>PCDN01000010.1:381677-398732 GCA_002778105.1 Ceratocystiopsis brevicomis
CCCCCCCCCCCCCCCCCCCCCCCCCCCCCCCCCCCCCACAATTCACTGCGCCCACGGAATCGTCTCCTTGATCTTGAGTGCCCATTTCAGCTTGTCGAGCACCTCGCGCGTCTCGGCCAGCATGCGCTCCTGCTCAGCCTCGCGCGCGGCGCCGCCCGTCTTGATGTCGTGCAGCATGCGCTCCTGCTCGGCCTTGTACGCGACAAACTGCTGCACCAGCGCCTCCTTTTGCGCCTGCAACCCGCGGATGTTGCCGTCTTGCTGGTCGCACAGCTCGCGCAGCCGGCTGATCTTGTCGTCGTCCTCGCGCCGCAACGCTGCCAGCGCCCGCACCTCGGTGCCCATGCGGTCCGCCGCACGCCGCACGTCCGCGCCCTGCTCGCGCCAGTGGCTGCGGATCGCCTCGTACCGGCCCTCGGCCAACGCCGCCTGCGTCGCCGCCTCCTCCACCTGCCGCTTCGCCTCTGCCCGCACAGTGTCCATCTCTGCGCGCCAGTTCTGCTCGCGCGCCTGTGCGTCCGTTGTCCGCTTCTTTTCCAGCTCCACCTGCCCCTGCAGGCTCTCCACCTGACGCTCCTTACGCGCCAGTAACGTCTTGTTCACGTTGGCCTCCAGCAGCCGCGTCTCGTAGTCCGATACCAGCCGCTCCATTTTGTCCTCCAGCAGCCGCGCCGCTTGCCGCGCCTCATCCGCCTTGAGCCGCTCGATTTGCAGGTCCCGCTTGAGTGCCTCGTTGTCCGACACCAGCTTGTTGATCACGCGCCCAGTCTTGCCCAGGCCGGCCTTGCCAATCGTCGAGTCCCAAGCGCCGCCGCCGTTATCGTCGTCTGCTGGGGGCCCTTCTCCATTTTCTGCCGGGGAATGACTAGCGGTCACTGTCGTCGAGAACACGGCACGCGCCCCGCTGCTCGCACCCGCAGGGATCCCAAATCCGCCCGACCCCTTGCGCTTTATTGTGGCAATGGTGCCCTCCGGAACTGCAAGGTGTGGTGCTGTGGTGGGCCCGGCTGCCGCCTTGCTCCGGCTGGATGCTTGTGCTTTTGTGCTTGTGTCGTTCTGCTGGTCCGTTTGTGAGACGACGTTGTGGGAGGAGGACAAAGAGGCCGTGCTCACGTTGCTGTTGACGGAACTAGAAAAGCCCGAGGCGGAGTGCTGATTGGCGGAGGGCGAGTCTACAGAGGAGGCCTCGTCGTCAAACGATGGCCTCGATTTTTCGGGATTGTCGTCAAAGCCCGTAACGGCCCGGATGGTCGATAGGGTGCGAGAGAGGTGGGTGGCGGTGGCGCCGCTGTTCAGTTGCGAGGAGGACAGCGGAGACAGGGACGAGGAGGAGGGTGAGGCGGTGGCAGAAGCAGTATTGTTTTGTGGTTGTGCGGCAGCGCCACCTTGGCCGTTGGCGCCCATCGTGCTGCCAGATGGAGAGGCCATCGGCGCATCGGCAGGTGCGGATGGAGTCCGGCGATGCGTGGTGTCTGCTTGCTTGCCGTCCTGCGAGCGCCGGTTGTTCGACTTGGTGGAGCTGACAGAGTCGTTGCGGTGGGATTTCTTAAGCCGGTTCCGCATGGTGGGCGAGTCTGTGCAGTGTTCCGTCTAGTCGGGGTCTAGCCGGGGCTGTTTCGTTTGTCAATCCAGACGGGTTTGTCGCCGCTGTTCGTTAGAATAGTTGCCGTGTCTTTCGGCTTCGGTCGATTTGGCTGGCGTGGCAACTCATGCGCAGTTTGCCTTGCAGTCGCTGCTTGGCCTTGTTCGGCTCGTCGCTTCACATTCGTTGTTCCTGGTTTAGCGCGACGTGTTGCTCGGCCCAATATGCCTTTGTTGCGGCCCAAGATCGATGGAAACGCAGATGCGGCCTTCTCCCAACTGCAAATCCTTCGTAAGATACTTCGTAAATTAATAAGTGTTTGTTGTGCTTTTGGAGAAGGAGCGGAGTTGGCCCCTGTCCGGTGCCTGGTAAGATACGGAGTACGTCGAGTGCGGGTGGTTCAGGCCTAAACCCAACCCACTTTAACGCGCCGTTCCACCGCAGATACGCTACTGTCCTGGCAACGAAGCGTTCGAGCTCGTGTATGGGAGACAGCGTGCGTACGCGATTTCTGGCCGGTTGAATGAATGCAAAGCCGTTTTTGGAGGCCAGGCTGCGACATTATCATATGTGGTGGGCAGTTCTTGTAAGAGGTCGTAGATATCTCCACGATCACATACCGGAGACTGGCCCTCTGTCGGCAGATAGAGTCAAGCGACAGCCTTGTCACGAGGCTGCATCTCTATCCAGTGATATTCCTACGGCGTTTTGTTCTCTTCCATAGATCCTTGCATCACCTCCAGCTGTCAGATCGGTTACAGGGGGCCCTGCGCCTTGCCATGCCAAGCCGGGGTCGTATCTTACTCCGTTCGTAGAGCTACGACGGAGTAGGAGTATGGGGTAATATTTTTCCTGTTTTTTTCTTTTTAATTTTCTTGATTTAATACTTGTTTTTATCCTCCGACTCGCAAGATACGAGTTTCCCTCCGTCTTCTTGTAAGATACTAGGGGGCAGCAGCCCCCTACGGAGTAAGCTTCAGCGAGGGGATGCCGGCCTTAGATGTCAGGTACTCTAAGGAGGTACAATAGCTTCTGCTGGCAAAAATGCTGCCACCAATGAATTCTTTCCATTAGCCATAATGTAGCCAATAAGAGTGCTTTTTCTGCAAGTACCTAAAAAACTGGTATAAAATGGATGTATCTAGTATTTGGCCAATGGCTACGCAAAAGTCCGACCGAGAGCGGGAATTTACGGGCCTTTTCCTGGTCACGTTACTGCAACTTTTACATGCACTAACTCCACATTTAGCTCATATATAGATCGTCGTCCCGTTCTTCTACACAGTGTGGACTCTAAAGGGATGGCCCTCTCTCCCATCGAACCGACCAATAACAGCGCCTTATCCCCTGCGCCGTTGCCCGCCGTTCATAAACATAGCGGTGAGCGCGGGGAGCGACAGCCAGGTACCTGTACCGCCCATCCCGCGCCAATAACTACCAGCGGCTGCGTACCGCCTACTGCCACCTCGGCCCAGCTCCTCTAGCACCCCGCTAAAACGGGGCCTTTTGATTGCTGCCCCTCTTTCCCTCTCACCGCACAAATTCCGACTCTTCAGCATCCAGGTCCCAACCACATGCCCCTGGTCAATCGCACAGTGCACTTTCTCCCTTCCTGCTCGGCCGTTTCTTCCCGCCTCTCTCCTTTTTGCGTCCCATTTCTCCTTTAACATCCTGACCTCGTGTGTGCCCCCTTCTGTCGCCACTGCTTTTCTAGCTTCGTCCGCGAGACTCTATTGTTTGTTTTCCTCAACACCGCGTCCTCTTTTTCCTTCCGTCTCCTTGTCAGCCATCATGAAGGGCGAGGTGAGTTCCCTTCAACCCCTATCCTGTCGCGTTTTCTGCACACCGGCCAGTACCCGATTCCGTCCTACCGTCCTTGTTATTCCGATCCCGCTGGTCCCTTGCATAATATCTTTGTCGTCTGGCTTCCGTGATTTGTTGCCATGTTTTCTCTGTCCTCTTGCCCTTCTCTTCCATCGCCAATGGTTCTCTGCCTCGAATTTTACTGATAGAATATCCAGGTTCTCCATCTTCACCTGGGCCAGGCTGGTACCCAGCTCGGTAACAGTGCTTGGGAGCTGTAAGCCAATTGCTTTCAATCCCTCCGTATCTACCCTCGATGCCGAATTGTTCTGACATCACAGCTACCTGCTGGAGCACGGCCTCGGCGCTGATGGCCGCCCCGACCCCAATGCCAAGGACGTTGGCGATGGCGGTTCCTACGAGACCTTTTTCACGGAGACCAGCAACGGCAAGTACGTGCCGCGGTCTATCTTCGTCGACCTTGACCCCTCCCCGATCGACGAGATCCGCACCGGCAATTACCGTCAGCTCTTCCACCCCGAGCTACTGATCAGCGGCAAGGAGGATGCTGCCAACAACTACGCCCGTGGTCACTACACTATTGGCAAGGAAATGGTCGACAACGTCATCGACCGCATCCGCCGTGTGGCTGGTAAGCACCCCTTGTCCCCCCCCCTCTTGTCCGCTGCAAACACAAAAGGGTCATTCTAACAACTGAACCAGACAACTGCAACTCCCTGCAGGGCTTCCTCATCTTCCACTCCTTCGGCGGTGGCACCGGCTCGGGCTTCGGCGCCCTCCTGCTCGAGCGCCTGTCCACCGAATACGGCAAGAAGTGCAAGCTGGAATTTGCCATCTACCCGGCCCCGCGTGTCTCGACCGCCGTTGTCGAGCCGTACAACGCTGTGCTGTCCACCCACAGCACCATTGAGAACTCGGACTGTACCTTCCTTGTCGACAACGAGGCCGTGTACGACATCTGCCGTCGCAACCTGGACATCCCCCGTCCCGACTACGAGCACCTGAACCGCCTGATTGCCCAGGTTGTCAGCTCCATTACCTCGTCGCTGCGTTTTGACGGTGCCCTGAATGTCGACTTGAACGAGTTCCAGACGAACCTGGTGCCGTACCCGCGTATCCACTACCCTTTGATCAGCTACGCGCCGGTCGTGTCAGCCTCGAAGAGCGCACACGAGAGCTTCAAGGTGCACGACCTGACCTTCCAATGTACGTCATATCTTCATATTCTCTTCCATTGAAGTACGGTATCCTGCTGACATCCCTCTCAGGCTTTGAGCCGAACAACCAGATGGTTGTCTGCGACCCCCGCAACGGCAAGTACATGGCCGTCGCGCTGCTGTACCGCGGTGATGTCGTCCCGCGCGACTGCAACGCCGCCGTGGCCGCGCTCAAGGCCAAGGCCTCGTTTAACCTGGTCGAGTGGTGCCCCACGGGCTTCAAGATTGGCATCAACTACCAGAAGCCGGTGGCCGTGCCGACGGCCTCGCCCACCGACGGCGGCCTGGCCAGCGTCGACCGGTCCGTGTCGATGCTGTCCAACACGACCGCCATTGCCGAGGCGTGGTCGCGTCTGGACTACAAGTTCGACCTGATGTACAGCAAGCGTGCCTTTGTGCACTGGTACGTCGGCGAGGGCATGGAGGAGGGCGAGTTCAGCGAGGCCCGTGAGGACCTGGCTGCCCTGGAGAAGGACTATGAGGAGGTGGCTGCGGATACCTTCGAAGCCGAGGAGGATGCCGAGTACTAGAGTACTGGAGATGGGGTCCAGGGAAAGAGGAAGAGCTAGGATCGGATGGGGAGAAAAGGAGCCAAAGACAGTTGGTGCTAGTTCATTTCGATATTTTTGCTTGTTTTGTTTCGTTTTGCTGTTTTTCTCTTTGAATTTTGCTCCCCTCCTCTAATTCTTTTGTCGATCTACGGTTACATAGGACCAGAGAGGATGGTTTGACGCGACAAGAATATATGATATCCATGGATTCTTGGGATTCTGGGCAACAGTTTGATTGCTAAGATGCCATGGATGCAAGCGAAAGGAAGAGCCGAAATGCTGCTGGACAAAAAAAAAAAGAAAAGAAAAGCACAAAAAGCACAAGTACAGAACACAAGTCTATACCTATTTCTTCTTCCAGTTGGCTGCCCGGTTGGCGCGCCGCGTCTTGTTGTTGGACGGCTTTCCGCCGTTGGCGCCGGCGGTCTTTTTGTTGTTTTTGTTCTTCTTGAACAGGTTGCTGTTGTGGCCCACGCGTGCCCGCATGCCCTCGAACACGACCGGCTGCTGTGGCTCGGTCGCGGTCCCGGCCCCGCCCGCAGCGGCCCGGCCCATCAGCTTGGCCGCCCGCCCGGCCCGCGTCTGCTGCTCGGCCGTGCGCTTGGGCGTGTAGCCGGTGGACCGGTTCTTCTGGAAGGTGGCGGTGGCGGCGCTCTTCGCAGCCTGGCCCCCGTTTGTCTCTGCCAGCTTGCGCGCCCGCAGCTGGGCCGTGCGCTCGGCCGCACGCGCCGTCTTGTGCGGCGCCTTGCAGCGGCTGACGCGTAGCGCCCGCGGCAGCAGCGGTGGGAACTTCTTGTCGGCCAGCAGCAGCGCGGCTTCGACGGCGTTGGCGTCATAGAACTGTACGTACGCGATGCCCTTGCCGACGCGCGTGGCTGGGTCGCGCACGACGCGCACGCTCTCCACGCGGCCGGCGTGCTTGCCAAACGTCCGCCACAGACCCTCGTCGACGTCCATGGGGACCTTGTGCCGCTTGCGCGTGGTGGGCGCGGCCTCCTCCTCCTCGTCTTCCTCGCCGTCTTCGCCGCCCCCGCGGGCCGGCGTCACGACTGTCTCGTCGTCGACGAAGCCCAGGTTGCCAACGAACACGCACCGCCGGTGGTCCACCGGCGCCGGGTGCGCCACGCTGTCGGCGCGCAGGTGCCGGCCCAGCACCACGGTGCCATTGAGCGTGCGCACGGCTGCGCGCGCGTACGCCGCTGTCGTGTACACGACGTACGCGTTGGTGGCGTGCGCGGTGGCGCCCATGACGGCCTTGGTGATGAAGGCGGCGCGCTTCGGCAGCGACGCCGTGGCAAACGGCACGGAGCGGAAGCGCAGGCTCTCGACAACCGAGCCGCTGTCCTTGGCGTCTGCTTCAACATCGTCCGTCTTCTCTTCTCCGCCTTCGGCGTCCTTCTCACCCTTCTTCTTTTTCTCCTTCTTTCCCCTCTTCTCCTTCTTCTCTGTGACCGCCTTGCCGACTGACGACAGGTGCTCCAGCAGCGCCCGCTTGGCGGCCTTGCCTGTCACCGCGTCGATACTGACGTTGGACAGAAACACCGTGCGCGCTGCCTTGTCCTTTTCCACGTCGGGGTGGGCGTCGGACGCTGCGGCATCGCCACCGTTGTTCAGCAGCGATTCGTGAACAATGGGTTCGTCGGCCTCTTCTTCCTCGTTGTCGCTGCTGTCGCCGTTCGCTTCGGCATCGTCCCGCCGGGCGCGCTTCTCTGCCGGTGCCTCTATATCGCGCGAGATCTTCTCCAGGTAGCGGACTTCCAGGCCCTCGTCCTCGTCTCGCTTTTTCCGCTTCCGTTTGCTTGCACTGGCGTCGGTTTCGACAGGAGCGGCCGGTTGCTCCTTTTCGCTGTCTTCATCGGCCCCCTCCTCGTCCGCGTCATCGTCGCTCTCTTCGTCGCTATCCTCTTCGTTGTCGTCTTCACTATCGCCTTCGCCGCTATCGTCCTCCTCGTCCTGCTCCTCGTCGTCTCCCAATGGCTGGACTGGCCTCGGCACGGGGGCGGGCCGTGGCTTGGATACGATCAGGGGTTCGTACTTTGGCTTCGCACGTGCCTCAACCGGACCAACCTACACTCATCGTTAGCAGATGTTCGACCAGACAACAAAATAGAGACAATGACGGGGAAACATACACTCGAGGCAAAGAGCGCATCGAGGGAGGGGTCCACCGCCTTGGCCGGCGCAACGATTGAATTTCTATGGAGGAAACTTTGTGTTAGCATGGTAAGCTCCATATACATTTCAGACTGAAAAAAACAAGCTTCCACGTACAAAGGAGCCATCGTGACAGCAAAGAGGGTTGGTGCAGACGCAAAAGAGAGTCTGTTGTCGAAACTTCCAAAAAAAAAATCAAAATCCAAAAATATTATGGACCGCGATAAGCAGCTTATCACTAACCGCCACTATTGGCTACACCATCAGTCATACGGTTTTGCTAGTCGTGTAATGGGATCCACTGACAATACTTAGTAGTACATTCATAACGCGGGACCATTCACGTAGTTCAAAAGTACCTGCTGGTACTATAGGTCATAACGCACATTCTGCCGTCTTTCACCGCTCTGCCTGTGAAGTGACCCTGCGTTTAGCGTGCGCCAGGGCAGCTGTGAGGAGAAAGCGAGGAAAACCGGCGCGCAAGTGGCCGGCCCTCCTTCCCTCTCTGCTCTCTCCTGCTTCGCCCGCGAAAAAGCCACGCCTAATACGCAGCCGACCGCCGTCACTCCCCCGGGTTCTCCCTCGCTCCCCAGCTCTTGTCCTGCGGTTCGCGCGGGCATCATCTCATTCGAGCACATTTTGCAGGCTTTACTGTGCATGTTTGATTGTGCGGCAGACGCTGTGGGAGCTGCCAGCGCTTCGGCTTTTTTTTTCCTATTTTCTCCCTTTCTTTTCTGCCCTCCTTTCCCTCCACCACCACTACCACCACCACCACCACCCCCCCCTCTTGCCCTCTGCGTTTCTTTCTCCTCTCTTTCCGTCTGCCTTTTCGGCTAGGTTCTCTCTTGTCACCGGCGACAGCAGCTGGTTTCGATCCTTGGCTTCGAATTGCACCCCCGAAACTATTCCGTCCGGCCCAGTGACGCGAACCAACCCAATCGACCTCTCCCTCCCTCCCGCTCTTCTCCGACAGCGATGGCCGCCGCAGCCGACACGACGGCGGCCGCGGATGCGTCGGGCCCGCCGCGATTTCCACCTGCGGAAGACAGCCCCAGCAGCGTGTCCAGCCCGCTCACCGAGGTCGAAGAGAAGGACGGCGACCCGGATGAAATGGACCTGGACGAGCCCGCGCTCAACAGCCCTGACGGCGATGGCGACAACGAAAACGGCTCGCGCGCACCTCCGTCCCGCGCCGAGACCGACAACGATGACGAGTCCGCCTTGTCAGAGCTCGAGCCAGACGTGAATGACTCCGAAGCCGAGACCGAGCGCCTCTACGACACGCCGACCAAGACAAAGACCATCAAGAACAGTACGGATGGCGGTGAGAGCAGCCCCGAAACCGCGACCAGTCCGACCCGCCGACTCGTGCAGGCGCGCAGCGACCGCGCTTTCCAGGCCAGCCCCAGCAAGCTTAAGCAGCAAGTGCGGGCCGAGTCCGACGCAGAGGATGTGGAGGACGGCGCGGGCGATGACGCACTCTCGGTCGCACTGGACGAGGAGAACAACGAGGCTGATGGTGAAGAAGAGGCGGTTGCCGACAAACAACAACGCGGTACTAGTGCCGCCAGCAGAAGCCGCCGCCGGCTGGGCGCAAAAGAGCAGGCAACAGCAAAAAGGGCACTGCGCAGCCAATCACCGACCGTGGCCGCCAAGTTTAAAGGCAAGACTGCGACGGCGGAGGAAGAGGAGGAAACAGAGGCGGCAGACAAGGACGGCTCACCCCCGCCATCTGCCCCGACGCTTCTGCGCAGCCAGCGATCGTTCAGTGCGGCCGACACGCGGAAACGGAAGCGATCACCCACCACTGACCCGTCCGAGTCCGACCAACCGCTGCGGAAACGTCTGGGCTCCTCCGGCGGCGATGGCTCTGGTGCCGTAGCAACACGCGCTGCCTCCACAACAGACGCCGCCGCTGCTGCTGAAGAGGACTCTGTCAGCAGCGGCAAAGACGCGAAAGGCAGCAAGAAGACTACTGGCCAGCGGGTCAATGGCGCGGCCGCGGCGAACGGCGGCGATGCCGAAACGGCCGACAATTCCACAGAAGTTGCGGGTAGCGACGCGTCTCGGACCCGACGGTCAAAGCGCAGCGCCTCGAAACGTAACGGCGCATCGGACGGCGACAAAGAACGGGATGCCAAGTATGAGAAGGACGACGAGAAGGCCGAGAAAGCCGAGAACGACGAAAAGGACGGAAACGACGAGGCACCTGAGCCAAACGACGATGCGATGGAAGATGCTGAGGCCGAGGGCGCCACAGTAGAAGACGCCGAAGCCGAGGGTGCCGCAGTAGAAGACGACGCCACGGGTGCGGGTGAAGATGAACCGGGCGACGGCGGTATCGACGAAGAGGCTGAAGCGGCGTTGCGGAACGAGGAAGAATGTAAGCACCAAGCACCCCCCCCCTGGTCATTGCACCGTTAAACTAACCTGCCTGTTGTGGTAGTGGAAAGAAAGAAAGCGGCGTTGGAAAACCTGCAGGCGATCGAGAGGCAATTTGCTTCGTTCCGAGACAAGTACGGGCGAACCCCCTTCCCACAAGATTCTTAGGAATGCCTTTGCTGACACGCCATTTGTGCACAGGTTGTACCAAGAACGGCTGGACCAGCTCAACCAAGAAGAGGCCATGTTAACCGGCGACAACCCAACCCATCCCGAATACCTGGCCATGATGCAGTGTGTCAACGAGCGCCGCGATGAGAAGCTGACCGTGATCGACAACGAGTACAACCTCAACATGCAGACGCTGAGGCGGTGGGCGGTTGCGCGGCGCAGCCAGATCCACAGCCAGTACTTCCAGAGCGTGCGCGAGTCGCGCGAGCTGGTGCTGGAGGAGCTGGGCCGGCAGTGGTACCAGATCCAGCAGATGCGGCGGCGGCACGCCAACACCATTCCCGACTTTGGCCTGCGGTTCCCGACGTCCAAGTTGCAGGCCACGAAGGACGCCATCGCATACAACACCGAAGTGTCCATCCTGTCGGGCGTTGCCAAGTACGAAGGGTTTCCTGCCGCACCAGAGATCAAAGGAGCCTCGAACGGCGAGGTGGAAGATGATTTTGAGGCCATCACAGTACGTTGCCGTATGCAGCGGTACTTTCGGTCCTCGTGACGAATGCTAACCAGTTTTTTTTTTTTTTACTCTGCAGAGAGGACGGCAAGCTATGGCACCACCGGCCACACAGTCGTACGAACAGACGATTTTGCAACAGCAGCAACAGCAGCAACAATTACAGCAACAACAAAAGCTGCAGCTACAGCAGCAGCAGCAGCGACAGGTGCAGCCACCACCACAACAAGCGCATCCGGCACTATCCGGGGGGACGCCATACCGTGAGCCGGCCAGCATCTACGCCGGCGCAGGCAATGGCGGCGCGGGCACCCACACCAACGGTGGCGGCAGCAATGGCGCGGGCACGTCGTTCCACAGTTTGGGCGCAGCAGGTCAGCAGTTCTTGGCAGACACACCGTGGGCGAACCCACAGCACCCCTCCCACCGCCCTCCTTCTTCCGCGCACCAGCATCCTCATCCCCCTCATTTGCAGCAGCCACAGCAGGACTGGCGGCCCATGGGCGCCCCCCCGGCGACAGCGGGCACGCAGCAGCACCAGCAGTCGCCGCACGACAGCACCTGGCCTCTACAACCAGCGTCGACAGCAGCTTTGACCAGCTCCAGCAGCACCAACGGCACGCGGAAGCCATTCCCGCCGCTGCCGGGCGGTAGCGGCGAGGACAGCCACCACCGGCACGTGGCCGCTGTGCCGAGCAAGGCGAGCGAGCACTACCGGGCAGTGGCAGTGGCGGACCACTACTAGAGCTGCTTCGGCGCTGGGTCTGGACCCCGTCGTGGCTGCTGCTCGTTTTCATATTTGTCCTCTTGGGACTTTAGGCTAGGAGGGGAAGGTGGTCGGCACCGGTCTCGGCGTTCTTCGGGCTATGTACACTTGGATGTTGGCCGGATTTTCTGGTTCTTCTGTCTTTTTCTAGACATCGCTTTGCACTCTTTGATTTTCTTTCCCTCTTTGCCGTACAATTTTCGGCTCTCTCTCTCTCTCTCTTTTGTATCTATTCTTACCGGGCATGTATTTGTTTCGTCTATCGCCCCTTTTCTCCAGTTGGGTTGAGCCAGGATTCCCTTTTTGTCTGTCATCGGAAGGCTTGTTCTGTTTTTCTCCCCTTTTCATCGTCGCATTGCTTGCATGGGGCAGATAAGGCATGACATATATACAGATGTATTTCACTATTTGCCAGCAAAGGGGGAGAGGAGATGGGAAAACTTCATTTCGACGTTTCTTCGTCACTGTCACGCGTGCCACCGAGAACACGGCCCGGGTAGTGACACCTGCGGCCCGTGCCGGAAGCCATCATGCCGTGTGTCTGTGTTGCAGCGGGCCTGCAGGGGAGGGGGTGGTAGCCACCGTTTCTGATTTTGGGGTCATGCGATAACCCGGCATGGCGGGCGGTAGCTTTGTCTCCTTCCACCCAGCGCCTCAGCACGATCACTTTTTCCCCATCGCCTGTACCTGGGCCTGCAGTTCTACCGACTTCTGTTGGTGTTGTTGCAGGCGCTGCTGGACGGACAGCGGTGGCTCGCTGGGCACCTGGACGTCTTCGAATTCGTCTTGGCCGACGACGTGGATGGTGTAGGCGTCTAGGTGTCTGTTAGCAGCGGATTTCTCAACTGGGTTCATACACGCAGCCAAAACGTACACACGCCGAGCGCAAAGCCGGCAATGCTCAGGCCTACAACGGTGTTTTTGAACAGGTATGGCCGGCGGGCACGGATCAGGGCCGGCGACTGGCGCAGATTGCGACCGTAGTAGGAGGAGTGTTCGACGCTGAGCGGTTAGCAGAGCCAAAGAAAGTGCGGTGCATAAGGACGAGAAAACCTACCCAGACATGGTTGTGGTTGGTTGCGGTGGTAGACGACGTGCAGCATCGAATGCTGTGAAGATCCGAAAAGGCTTTACCAGCCACAAAATGACTAATCATTTAAGAAGTACTACTATGTATAGTAGCACGTAAATATAGCCATCATATACTTGCAGATACTTAAATTAGGCTAACGTCTTTGGGCAATCTGCGTTTTCCCATGTCGCCCGTCGCGAAATCGACCTTGCTCGATCGCTTTGTTTTTCGCTTTGCCGTTTCACGACCTCTCCTTGCCTCCTTGCTGCACGCCACCAACATACCCGAAGCCTACCAACCCCCATTCTCGACGACCGACCCCGACCGTAATCGCCTGTGCTCTCTGCACCTCGTCGCTCTTTCCTGGGTATGGCCACGGCGCGAAGTTGACCAGGAAGCGACGTGACGTCGTCCCCACCCTCCTTTGTTTCCTGCAGCAGCGGCAGCAGCAGAACATTGCTCCTTCTGTTCTTGTCCGCTGGTCGATTTACTGGGGTGATTTCAGCACGTGCCGTTTTGGGGCGTTTCATACTTCTTTTCCGCTGTTTTTTGAGCGAAGCATCTTCGCCACGCCAGCACGCGTAACCATGGCCTCGTCAACGGCCGAGGCCACCGCCCCTGCGGCCAAAGACAGCAACGGCACCGCGGCCAACAAACCGGCGGCATCGACCGACTCGGTTCAGGAGCAGATCCGGCAGCTCAACGAAGCTCGCAAGCTCGTCCTCGCCAACGTCAGCATCTACCCGACTATCGTCCAGGGCATCCTGCCGATCCTGACTCCGTCGTCGCTGGCGCCGTTGCGGCGCTGGGGCGCGGATTTCCTGGCGGAGGCGTTTGCGGCGCCCTCGCTGCCGCTGCGGGACAAAGAGTCGCTGAGCCTGCTGGTGCTGGAGAGCCTCAAGGGCATGCTGCTGAACGCCAACGAGGACGCGTTTGTTCTGCGCAGCGTGATCCAGGCGGCGGCCGGCATTTACCCGCTCGTCTTGCGGTGGATGTGCGTTCGCTTTTTCTCCTTGCTTCTGAGCGGTTCCCTGCTGACGAAACAGAATCCACAACTCCTACGATGCCGACACGTGGGAGCGAATTAGCACGATCAAGTCGCGTATCCTGCGGTTGTGGGAGTCGCCTGTGGTGTCGGTGCAGGTCTGCTGCATCAAGTTTGCCCAGCGTGTCGTGTTGGCGCAAACGCATGCCGCACACCCCGATCAGCTCAAGGTGCGCGGGCCTGTCCTCCGTCCCTTCGCCTGCGTTCTCTCTGTGCCACTGCTAACAAGAGACAACAGCGCGATGGCCTCGACATTTCCCTTTCCATGATTCCACCGAACCACACACTCCTCGACCCGCGTCGCCTTGAGGCCGAGGCCACTGGCCTCTTGGACCGCATGCTCGGCGCTTTGCAAGACAACAACAGGTGCGTAGGCAGCCGTTCCCTCTATGGACCGAGAAAAAAAGTGCTGACGGACACCAGTGACGCTTTAATTGTCGATGCCACGCTCAACACGCTCTCGATTCTTGTGCGCACGCGCCCGTCCACAGTGCAGCGCACTCTCCACGCCGTCCTCAATTTCAACCCGCTGAAGCTGGCTGAGGGCACCATGACCCCCCGGACCCGCGTGATAGTTCGGTCGATGGAGAAGACGACGCGCGTGCTCCTGGTCCATCTTCTGAAGCGGTAAGAGTGAGAAGGCAGGTAGACGAATTTGGACCTGGCTGACAAAACCAGGGACCCGAGCAACCCGTTCAACCCGCGGATCCAGCAGCATCTCGAGCGCCTTGCGCGGGCGCAGGCCGAGCTGGTGGGCGACAGCAGCCGCAAGCGCGCATGGGGTGGGCAGCAGGCGGCGGGCGGCGAAGTCAAGCGGCAGCGCGTCGGCGCAGGCACAACGGCGGCCGTGGCGCCACAGCAGGTGGAGATACCGGCGCTGGGGCCCGGGCCGAAGAGCCTGGCGGATCTCTTTGCGCTGACGACGAACCCAAATCTGCGGGCGTTTAACGCGTCGAACGTGCCGCTCGACCTGGCAGCCAAGATCAGCGTATCGACGCTGGCGCGGCTGGACCCGCAGCTTTTTTCGCGGGCGCTCACTGTACGTGCTTTTTTTTTTTTTTTTTTGGAAAAAAAAAGAAGAGAAAAAAGAGTGAGGAACAGGCTAACACGAACAGGGTGTCCGGGAGCGACTAGCCGCCCTGGACGCGGCAGCGACGCAGCTGCCGATGAATCCGGACACGGCGCCATTGGATGTGGAAGACGACGACGACGACTACGAGCCCGACTTCTCGGTAGCCGAGGACGCAGAGCAGATCATGAACAAGCTGGACAACGAGCCGCCGAGCAAGGACGTAGTGCGGCTGGACGCCGCATCGCTGGCGCTGGGGGCGTTCCACCTGCCGACGGCGCCGGCGATGTCATCGGAGCAGGCGGTCAAGGTGGGCCAGGTGACGGTGTCGCGGATCTTCGCCATGGTGCACCAGGTGGACGGGGATGGGACAGCGGTGGCGGCAAGTCAGAAGAGTGGCAGCGGCGGAGCCAAGGCGGGGCTGAACCGAGTGGCAGCAAGCGCATATGATGCGGATGCGTGGATCACGATCCTGGCACGACTGGCGACGCGGCCAGTCAGCGGACTGGAGGCGATCGCGGACGCGGATGAAGGCGATGACGATGCGGCGGCGAAAGCGCGCATTGTGGCCAAGGCGAGTGCGAGCTGCAGCGTGCTGGGCGACAAGATCCGGGAGCTGCTGTTCCGGTATGTGCTGGAGGACTTCCGGAGGCGCATTGACGTGGCGGTGGCATGGCTGTGCGAGGAGTGGTACAACGACCAGATGGCCAGACGGGCCGGCGGGGATGGCGACAGCAAGAAGGACGACGGCGCCAGCAGCCGCCATGGCCACTACGACGAGTGGGTGGTGCGGGTGCTGGACGGGTTCCTGCCGTACCTGCACTCGCAGGACACCAAGGTGCTGACGCGGTTCCTGGGCGAGGTGCCGGCGCTGAACCGCGGGCTGCTGCAGCGGGTCAAGAGCCTGTGCCGGGACCCGTCGATGGTGCCGGTGGCGCTGACGAGCCTGCTGTACCAGCTGATGATGCGGCCGCCGGCGCGGGAGCTGACGCTGGACACGATCCAGGAGATTTGGCTCGAGTGTGAGTGCTCTTCCTGGCCTTTTTTCTCTTTTTCTCTTCTCTGCTAACGACTCAGTCGAGGATGCGCGGCCGATGGCGACCAAGTACCTGGACAAGTGGCGGCCGGGTTTTGTGCCGGCGCACCAGGAGGAGGCGAACCCGGCGGGAGCGGCCTAGGCCGACGATGGCTGCCGGCGGAGACGTCTACCGAGGCGAGGGCAAAAGGGATACCTGGCGGACTGGGTGTATACTATGTATGCAATGGCCACGGCGTTTTCTTCATTTTCACCACCTGTTTCATACTGTACTCATACTTGCAAGCAGGCCCGTCAAGGGCTGCTGCAGCCGGCTGCCCGCGCAAAAATTGTCTCCTTGTAGAAGCGCGCCTCGGCGATGCTGTCGAGAATGTCGTCGCGGGCGCGGTGGGCGCCCTTTTTCGGCGGTGGTGCCACCGCTGCCGCCGCTGCCGCCGCCGGCGGACACCACCGCCGGGCGGCCTCCTTGAGCGAGCTGACGTCGAGGATGCGGTAGTGCAGGTGGGCGAGCAGGCGGTCGTAGGGGGCGCGGGCGAGGAACGCGCGGTCTGCGTGGACGCTGTTGCCGGCCAGCAGGCCGACGCGCGGCGCGGGCACGCGGGCCTGGACGTAGCGTAGCAGGCCGTCGGCGGCGTCGGCCGGCGTCACGGTGGACGCGGCGCAGGCGGCGGACAGGCCGCTGGCGGCGTGGTGGTCGGTGCACCAGTCGTCCATCTGGGCGAGGCGGGCGGGATCGCAGTGGACGACGGCGTGGAAGCCCGGGTCGGCGGCAGCGCCGGCGGGGTCGGGCAGACGGAGCTGGCCGTCGGTGACGATGCAGTAGATCTCGAGGATGACGTCGTGGTCGGGGTTGAGGCCGGTCATCTGGTCATCTGGGGGTCAGTCCGGGTGGAAGATTTTGCGGTGTACGGGGGAAAGACACACCTCGCAGTCAATCCAGACCAGGGGCTGGTCCGGGAGAGCCATAATCGGGGCACAGGGCAGAAGACACGGGGGGGGGGGGGAGTGAGGGCAGGTTGTGCGTTGCGATCGTCGGTGGGGAGGGGAGGGGGTGCGGTATGTGCTGTGGGCCAATGGGCGGCCCCAGAGAGATGGCTTGTCATGGAAAAGCGGGGCATGGCAGTGACAGCACTTGTCGTTCGTCGCTGCGATGCATTCTTTGGTCTGCCACGCCAACCGTTTCTTCCTCTGCCATGGCCTCGACAACGGACGACGCCGCGGCGCCGCGCATTCTTATTGTTGGCGCCGGCTCGCGCGGCCAGACGTACGCAGAGGCGACGACGGTGGCGACGAACGGCGTCGTGGTGGCCGTGGCCGAGCCGCACGCGGGCAAGCGGGCGGCGGTGGGCCGGCGCTTTATCTGGGGGCGGCAGGGCCGCGACGCACCGGCGGCGGGCGAGGCCTTTGACGGCTGGGCCGCGTTTGTGGCGTACGAGCGCGCGAGGCGGGCGGCGGAAGCAGAAACGGAAACGGGCGGCGGCGGCGGCGGCGGCGGCGGCGTCGACGCCGTCTTCGTCTGCGTGCAGGACGAGATGCACCAGGCGGTGGTGGAGGCGCTGGTGGCGCTGGGCGGGCTGCACATTATGTGCGAGAAGCCGCTGGCGACGACGCTGGCCGGGTGCGTGGCGATCTACCGGGCGGCGGCGGCGAACCAGGTGGCGGGCGATGCGGC
>PCDN01000010.1:405481-420583 GCA_002778105.1 Ceratocystiopsis brevicomis
CCCCCGTGCCGCCCCCCGCGCCGCCTCGACCTTGGCCAGCTCCGCCGCCAGCAGCCCCTGCGCGTGCACCAGCCGGCACTTTTCGCACTTGAACTCGTCAATGTACTCCGTCTTCAGCATCGAGTCGAAGCACGCGCTCAGCGACGTCGCCGACGTCTGCGGCACGTTGAGCGTCAGCGTGCTGAACGTCTGCCCGGCCGGCCGCGGCTTGAACCCGCACGTCAGACACTCGATCTGCGACTCGATCTTGCCTTCCATCGGGAACCCTTCTTCTTCTTCGTCGTCATCGTCGTCGTCGTCGTCGTCGTCGGCGTCGTTGTCTTCGTTGCTATTGTTGCCGTTGGCCACGGATGCCTCCTGGCCAGTTCCGTTTGCTAATTGTGTCGGTGCAGCGTCTGTCGCCGCCATCGCCGTCGCCGTCGCCGTCGCCGTCGCCGTCTCCTCGGTCGCTGCCTTTGCGGTCGCAAGACCGGCCAGTCGCGCGTCCACGGCCGCCCCGTTCAACGGCTGGTCCGTAGACGCCGCCGCCGCAACCGCCTGCCGTGCCTGTTGCTGCCGCGCGTACTGCCGTGCCCGGTGCCCCGCGTGGTACTCGTCGGCCAGCCGTTCGGCGACAATCTGTAGGAATTCCTGCGCGTCCTGCTGCTGCCTGCTAATGCTCTTGCGGAACGCCGTCTGCAGCACCTCCACAAACGGCCGCGCTGTGATCACCTTGCGGTACAGCGGCCGCTCGTTCAGCTGGTCGATCATCTCTTTCAGGCCCCTGGTCACCAGCCCGGCCTGCAGGCCCTCGATCTTCCACACAGGCAACGCCTGCCGTGCCGGCGCCGAAGCAGGAGCAGCCCCGGAACCGGATCCCGACGCCGCCGCCGCCGCTGATGAGCCGGCAAGGACGGCGTCCTCGGGCACCGCGTGGCGGTAGACGCCGGCATCGTCCATCTGGCGGCGGTGGGTTTCGCGGATCAGGTAGATGCGCAGGTCGCCGAGCCCTGCGAGGGCCTGCAGGATCGAGTTGATAAAGCAGTCATTGGCTGCATTGGCGAGGCCGACCACGCCCGGCCTACGGCTGGTCAGCGAGGCCAGCGCGCCGCCAGACCCGGCCGGGGCGGCGTCGAGGAAGTAGGTGGGGGCGAAGACGTAGACAAGCGCAATGGTGGCCAGCGATGCGCTGGCAGCGTAGGTCGCGACCGAGTATTTGTCGGGCATCGAGGGAGGGAGGGGGAGACTGTAGCAAAAGAGGTAGGAGAAAGGAGTAAGGGGGGGAGGAGAACGGATCGGCCGAGAGGGGAAGAGGACGTGGAAGTGGGCACAGACAACGGGCTCCCGAGCTTTACAGAGAACGGAAGCGGTCAGCCTGGCAGTCGGTCTAACCCGTAGCAGCGTTGGAGAGGGAGTGCGATGGCGGATGGGGGGGGGATCGAGGAAGGGGAAGGGGTCCCTGGCCTTGGCTGAGCGGAAGCCACGGATTTTCCGGCTCTCCGGCTGACCTGGCTGACCTGTCACGGTCAACGGGGCTGAGGTTGTGCCAATGCGTGCGCCGCCGCTCTTTATTAACGCACGCGGGACAAGAAGGCGCTTCTGAGCCGTCCGCTTGGGGTGGAATTCGTTGTGTGTGTCGTCTTCCCCTTTTTTCCTTTGCTTCTGTCCCTTGCTCTCTCTTATTTTTCTGATCTGCCGACCGACTTTCGGCCCGTTCGTTTTCTGGGGCCCCTAATGCCACCCACCGTTGGACCCCGCTAGCAAAACGACCCCGGGGATCTCGGGGCTTTACGGTTGTCTTGTCGGTCCAGGCGAGATTGAGAACGTAAAGATACGGGGCTGCCGCGCATATAGGAGGGTGTAGCAGTCGACTAAAGAAATGGCCCACAAACAATGCTGAGAAGAAAGATGTCGAGAGTGCTGTAAACTATGTCCCCCCAAAAAGTCCAAAACAGGCGTGGCAGGGTTGGCTATCCGCGGGCCCGAGGCGGAAAACGAAGCGCAAAATGACCACAAGAGCACAGACGATGGAACCCGAGAGCCCGATGCGGTCACGTTC
Organism: Ceratocystiopsis brevicomis; assembly: GCA_002778105.1. Taxonomy (NCBI): domain Eukaryota; kingdom Fungi; phylum Ascomycota; class Sordariomycetes; order Ophiostomatales; family Ophiostomataceae; genus Ceratocystiopsis; species Ceratocystiopsis brevicomis. The sequence continues at coordinate 407,520 of PCDN01000010.1, forward strand.
GCCCCTAGGCCGCATGGATGGGCACCAGCAAGGGAAGGCACGGCGACACACCGCTCCTGCCGTGTTTACTTCGCGATGGCTAACTCCGTGCGTTCGGGCACTGTGCACAGCCTCGTTGCACCTACGTCGCCTACCGAATCCGATTATTGGGGCAAAATGTGCGTATTATATCCAGTGCCAATGCGTTCGATGCTTTTACTTTACCTCTAGCTCTTCGCTGCGCCGGCCTTGATCAGCAATATGTCGCCGTCCTCCACCACATAGTCCTTGCCCTTGGTCATTATCTTGCCCTTGGCCTTGACCTCGGCCTCGTCGCCCAGCTCCTTCAGCACCTTGAAGTTGTAGACGATGGCCTGGATAAACGTCTTCTCAAAATCGGTGTGGATCACACCCGCCGCCTGCGGCGCCTTGGTGCCGTTGCGGATCGTCCACTGGCGCACCTCGTCCGGGCCCGTCGTGAAGAAGCTGCCCAGGTTGAGCACCTTGCGCATCTGCAGGATGATCTTGTTGAGCGCCGAATCGGCGCCCACCTTCTTGCACTCCTCGGCCACCTCGGCATCCGTCTCGAACTGGGTCAGCCGCTCCTCGAACGATACCGACAGCGGGATTACCGGGTCGCCCTCGGCGTGCTCCTTGCACCACTCGGCAATCTTGGCCAGGTGCTTGTTCTTCTTGCGGATGTAGTCCCGCTCCGACAGGTTGACCAGGAACACCACGGGCTTCGCCGTGAGCAGCATGAGGGGGTTGATGACCTCGACCTGTCTGGTTAGCTTCGGAGGAGAAGACTAGGTTGGGAAAACAGCAGAATGGTGAAAAGCAAAAATCAGACAGAGTTTTGATCTCATGCCGTAAACTCGGCTGTGCCGAGTCCAGTCGAAGAGCTGGGTTTAAAGGTTCAGGCGCTTGGGCCCTTTGTCATCATAGAAGGGGGGGGAAGAGGCGACGGCGGCGAAAACAAGAACGAAGAAAGGATGGAAACCTACTTCTTTTGGTGACCAGCGGCCCTTGCGGACATCCTTGCCGTCCTTGACCCAAGCCAGGATCCGCTCAATGGTGGCCTCCTCTTCGCGAGCCTTCTTCTGCTCGAGGCTCTGGCCGCCCTGCCGCGTCTTCTTCTTCTGGTTCTCGAGAGCTTTCTCAATAAACTCAATGTCCTTCATCCGCAGCTCTTCGCTGATAATGTCCAGGTCGCGCGTCGGGTTGACGTCGCCCTCAACGTGGATAATCTCGGCATCGTCAAAGGCCCGCACCACTTGGAAGATGGCGTCGACAGCGCGGATATGCGACAGGAACGCGTTGCCCAGACCCGCGCCCGTCGATGCGCCGCGGGTCAGACCGGCAATGTCATAGACCGTCAGGTTGGCCGGCACGCGCGACTTGGGGTTGTACTTGGCGCACAGCCAGTCGTAGCGGTCGTCCGGCACGACGACGCGCGCCTCCTCGGGATCAATCGTGGCATAGGGGAAGTTGGCCGGGTTACCAAGGTTGCTCTTGGTAATGGCCTGGAAGAGCGTCGACTTGCCGACGTTGGCCAGCCCGACGATACCACTCTTGAGGTTGTTGCCGGGCCGGCCCAGCAAAATCTTCTCCTCGACAGCCGCCTTCTTGGGAGGCATTTTGCCCGCGCGCGCTTTGCGCTTGTGGTGGCGAACTTGGATAAAGGGAGGGGAGAGGGGAGAGAACGAGGCAGACGCAAGAGCAGGCCGTGCTGCTGCAGCAAGAGACAAAACTGAAAGAAACGACGACGAACCAGCGCGCGGACAAGAAACAAACGAGGCTGACGTCGTGAACGTCCAAGGGCTGGCTGCTCCCAGCCGCGAGCCCTGCGTTGTGTAAGAAGAAGAGAAAGGAAAAAAAGGAAAAAAAAGGAAAAAAAGGCACTCGCACGGGAACACCGGCCTGGTAAAGAGCGGTGTGTTCGTTTCTTGGGCGACGTGGTAAATATATCAATCTCCGAAATGAGATTTCAAAATTGGAAGAAATTTTGAGCGCCCGCCCCCGGGAGCTATGGCGGGGCAGGTTTCAGTGGGGTAGTACCCGCAAACGGACGCCGGGACAAACAATGTTCCGGTAGCAATTGGTCATGAGCCACGCCTCCGCATTGGCTCTCTCATTTCTGCCTGTTCGGTATAAGCCTTGCGCCGGCCTCTTCTTCCCCTCGTCTTCGACGAAGAGCCGGTTTCGTGCTGCTGGGTTTCGTTTTCCTTGGGGTTTTTGGTCTGCTTTCTGCTTTCTGCGTGTTTTTGTCCTTTGGTCTTCTCCTCCACCCCTCTTCCTTCCTGCTCCTCGTCTCGGCTTTGTTTCAGTAAGCTTCCTCCCATCGTCTTTCTCTCTACCACTCTCGCTGCAGACTTGGCTCTGTCTTCGGCCCTTACGGATGTTGGTGTGCAGCAACTATCAGAGCGCATAACCCGTCTTCCCACGCTCCGTTTTCCCGTTGTCGCCATGTCTCAGCCAAAACCGCATAAGAAACCCTCTCGGTCCTCGCACCGGAATACGCTCTCGCTCCAGAAGACCGAAGTGCTGATCAACGTTTACGATCTTCTCTCTGTGCGTTCTCTTGTTTCTTGTTGCTTCTTTTCCCATCGTACTAACGAAGCCTAGCCCGGCCATTTTTCGAACGTTCTCTGGACCTTTGGCGCCTCCCTCCTGCACTCCGGGGTTGTTATCAATGGCAGGGAATATGCCTATGGAGGCCACGACCAGCACGGGGTGACCGGTGTCTACTGGACCAAACCGCGCACCGTTCCCCCCGGCGGCACCTTCCGGTGCGAGATTCTGCACGGCTTTGCCATGGCGACGCCAGCCGAGATCGATAGCATTGTGCGCAGCGCGTCGGCCGAGTTTCTCGGTCCTTCCTACAACCTGCTCACCAAGAATTGCAACCATTTCACGGCCCATCTGTGTCGCAAGCTGACGGGCCGGCCTGGTCCGGGCTGGCTCAACCGCGCCGCCAGCATTGGCCTGGCGCTGCCATGCGTGGTGCCGCGCGAGTGGATGGAACCGCCCGAGTACGATACGGCCGACGGCGAGCTGCTGGTTCATGACGACAACGAGCGGCGCTACCGCGACAGCCAGGGGCATGACGCGCTTGATAGCAACAGCAGCAGCGGCAGTGTCCGGGGAAGCCTGGACAGCGGCAGTGTTCGCGGCGGCGCGTCCAACGCCGGCTACAACGGCTACAACGAAAACGAAAACGACGACGATGACGACACGCACGACGAGCGCGCCAGTATGCTTCGGCGGCCGACGCACCGCGTGCATCTCGTCGGCATGAGCGACGACAGCATCGTGAGCGCGACCAGCAGCAAGGCGTCCCGCACGAGCCGGACAGGGGGGCGGCGCTCGTCTAGTGATCTGTTGCAGAGCAGCTGGCATCCGGGCCAGCCGAGCCGCGCTAGCGAGGACGGTGGTCGCCGCGGGGCCGCGGGGGGCGATGGCGACAACGACGACGGCGCGCCTCGCTCCAGCACCAGCAGCCGGCGCAGCGGCAAGGGCAAGTCGAGGCTAGGGCCCATGTGGGATTCGGCGGGCCATGCGCTGCCGCCGTCAGAGCGGGTGCCGGCGTAGGCTCTTGTTGTTTTTTTTTGTTTTTTTGTTTTGTTTTTTGGCTGCATATCGTGATTGTCTGTTGTTGTTTCTTTTGTTCTGTTTCTTTTTTTGTTCTCCTTTTTTGTTCTCCTTTTCTGTTTCCTTTTTTTTTGTGTTTTGTTATGTCGTCATTTGTTGACTTCGCTCTCTGACTCTTTCTTATGGCGCACGGAGTACAACGATACCACACAGGACTAGCATTTCATGGAGCTTCGCAATATTCTACTTTATCCAAACTTGTTCTGTGACGGTCGTACGAGTGCTGAATCGGAAGGCCGGCCAGGGGCGCGGCCGGTACCGCAAGCGGCGAAAGACAGGTTGCCTGGGGGGGTGGATAGGCGATTGACGCTAACGAAGCTCGTGATTGGCTAGACCAGAAGCAAATCCTCGATCTAGTAGTGAGGAAGGGGCGACCTGAACAGAAGATACTGCAGCAACGTGAGTTCCTTTTTCGATAAGAGCAGGAAACAAACAGCCCAGCCCAGCAAACCAGGCAACAGCGCAACGACGACCGAAAAAGCCGCGTTTCAACGACGACAGCCGCAGCCACGACGACCACGAGCCTCGATCCTAAGCAGCACCGACGCCATCTGCTCCATCCCGCTCAGTCCCCGGTCTTATCCAAAGCAAAGCTCGGCCAGCCGACCTGCGCCGCAGACCATCAACGACGACCGCGAAGCTCAACAGCATCAACAACAGCGACCTCGAAACCAGCTTGTCGACCTCTACGGCGGCCGCATTTCGTTCCCGCGCGTTGCTTGCTGACGGCGCACGGCGCATTTCGCGCGGACTCCAGGCGGCTCGTTGCATCCCGTCCTTTTTGTGCGGCAGCCCCCCTGACGCCCCCCGATTGCCTGATGCGAGCGGCCGCGATCGACACAAACCCGCCACGGGACCCGAGGACGACTGTTGTTGTTGGCTGTTAGCCCCAGGTCTCTGCCCAAGATGCCTGCCCCCCTCAACCCCTTCCTGGCTGCTTTTGTGCGAAGCCCGCTGGCCGGCCAGTGCACGCCGGCCAGCAACCACGTGCTGCTCGTGCCTGCAACGGAGATGCTACTGACCTGCCACGACACCGAGTCCGGCACGGGCACCGTGTTTGCCGACCTGCCCAATCTCGACGAGTTTCTCGGAAGCCATGTGATCCGCATGCCGCACGCGCGCGTCGCCGCGGCCGCGGCCAATGCTGCCGGCGGCCGGGACGGCGTTGTGAATCTGCGCGAGATCCGTGGTAAGGCCAAGCCGTACGGCACATTCAACGGCCGCAGCGTGGTTGTCAAGGACAACGTGGTGTACAGCAACAAGGGTGAGCCCGCCGTCTCTTCCTGTCTCGTGCCTTGCGCGCCGATCTAACTAGTTCTCTTCCACAACCAGGCTTCAAGGCGCTGAACCACGCCATCCTGCTGACCGACGCCATCTGGTACGCCGATACGCCCGACCCCAAGCCTTGGCTTATCTACTACATTTCGCGGCCGCTTCTGGGCTCGTGGGAAGAGATCAAGGTCATCCCGGCTCTTCTCCCTCCGCCACGGCCCCATGGCGGCGCTGCGAAGCGGAGTGCACAGGCCAGAGCGGGCAGCAGCTCCGAGAGCGATGTCGCGGGGCCATCGACGGCAACACCCCGGAAAAAGGACATCAAAAGCTTCCACGACCTCCTCAACCATTTCCCTGTCATTGCGCGGCAGATGCAGCCGGGTTTGGATAAGATCTTCCGCGAGTTCACTGCTGTGTTTGATCAGCGCTTCCCTCCACCGCCAACGGCGAGCCATGTCCCCGATCCGGAGCCAGATGGGCCGATAAAAACGGCCATGAAAAAGGCCAGGATGAATGCGGCTGCGGCAGTGGCCGCGGCTGCCTCGGCTGCGACGGCTGCGACGGCCGCGACGACTTCGACATCTGCCATGGCTGTTATGTCTGCCACCGATTCCACACCCGGAGCACCCTCGTCGGCAGCCTCTACAGACGAAAGCAGTCCGCCTGCACCATTAGAGCAAGACAACAGTCCAGATGGCAACGGGGGCGGCAATGGCAGCAGCCCCGATGAGCGGGAAGAACAGCAGCTACAGCAACTGGGGGGTGACTCCAGCACAGCTGCAGCCGAAGCTGCGGAAACAAGTAGGAGCCACGGGAGCCCCACCGGCGAACCCGACAACAGCCCAGATTATCACAGCGGAAGCGCCTCTAATTCCGCGAGCAGCGTGCCTACGAACCACAGTCGTCCGCTAGAGGCAGTAGCGGCAAATGGATCCGATGGCGCAAGCGGATCGGTGCACAGTGGCAGTGAAGACGACGACGACTATTACCCCGAAGATGACGAGCATGTAATGCGGGCGTCGCTGGAGTCGGCAGTGACGACGGCGATTGACATCTTCCAAGGCGTGGACAAGCAGCAGCTGTCGCATTTGGGCGCGACGACGGATCTGACAGGTCCGATTGTCGAGCGCCTGATCGAGCGCTACATTTGCGAGAATGTGCACCACATCATCTTTCCGCGGCTGGTGACCCTGAAGCGACAGGAGGACCTTGAGCTGGAGGCCAAGATCCGGCAGATGAGCAGCATCGACATCTCCCAGCTCGGCATGGACATAGAGGGCGGGCCGCGCAACAAGCACGATGTAACGCTATCGCTGGGTCGCATAGTAGAAGAGTTCCGCCAGATGCAGGCGGGTCTGTGCCCGCAGGACATGCTGGCGTCCCTGCTCAACGTGGTGAAGACGGTCAGCCAGCTGGCCAACGCGGACGGGCCTGGCAGCCGCGGCGGCGCAAGCGGCAGCGGTGGCACTGCCGGGCCGGCCGAGAAGCCGCTACTGATGACGGTGAATGCGGACACGCTGGTGTCGCTGCTACTGTACATTGTGATCCGGGCTCAGAGCCGCAACCTGTTGGCGCGCTTTGTCTACATGCGCCACTTCATCTTCATCGAGGACGTCGACAGCGGCGAGATGGGTTATGCGCTGAGCACGTTTGAGGCGGTGCTGGCGTACCTGGAGCGCGACTCGAGCGGGCTACGGCGGGCCAGCCGGCGGAACAAGGCGCTGTGGGACGCCATTGCCAAGGGCGACATGGCCGAGGTGAAGGCGATTATCGAGCCGTGCGACGACAACGATGCTGCGATCGAGGACGACGGTGGCAACGACGCAGATGACCAGAGCGACACTAGCGGCGTGGGCGGCAGCAGTTCGCGGCGTAGCAGCGGCGAATGGCCATCATCGTTTACGTCGTTTAGCTTTTCCAGCGGTGGCCTTCGATCCGGGCGCAGCTCGGCGGCGTCGTCGCGGCGGTCGTCGATTGTGCTACCGGGGCCGGACACGGTGGACGCGTTTTCTACGGGGTCTGGGCTGGGCCACGTCTTTCCGTTCCAGGCGGACGACGGCAACGAGGACAGCGCTGTCGAATCGTTCCTCGGGAGCGGAGCTGGCTTGGATTTTTCTGTCGACTTCCCAGTGAAGCGGGTCAAAAAGGTGGCGATGGACACGCGCAGCATGTCGACGAGCTCGGAGATCTCGTACCGGTCGCAGACGACGAGCATGGACGGCAGCGGCGGCAGCGGCGGGCCTCGCGGTAGCAGGAGCGGTGGCCGGAGCAGTGGCTACGGCAGCGGTGGCGGCATGGACGGCGACCTGTCGGTAGAGCGGCTGGTGCGGACACACGACGCGGTGGGCGACTCGCTGCTGATGATGGCGGTACAGAACGAGCAGGTGGAGGTGCTGGCGTACCTGCTGGGGCTGCCGCAGTACTTCCCGGGGCAGGCGGTGCTGGAGGATATCAACCACGAGGACACGACGCTGCTGAGCGCGGCGGTGCAGCTGGGCAACCGGGCGCTGATCATGACGGTGATACGGTTCTTTGTGGGCGGGCCGGGGTCGGCGCCCGGGTCGATGCCGGCGGTGACAAGCAGAGGGCAGCTGGCGCGGTACTTTGCGCAGCAGGACATCTGGGGCCGCAGCGTGGCGCACTACTTGTTCCACGCGCCGTTTCTGATCCAGCTGTATGGGCAGCTGATGCCGTGGCGGCAGAAGGACAAGAACGGGCAGACGCCGCTGTTTGCGCTGTGCCGGTCGTACGACAACGCGGAGTACCACGCCATGGTGCACGAGGGGCTCAAGATGGCGACGGCGACGCAGGAGGACGGGGCGCAGCTGCACGTGGACGACCACATGGACGGACGGGGCAACACGCTGCTGCACATTATCAACGACGCGGCGCTGTTGGTGCGGATCCTGGCGCAGTGCGACGTGGATGTGAACGCGGTCAACGACAAGCGGTTTACGCCGCTGATGGTGGCCAGCAAGTACGGACGGTTCGAGCTGGTGCGGGTGTACTTCTCGGACCCGCGGGTGGATGTTGGGGCGAAGGAGCTGCGGGGGCTGACGGCGGTGGAGCTGGCCAAGGACGACGAGGTGCGCAACAAGATTGACGACCTGGTGCTGTTGTCGCTGCCGGCGGGGCCGGACGGGCGGACGACGGCGGTGGTGCGGTCGTACTTTGTGGAGGACGCGAGCGTGCGGTTTGTGCTCAAGTCGGGGGCGGCGAGCGGGACGACGAGCTACGCGGTGACGACGTGCCGGCGGTCGCTGACCGACTTTGAGCACCTGACGAAGCTGCTGGCGCTGGAGAACCCGGCGTCGTGGATCCCGTCGGTGTCTGGCCTGCGATCGCCGTTCCAGGTGCCGTCGAAGCCGAGCCGGGCGGCGCTCAAGGACCTGCAGGTGCGGATGGACTGGTTTCTGCGGACGATGCTGGGCCACCCGACGTTTGCGACGCACGAGATGCTGTGGGAGTTTATGCTGGTGCCGGACATCCAGCCGGACATGATGGCGCAGCGCAGCCGGCTCAAGGCGGAGACGCGGGCGGAGACGGTGCGGGACGAGCTGGAGCCGCTGAACAACGTGGGCGAGGTTGAGCAGTTTGTGGAGCACGCGCGCGAGCTGGTGCGGGCGGTGGGCGCGGCGACGCGGGCGCTGGTGCGGCGGACGAGCGCGGTGGGGGTGGCGGCGGCGGACATGCACGAGGCGGCGGCGCTGGTGCGGCGGGGGACGGACGGGCTGGCGTTTCTGCCGGCAGAGCACGCGGCGGCGGTGCGCGGGTGGGTGCAGGCGCTGGCGGTGCCGCAGACGAGCGCGCAGGCCGTGTTCCAGGCGGCGGTGGTGGCGATGCAGGCGGCGGCGGAGGCGGTGGTGGTGGCGCTGGCGCGGCCGCCGCGGCTGATCCAGCAGATCCAGACGATGCGCAAGCAGGTGGCGCGCGAGCAGCAGTCGGTGCAGCGGTCGACGCGGTGGCCGCTGGGGCTGCTGGACGAGGCGCGGCAGCGGCTGAACGAGGAGCGGGCGGCGCGGGCGGCGCAGAGCCGGGCGGCGGGCGACGACCTGGCGCGCGAGCTGCGGGCGACGCAGCAGACGGTGGCGAGCGAGCTGGCGGGGTGGCAGGTGCTGCACGCACGCACGGGGCGGCGGGCGATCCGAGAGCTGGCGCGCGGGATGCTGGTGCAGGAGCAGAGCCGGCTGGCGACACTGGAGCGGGCGCTGCGCCGGGTGCGGGAGGCCACGGCGGCGGAGGCGATGGAGGCGGCGGGAACAGACCCGGAAGCCGACGCGGATGTGGTCCGGTAGCGACAGGAGCTCCGGCGGCGGAATGTGGAAGTCCGGGCACGGGCAGAGCAGGCCGCGGTGAAGACGGTGGAGCAGACGGTGGAGGAGACGGAGGAGATGGGGGAGATGGAGGAGATGGGGGAGATGGGGGAGATGGGGGAGATGGCGGCACCGACGGAGGAACCGGAGGGGATGGGGGAGATGCCGGAGATGGCGGAGACGGAGAAAATGGGGGAGATTACGGAACTAACACCGGAGGAGAGGCCGGATACGCCGGATACGCCGGACACGCCGCACACGCCGCACACGCCGGAACAGTGAGCGGTGAGCTCTAGCTCTGTGATTTTGTATTCCTTTGGGCTGTATTGTTTTGAGCACAAGCATAGACTGGGTAGGGTATCTTTGTTTTTCGGGTCGTTGGTTTGCCATGACGGCCGACGACTGTGAGTCATTCCTGCAGGCTGTCGTGCGTGTGGCCGCCATCGTTGGCGAGGAACCGCACACCGCGTGCAGCTCGGCAGCAGCCTGCAGTAGCTCCGTTTCGGCGCGCAGTGAGTCACCCCAGACGAGCCGGCGCGGGGCCGCCGCGTCGACGCGTCGGGGGAGGCGCGGCCGCAGCACGCGTGCAGGAGCGGACGCGTTTCCGGGATGGTGGGGCTGACGGCACATGCTGCTGGCAGCGGCCGACGGAACGGAGAAGGTGCTGTGCAGGCTGCTTCTTCCGCTCCTTCTCAAACACGAAAAACATGGGCGGCGGCCTGCGTGGCCGGCGAAACGGACTCCTCCACACATAATTGGCGGGGGCCGCTCTGGCCAATCAGCGGGCGCAGATGCCCCTAACCGGCAGCGCGCGCCTATGGTTGCGCGCGGCTGCGGCCGTTGTACGAGCGAGGCTGTGCAAGGAAAGGAGGACGCGAGAACTCCCCCCCCGTACTTCCGGTAGACGGTATCGTACTCCGTATACGCCCCGGCTCGTATCGTATCGTACGAGTGTCGGCTGGCGTGCCGCCCGTGTCTGCTGTTGTTGTGCGGGCGTGCTGGCGCGTTGGCGGTCTGTGATCCGTTTTTCTTTTTCTTTTCGTTTTCGTATGTTATTTTCGTCGTCAAGTCTTCTCGCCTTCACCTTGTCGCCCTACTCTCACTCATCTACCTCCCCGGCGCTTCCGTCGTCCCAGACGGTGTTTCAGCCCTTCAGCTTGCCCACGTCCCCCCCCCCAGCTCTCCCCCATGTTGGGGGCGGATCGGAATGCTCCCCTGTACGATCGTTCGGCGGCCGTGCTGCGGCCATGTGTGTGTGTGTAGGCGCCCAGACGCCCAGACGCCGGCAAGCGCGGTTTCTTTCTCATGCGGAAATGAGATGTCGCAGTCTGAGAGTAAAAATAGGGTGGTCGGAAACAATGCCCGCAACGGGTGCGGGCTGGACGGAACGGACGCAACGGACGCAACGGAGCCGACGAAAACGGAGACCAACGTCGAGCAACAGAACGGAGGAGCTCAACCCGACGAGCCTGACCGCAACAACACGCATGATGACGCGACCACGACACCACACACCGCGACACCACGCAAGGCACGCGAACGCACGCAAACGCACGCGACGACCGGCCGGCCGACACTCGTCCTCTACTCTGCCCTCTCTGCCTCTGTGAGTCAGAGCTGCTGCGTAGCGTCCTGCAGGCCGCCAAACCGGCCACTGGCAGCGAGCGGACCTGCAGCAACGGACCCGTTCCGTTACAAGGGACAAGGAATGTTGTCGACGTTGCAGCGGCAGCGGAGGCGCTCGGGCCACCCACCCACTCTTTTCGCTCTCCGCTCTTTCCTTCTCCGCCCGTTCTTTTTTTGGGCAGCCATGCTGTCCGGGCGTCTGGTTGGCTGCAGCCCCGGGGCGTGGGGCACGTGTCTGGCGGTCTGCGAAATGCTTCACCACTTCTTCCTGCTCCTATTCCTTCCCTACGAGTATCTTACTACCACCCCCCCCCCCCCCCCCCCCCCCCGGCTTGTTTCATCCTCCAGGACGTGGGCCGTACGACCGCAACCCGCGCCTGACGACAGACACAATCGTCAACCAGGACGACACCGCTGGCGCCTCCGCGCGTCCAGACGACGACCACGCCTGGGCAGTGGCGTGCGTTGGCCAGGGCCGACCGACATGGGGTGCCACCAGGGCCGACACCAGGGCGGCCGTGCCCGGGACAGACGCGCAGCCGCCGCAGACCCTTCATGGCCTGTCGTCTGGCTGGTCTGGCCCTGTCGTGAGGATAAGTAGCCGGCCTGCTGCCCTCTCTCCTCCTCTCGTCCTCGTTGTTTTCGTTTTCTTCCTTTCGTCTCTCCTCCTCCCATCCACTCTTCTGTGCCAGACCTTGTCTGCAGCCTTTCCTTTTTCTCCTTTTCCGCGGCCTGTTGATCTGGCCTTGGTCTTGTTTGTTGTTGTTTATTTTTTATTTTTTATTTTTTTTCCCAGGAGCCGGCCTCCTCTCATCCTCTTAATCCCTAATTCCATCCATCTCATCGCGAAACGCAACCATGTCGTCCTCTCTGGCAGCGGACGCCGCCGCCCCCTTTGACTTTTGCTTTCCGCCGGCCACCCCGCCGCCGGCCACGTCGGCCGCGGCCTTCGCCTACGACCCGTCGGCACTGCTGGACATCCCCTACGCCAACTACTTTGCCCCTACCGCTGGCTATCCCAGCAGCCATGGCAGCGCCCACGGCCACACCCGCTCCAGTTCGCAGTGCTCCGCCATCTCGGCCTACTCCTTCGCCTCGTCCGGGCCGTCTGCCCCGTCGGACGCCTTTGTGAGCAACCCCAACTCCCGCCAGGGCACGCCGGCCCCGGCAGCCACGACGACGCCTGCCGCCACCGCCACCAGCCGCCGCACCCGCTCGCCCATCCGCACCCACGGCCCGCTGCTGCTGCCCAAGATCCGCTCGCAGGACCAGGCCCTGGGCCCCGATGCCCACGCGCGCGCGCTCTCCCCGCCCAAACGTGCCCGCACCGCAGCGGCCTCCTCGCTGGCGCCCGCCACCCCCGGCGCATCCCGCAGCCGCTCCGCCTCTGCACACGACCGCCGCCGCCGCCGGAACAGCAGCCTCCTGTCGCCGTACGCGGCCGCCACCGCCGCCACGTCGTCGCGCCACGTGCGCAGCGCCACCAACCCCGACAACACGCTCTTCTACGCGTCCATGGCCGCGTCGACGCCGCCGCCGCCGCCGCCGCCGCCGTCCCTGTTGTGCGAGCCGGTGCACTTTGCCCAGCAGCCGCTGCCGCACCCGCACCAGCACCATCATCAGCTGGAGGACGACCTGGCCAAGGATGGTGGCCACGGCGACTACGACTACGGCTTCGCGCCCTACCCGGGCACGGTGCCCACGTCCTATCTGCTGTCGTCGGCGGCAGACCTGTCGGCGCTGTCGGGCGCCGGGCTGATGCTGGACGACGGCACCTACCTGTACCAGCAGCAGCAGCAGCAGCAGCAGACGCTGTACCACCCCCACCTGGCGGCCGCGACAGTCGTGCGCGGTACGTCCCCGCTGTCTGTGGCATCGTCGTCGTCGTCGCCGCCGCCGCAGTCGGTGTCGGGCACGCCCGAGCCACCATCCCTGGCGGTGTCGGTGCCGGTGGCGTCGCCGCACGCGGTGCCGGTCATTACGGAGACGCCGCCGTCGGCCACGACGCAGACGGCGCCGGCGCCGGCGGTGTCGACCGTGGCGCCCACGACCACACTGCTCGCGCACCTGACGGGCCCCAACCCGGCGCCGGCGCTGGTGCGCACCATCTCGTTCCCGCTGCGCGACCCCAACACCAAGCACTACTGGTGGGACGTGCGCCAGGTGCAGCCGTGGACGGCGTTTACGGCGGCGGGTCTGGCGGCGCTGCCGGGCGCCACGGAC
>PCDN01000010.1:422087-436531 GCA_002778105.1 Ceratocystiopsis brevicomis
CCCCAGCTCCGGCCTTCGCAAAAAGGTCACCGTCTTCCAGCAGCCGCACTACAGCGAGTCCTTTGTGGCCAGCATCCTGCTGTCGATCCCTGAAGGCGTCAAGGGTGAGTGATGAGGAAGGAAGAGACGAAGAGACGAAGAGACGGTGACGGGATGGATGAAAGAGCCAGTCTGACGAACACAAGACGCCTTCCTCGTCATCGGTGGCGACGGCCGCTACTACAACCCCGAGGTCATCCAGCTGATCGCTCGCATCGCCGCCGCGTACGGCGCCAAGAAGCTGCTCATCGGCCAGCACGGCATCCTGTCGACGCCGGCGGCCAGCCACCTGATCCGCAAGCGCAGCGCCACCGGCGGCATCCTGCTGACCGCCAGCCACAACCCGGGCGGGCCCGCGGCCGACTTTGGCATCAAGTACAACCTGGCCAACGGCGGGCCGGCGCCCGAGGCGGTGACGAACCGCATCTACGCGACGGCCAAGGGCCTGACCGCGTACCAGATCGTGGGCGCCCCCGCGGAGACGGTCGACATCCAGACCGTCGGCACGCGCACCTACTTTGGCGGCCGCCTCGAGGTCGAGATCGTCGACAGCACGGCCGACTACGTCGCCATGCTCGAGGACATCTTCGACTTTGCCCTCATCCGCCAGTTCTTCCAGCAGCGCCCCGACTTTGCCATGCTCTTCGACGGCCTGCACGGCGTCACCGGCCCCTACGGCACGGCCATCTTCGACAAGGCCCTCGGCCTCGGCCCGCGCAGCGTCCAGCACTGCGTCCCGCTGCCCGACTTTGGCGGCGGCCACCCGGACCCCAACCTGACGTACGCCCACGACCTCGTCGCCGCCGTCGACAAGGCCGCCATCCCCTTTGGCGCCGCCTCCGACGGCGACGGCGACCGCAACATGATCTACGGCGCCGGCGCCTTCGTCTCGCCCGGCGACAGCCTCGCCATCCTCGCCCACCACGCCCACCGCATCCCCTACTTCCGCAAGCACGGCGTCGCCGGCCTCGCCCGCAGCATGCCCACCTCGGGCGCCGTCGACCGCGTCGCCGCGAAGCAGGGCCTCGCCTGCTACGAGGTGCCCACCGGCTGGAAGTTCTTCTGCGCCCTCTTCGACGCCGGCCAGCTGTCCATCTGCGGCGAGGAGAGCTTCGGCACCGGCAGCAACCACATCCGCGAGAAGGACGGCCTCTGGGCCATTGTCGCCTGGCTCAACGTCATTGCCGCCCTCGGCGTCGAGCGGCCCGACGTCGCCCCCAGCCTGCGCCAGATCCAGCACGACTTCTGGGCCGAGTACGGCCGCACCTTTTTCACACGCTACGACTTTGAGGACGTCGACGCCGCCGGCGCCGACAAGGTCGTCGGCGTCCTGCGCGGCCTCATCGCCGACCCGGCCTTTGTCGGCCGCACCCTGGCCCCCGGCCACACCGTCGCCGACGCCGGCGACTTCTCCTACACCGACCTCGACGGCTCCGTGTCCGCCCACCAGGGCCTGTACGTGCGCTTCGACAACGGCACCCGCATCGTCGTGCGCCTCTCCGGCACCGGCTCTAGCGGCGCCACCATCCGCCTGTACCTCGAGCAGCACAGCGCCGACCCGGCCACGTACGCGCTCGACGCCCAGGACTTCCTCAAGCCCGAGATTGCCTTTGCGCTCGAGCTGCTGCAGTTCAAGGAGCACATTGGCCGCGACGAGCCGGACGTGAAGACGTGAAGGCGCTGGCTGCATGCCGTCTCCTGTGCATGTGCATGTACATGTGCATTTGCTCTTTCTCATTAACAAAATAGCATCCATTCTGACTCGTACATTGTTCGTATCGTGTTGTCGTCGCTGTCGTTGTCGTCATATTGTCGTCGTAGCCATCATACATGCACCATCGGCTTCTCGGAAATCAAAACAATCTCGGGTGCCGTCCTCGTCGAATCCGACGAGAATGAACGAAAGAAAAAAGGAAAAAGGGAAAAAAGGAAGAAACCAGAACCAGAACCAAAAAAAACACCTAAATTTGAATCGTCCGCTCGTTCGCTGCCGACGAAACGTCCGACTCCGCGTCCGAACCGGCCTCCTCATCCGCGTTGCTTCCGTTGTCGTTCTCGTCCTCTGCGTTCTTGTCGCCATTGTCGTCGCCGTCCCCGCTGCCCTCGCCCTCGTCGTCACTCGACACAAACGCCGCCTTGGCCTTGGTCGTCGTCATCGCCTTCGACATGTCCGCCACCGGAGTCGACGCCCGGTCCGGGCTTGGCGCGCGCGCCGGCTCGATCTGCGGCGGTGGCGCCGGCTCGATCTGCGGCGGTGGCGCCGGCGGCGGCGCCGACGGATCAAACAGCGCCTTAAACTGCAGCGCCGCCTCGGGCGACACAAAGTAGAGCTCAAACGCACCCGTCTTGTTCTGGCGCATGTGCTCCTGGCGGTAGCCGTTGCAGAACACGTACAGCAGCACATCGGTCAGCCAGACGCGGTGCTTGTCCTTGCGCACCAACCACGCAGGCGAGCGCGCCTGTTGCGTGACAAACGCTGTCCACACCGGGCAGCAGCGGTAGATGCCCTCCCAGACGGCCGCGTGCAGGCGCAGCCCGCCCGACTTGGTGTCCTGGTAGACCAAGAGCGAGTGCTTAAAGCCGTCGTCGATGATGGTTCTGTTTCTTAGTGTTCTGCTGCCTCTCCAAACCATACGAACCAGAAGAAACATACGCCTGGAAGAGTCGCCTCTCACGACTGGGCTTGAACTCTTCTGGATCCACGTTCTTGGTCCAGTCGCCCTCAAATTTCAAAGCCACAAACGTGCAATGGAAAAGAACCAACTCTGGGACTGCGGTCAGCTTGTGGGTAGTTCCGAGGCATAGAGCAGAAAGAAAGACTCACCCTCCCAAGTCATAAAGTATAGAAGCGCCCAAAGCTTGCTGCAATTCTCGCTGGTGCTCCAGCGCTTCAGCACCAGACAGCTGCCGTCGCGGTGGACACACACCTCATGGATGCCGCGCACGGAGAAGAACGACGTGCCCGTGGTTGGGTCCACGCTCCGGATCACGATCATCGGCACAAAGTTTTTCGGGCCGACATATACCAGCAGGGACAGCCGGCCTTGGTCAAACGGTCTAGCACAAGCGGTCAGTTCTGGACACAAACAATTTTACCCTTCTTTGACGCACCGTCGAAAGAGAATCTTGGCGTCGGGTGGAATATGCACCTCGCCCCATGGTTCGAAACACTGTGAGTCCTTGATGCGCTTGAAGCGCGTCCGGCACGGCAGCGGGCGCGAAAAGATGTCCTCGGCCCAGTGCACGTTTTGTTCGCGGAACGCTGCCAGCGTCGTCAATTGCACGGGATCGAGCCCTCTGCCGTCGTCTTTGGACAGGCTGGACTTGCGTCGCGCCATTTGCGGGAGGGCCAAGCCTTGTTTCTCACGCAGCTGCAGGAGGCGGTCCTGCAACACCTCGAGGGCGTTCATGTCGAAGGTCGGCGACCGCGTGAGCATCTGCCCCAAGACAAACATAGTCTCGTAGTAAAACATGAAGCGCTGTGGGAGGGGAAGGCTGCTGGCCTCGTCAGTCATTTGGTGGTACATGGTGCGCCAGCGCATTTCCAGGTTCTTGGAGGTGTCTTCGTAGTGTTTCTTGATGTCCTGGCAGCTGCGTTGGAAGGAGGGAAGGATGAGGTCGAGGTACTCGAGCAACACGGGGATGCGGCTTGGGTGTGCGTACGCCTGCTCATGCAGATGCAACAGCACAGCGGCACACTTGCGGATCTCGGTGGCGAGGGCATTCATATGCACGTGGTAGGTCTCGTCGATACAGCCGCGAAGATTGTCGACACATCCAGCAACCGTGTTGGCCTGCATCGCTTCAAAATAGCACCCCCCAAGAAGAATGGCAGCGGGACTACCACCGAACCCAGGGCCTAACCCGGGGCCGAACCCGGGGCCTAACCCGGGGCCTAACCCGGGGCCTAACCCGGGGCCGAACCCGGGACTTATTCCTGGCATAGCGACGAAAGGGACCATTTGAACCGTGATCGAAATTGGTAGAGTAGGGTAGGATGGGTTTGATGGGGAAAGGGTGATAGAAGATGAACAAGGAAGGAAGGGGAATCAAAAGTAAAAGAGAGGTAAGGCGAAAAAGGATATGGAGTAAGGAACGAGGCTGTCAATCTGCCTTAGGACATTGTCATCGCATGCGGCCGATAAAGGTCGCTAGCCTCTCGGTAAACAGTGTGCATTTCCAGCGGTTAGTGAATCATTTTCGGTTGGGTTGTTTATCCCTGGTCATATGTTGAGGGTTTCCAATCGTATGCAGGTACTTTTCCAGGAAACAGGCGTATGGTGTAAGAAGAATGGAAAAAGAATGCAAGAAAAAAAAAGCGGATGACGCTGCCGAGGCGTCGGCAAAAGGGTATCACGGCCGTTTTGTGAGGAGAGAGGCAGAAGAAGCACAACGACTCTGGGGACCCCGCACAAGGAGTCCCTTTCGCGCACCTGACAGGCGGATGGAATGATCGTTGTTCAAAATGCTCTGTGTACCGCGTTGTACGAGGAGAGAACCGCTTGGAAGGCGGCCGAAGACAGCGGCGCCGGCAGGTTGGCCCGAAACGAGAGATGGCTCCGTCGGATGGCGTGGTTCCTGCCAATGGGCGCGCGATGCGCTGCCCGAATCCCTCTCTTGGTGGTGGTGGGGGGTGGACGTCAACAACGAACGGGGAGGCCAGAAAAGCCTGAAAAAAGTAAACATCGACGTGGCTGCGTGTAAGAGCGCCGCGCAGTCTGGGTTGTGACTGGCCTTTTCGGCTTGCTTGTTCCCCCCCCTCCCCCCCCCCCCCCCAGCAGCCCCCTGTTCACACCATCACGAGCGACCAGGGTGCGCGCCGCCTCTGCTTTTCGGGCGNGCACTGCGAAGAGTCCTCCTTCGGTTGTTGTTAAATCCGAGCATAGTGCGATCTGATAACAAGGGGCGAAAGGACGTTCCCCCCCCCCCCCCCCCCCCCCCCAACTGGGCACTTCGCCGTTTTTGTCTGTCTGCATTGCAGGATCGGGCTGCAGGACCGCCGCCGCCGCAGCGATGCCCAACGCAAGGCCGGAGATTGAGGCGGAACACCCCTGCGCGATTGGATAACAGCCTCGGTCATGCTCGGCCCTGTTTGTCGTTGTTCATTTGTGCAGCGCAGCAGCGCTTTGGCCCTCTGCAGAACCATCGGTCTCTGCAGGACACGAACTCTGACGTGTCCGGGCTGTGTCCCCTGTGTCCCCCGCGTGCAGCGCCCCTGTGTGCTGTCCATTCTAGGGCCATCTTTCCTCCAAACGCCCCCCCCCGAGGCTGAACAGGCCATTCGAACCCAGCAGCTCTGTGAGGGCCATCGTTTTTCCCCACTTTTAACATCGTTGAGATCTCCCCACTTGGGAAGGCCAATGCGAGCTGGTTTAGGCAGTGGTAGTCTAGGCTGCGACGACAGACAATCGTCTGTAGCTGGTTTCTCGATCGATTTTTGACACCTCGGCAGTCTTTGTTCGGGAAAGGCGACAAGCGGTGGTGGGACGAAAAGAGAAGCGAAAGGGCAGGAAGGGAATCCCCCCTTTTTTCGGCCGCTTGTTCTTTCCGAAATCAACACACCTTCACAGCAGTTGTCATCATGGAACTTAGAAGGGAAAGTGCGACCACCTGCTTCCTTCATTCCACAATCAGGCTACAGAATAAGATACCTCATTCGAATATCTGACATCTAAGGTCTGCCCCCTAATAAACGTGCCTTAGATGACATGAAAAAAACTGTGCGCAGCGCAAAAACGCTCAAACCGTCGTCCCGGCGACGTCCAGCAAACCACCCTTGTCTGTACACTCCATGGCGTCGAGCCAGACGACCTACAAGGCTGACGAGCGACAGCGGGAGACGGCAAAAACACGGAAACGCGCTCCCTAGTATGTGACAAGAGAACAAAAGCAATAAATACTGACGAGAAACAATGAAAAATAGCGCGCACCCCACACGCGTGGTCAAATAAACGATTCGTCGTCATCCTTCTCCGGATCTTTTCCCTCCTCTGCCCCCTCCAGGACTGCATTGCTTGCTTGCAGTGCCAACGCTGCGGCGGTGTTCCGGTCCTTGATCTCTAGGCCGGCAAATGCGGCCTCTGTGTCAACGTCCCAGAATCGGTTGGTCTTCCTTTGTTAAACAGCCGAACTCCCTAGAAAAACGAAAAAGTATCGAATTCTTCAGGTAGGGTCCTAGGCTTGCCCACATGGTTTTGGCCACAGCAGGCAGCTGGCCCAAGCCCTTCCAATGTCCGTCCACTTCGGCGCGGCGTCGGCGGAGTAGCGACATGACAGCATTGAAGTATAAATAGCGACGCGAGGGGCGGTAGTTGTTCAGGAACTTGAGCCGATGGCCGTGCAGCACCTCGTATCCCCAAACGTTGTTCTACTGCTGGCCGATATCGCGTGCGAGGAGCACGAGCATGAGCTCCGCCTCCTCTGGATCGTTGCTGGCAGGGAGAACCACTGCCTTCGCTTCGTCAAAGAGTTTCTTAAACTCCTCGTGGATAAAAGACCATTCTTCGGGTTCCAGAGATGGTCCACGCCCTCGCCACAAAGAGATGTCGTCGTTTTAGCGCCCA
Organism: Ceratocystiopsis brevicomis; assembly: GCA_002778105.1. Lineage (NCBI taxonomy): Eukaryota > Fungi > Ascomycota > Sordariomycetes > Ophiostomatales > Ophiostomataceae > Ceratocystiopsis > Ceratocystiopsis brevicomis. The sequence continues at coordinate 428,690 of PCDN01000010.1, forward strand.
CATCAAGATCGTCAATGTGGGCGCATGGAGGAGCATGGAAGTAATCCGTTCGTGTGAGATAAGGCAGTAGATCCTCCGTACGGCCGTCGGCGTCGGTAGGACCGCCCCCATATTTTTCGCTGGGCTTTTTGCGGAAGAGCTGCTGCTGATCTGTCCGATGCGACTTGATGGCTCGTCGAGCTTCCTCCTGCTCGGGATAACAGTGTAGTACCGCATCAATGAGCACTCAGTCCTCGGCGACATCTCGCTTGATCCCGGTTGTGATCATATCCGAGGCCCAACTCCCAGCGAGTGCTGCTCCCTTTGTCCGAAGCAGAGACAAGCGACGCATTATTTCCTGTCGAAGCCAAAGGGTTTTCTCAATCTGTACCATGTAAGATACCCCTGTCGGGTCATTGGAATTTTCCCTTCATCCCACTTTTGCTTCAGCATAGCAACGTGCTCTGTCACTTCCTCTAGGCGTCTTTCTAGTGTCTGCTCCTCTGCCTCGACGCGGCAGAATGTTGCGTCCAGCAAAGCTGCTTATCTGTCGACAATAGCCGCAGCTTCTTTTGCTTGGACAGTTGGTGACACCATCCCGGTAGCAGCCACAACGCCTGCCGCACCGACTGTAGCCATGGAACGTTGGAGCTCGGGAGTAAGTACTTTCCGACTCATAACTGCCAATATAGGCGTAGTTGGATTGGATCAGCCAGCGGCAGTGTGGCTTGTCGGGCCCGCTTGGGCGTTTGAGGAAGATCGGCTGGAAGCTCTTCACTGGTATGAGGAAGGTCGGCTGGATGTTCCTTACTACAGTATAACAAAGGCATTAGCAAAGTCGCAACAAGACACCGTTTTCGTTGTGGACAGACATGATATACCTCTGTTTGTCCATCTTTTGGGCTCTCTTCTGGGCTTTCTTCTTTCCTTTGCGGCCACCCGTGTTGCTACTGATGAAAGATCGATGGAAGAACAAGGGACATAATAGACCAGAAAGCTCAGCGCTGGACGGAGAACAATGCAAGCCTGACAGTTCGAGTTGGAAGAAGGGATCGATTAAGGCAAGAGAAATGAACTAGAAGAGGGAGGCGGGGAAATAATCAAGACAAAAAAAAAATTATGGTGTGCTCGTGGGCGAAGCGTAGAGTAGGTACATATCTTACATTGTAGCGGAAGCAGGTGGTGGCTGAACCAACACCGACACATCGTCAAGAACTGGCCAACCTTAAGATACAAGTACATCCGCTACTCTACGCGCACAAACATGGGCTGATTATGAAATCGAAGCGAAGCGAATAAAAGGCTGTCTTATTTCCCACAGCTCGAGACCGTCGTGAACCCGAAATACAATACCCCTTCATACAAATCCGTAAGTAAAACACTGAAAAAAAACACATAACAGAAAAGACATAATCCAGGCGAAGTTGACAGCCGACCCGGTAACACGTTCCCAAGTCAGTTGTCCCCGCGCCCAAAACCGACAAAACACAAATGCAGAAAACAAAAACAGCCCGTGGGCACAAAAGATTTACGCCTGTTGGTTAGATGCGAACGGGATAAAGAGGAAGGAAGGGGAGGAACATACGTTGTAGGCGGCCTTCTGGTCCTCATACCGCTTCTTGTCGGCGGCAGCCTTGGCCTCGTACGGGGCACGCTGCTTGTCGTTCAGGGCCTTCCAGCGCTCGCCCAGGACCTTGCCGACCTGGCCGAATGTGATGCCCTCGTTCTCCTCGCGGACATTCTCGCGCTGCTCGTTGGCGAAGAACATGTAGGCAGAGAGACCGCGCTTGGGGGCGTTGGGGTCCTTCTTGGCCCGGCGCTTCTCGACCTTGCCGGTCTTGGTCTTAGCAGCAGCCTTCGGCATGATGGTGGTCTGTGTTGTTAGTGGTTGTTCGAATGTATGCGATGAGTGTTGTGTTGTGTGTTATGGGGGGAAGGGTGCGACGACGAAAGGTGCTGGCCAGCGCATTTAAACAATTGACAAATGCAATGTAGATGCGATAACAATTGTGCATGCGTCGTCGTAGAACAGGGGCAGGGTAGGCAAGGGAGGAGGAGGAAAAGGGCAATTGCTCAAAACAGCGCCGAATTATTTATCGATTAATTTTTCGTAAATGCATCGAAAATGCTGCTTTGCACAATTGCCCCTATCCCTTTGCAGGTGGTGGTGATGGTGGTGATGCAGAGGGCTGTTGTGGATGAAGCGGTGATCTGGCGATGCATTGAAAAACGAAGCGTTGACAAAATCGACCGACGTGGGCGATTTTGTCGCGGCTATTTGCTTCGTTTTTCGTTGTTGCTGCGCGAGTGGACCAGAGCGGTGAACCGCGAAAAGGAAGTGGGAGAGGGAAAGGGAACGTGGCCAAGCGATCGCGCGCCGCAGATGGAGACCGACCGCTTCGCGACGGAATGCGACAGCCAAAGAAGGCGACCGGCAGAAAAGAACAAGAAAGAAAAAGGCAGTGACGGACAGCGCGATAGGGAGCGCGTGGGAGAGTGTGACTTGCGAATTGCAGACGACGTGGTGGAGAGCAATGTACTTACAGACGGGTGGGTGGTGGGAGGATGTAAGTGAAATAATAAGGCGCGGATTTTGTATGGGAAATCGATGCGAGGCGGACGCGCTGCGATACTTTTTGCTGGGGGAAGCTTTTTGTATGGGAAATTTGGCTGCGAAAAGGAGAAGAGAGAGGGAAGAGGGAGAGAGAGGAGAGAGCGTGGGTGGGAGAGAAAGGGCGGGCCTTTTTACTATGGGCGCGCTGGCTGATTGAGCGAGAGGGAGGGTGCACTGCGGCGGGTGGGGGGGGTGAGTAGAAGGAGAGCAGGCAGGAGCGCAGAAAGGAATGGGCTGGCTGCTGTAGGTGGGCGGTCGCCAAACCCCCCAAAAAGCAGAGGTGCGAAGGGCGGAGGGGGTGGCAGGCGCGAGGGTGTGGCCATGTACAGTGACTACCGGACATGTACTGCGTAGCGCGTGCACCCGGTACTGTATACACGAGGGGGCGCTGTATCTTATGGGCGCCGGGCGCTGTAGGCGCTGTGGGTGCTACAAGGCGTGTAATACGGGCATACTGCGTGCTTGTCTGCGCTGCCGTATACCTATCTTCCTCCGCGCTCGTCAACTTGTAGTGCTCGTAATCGTAATAGAGAGGGGGGATACGACGTATTGAAGCTTGAGTCCAAGTTTGGCTGCCGGCTGGCCAGGGCGCTTCAGTTCTGCGCCCGTGTACAGAGACGGATTTCTCGCAAGATGCCCGCTGTAGGTACCAATGGACAGCAATATACACCGTTACGTCTGCTTCGCATTACGCATTGCCGTGAGCGCATGTCGCTGCGCATCCGTATGTATCTTACCCGTACGGAGCAATATCTCACCCGTGGAATGTGCTGAGCGATGGTTGCACTCGTCTCGATTGGCAGCCGCTGATTGGCTGCTTCTCTTATTATAGCGAGACACTTTGAGCCGCTATGCCTGCGGTACTTTAATCATGCAGGTCTAGCATGTATCCCCGCGCCAGTCCGGCATGTACTGGTACCTGGGCATAAGTACCGACTATGATAACGGGCTCGAGTCGCGAGGGTGACGCTCGATTGTGAGGAACGAAGGAGGTTTTGTGAGAAAAAAAGAGCATCCAGACTGAAGCAGAAGGAAAGAACGGCAAAAAAAAAAAAGAAAAGGAAAAAGAAAAGGAACAACAGTTCTGTTCAATGCCTCAACCATGAGAGACAGGTTCTTCTGAGGTCCACGTGCTACTCGTAATTGTTGCCCGCACCAACACTACGGAGATCCGTGCGAGCAGTGTCCCCATACGGTGCAATCTGTGGCTGTCATTCGCTAAAAATGCAGCACCAAAACAAAACCTACATACGACGTGATTTTTGTTTTGCACGCGCCCCTGTGTTTTTCGTAGCGGAAACGCCGTATCAGACGTCACGTGTGGCCTATAAAACAGAAACGCGCCGAACTCGCCTACGCGTTCCGTCCTGCTTGCACCAGATCAAGAAACAGGCTTTTTTGCCACGCTGCCCGCAGCAGCGTCTGTGCCGTTGTAGATTCGTATCGTACACATGCCAGACTGAAGCCGGGATCGTTCGATCGTTCCTGCAGCAGGCGATAGGCGCATCGGGTGCATCGATCGCAGCCGGGCCGCCATCCAACTGCGCCCGAGAGTCGACTACTGCTGACGGGGGACCCAACCGGCCTTGGGCCAGCCAGCCTTGTGGCGGCCGACATGGGATAAGGCAGCGAGCGGCCCATAACGCGGCCGCCTCCTGGCCAGGCCCCGCGTGACACCGCAGGTCCAAGCAAAGCGCAGCCGGTCCCATGCCGCGCGGCGGCGGCGGCGGCGGCGGCAGCGGCGGCGCATCCTCGTATCATGCGCGTACTCGTACAGAGAAGGCGGGCCACCCGTCTCGGGGCGCCCGTCGGCCGTCCCTCTTCCCCCGTCACTCCGGATCCAGCACGAGGTCGCGCAGCGTCGCATCGCGCGTCCAGTCCACGCCGCTGCCCGCGATGATCGCGCTGGTTGCGCCTTTGACCAGGCGCCACCGCTGCCGGCTCGTCTTGTCGTCTGCTTTTGCCTGGGCGAGGTCGTTGTCGGCGCTGGTGTCGTTGTCGTTGTCGTCGTCGCCGTCAGTGTCCCCCCGCTCCGCCGCCTCCTGCGCGGCCACCAGCGCGCGCAACTCCGTTGCCAGCTGCGCGTTCTGCCGCTCCAGCCGCCACCGCTCCGCTGCCACAGCCGCGTGTTCGTCCAGCACGGCCCGCTGCGCCGCGGCCGCACGCGCCACCGCCTGCGACGCCGCGTCGCGCTGCTCGACGACCGGCAGCAGGTCGCGCTCAATGGGCGACGCCAGCGTGGCGCCGTGCACGGCACGCAGCACGGGATACACCGTCAGCACGCCATCGACAACCTTGTTCCGCAGCACATAGGCGGCCCTCGCCTCGAGCAGGCGTTTCTGCGCGGTGGCCACGTCGGGTTGTTGGTTGTCTGGGGGAGAGCATCGGGTTAGCGACTCTTACCCCTCACCCACTCTGGTCTTTTTCTTCCACGCCTCCTCACCTCCTGCGCTCTCGCCCCCCGTATACGCCAGCCGTGCCGTAAGAAGCGCGGCCTGCAGCTGTGCGCCCCGGAGCCGGTCGTAGAGGGCCAGGATCTGCTTCTCCTTGTCCGAGAGCAGCAGGGGCCCGACCGGGTCAGCCTGGTCGGGCGCATCGGGCGCGTCGGCCATGCGCGTGTCGTTCTGCTGATCGGATGCCATGAACAGCAGCGATCCGTTCTGGTACGAGACGGAATCGGATCTTGGCTCGCCGGCTTCTTCCTCTTCCTCTTCCCAGACGCGACAGCGTGTGTGTGTGGCTGGTGCCGTTTCCAGGCAAGGCCCCAGCCACAAAAGCACCGACCCACGCGCTAGGCACGAGGCAGACGTCACGCTAGCCTCCTAATTAGCCACGCCTGCACGCACCAAGCCGTCTTCAGCCTCGACAACTGACCGAGTTGCTCAGTCTGACCTCCTGCCCAGAGCAACTGACCCGACAACAGCAGCGTCTGCAGACCTGGGCGTGTGCGCGTTTCTAGCCGTCTCGAATTTTTGTCTTTTGCAGCACTTTTGGTTTCTTCTACCTCCGACGTTTATCTCCTCGTTTTCCACTCTCGCCCGATCGAACGCCTCTCCCATCCGAGCCCCCCTTTGCCGTGCCGCAGCAGCAGGTCCGGCGAAGCCGATTCGCATAGCTTTGGGCGGCCTGTTACAGCCAACCCAGCGAGGTGGTCATGTCTGGGGATGGCCAACGAGGTGTTGGTTGCCCATACGGGCCAACGCCTTCGGGTGGACTTTGCACAGTTTGCCTCGTGCGTGCCCTTTTTCGCCCTCCCCCCCCTCCCCCCTCCCATTTCTACCCCCCCGTTACTGACTTGCTACCGAACGGAACAGACTAGACGACTTTAAGAGCGCCGTCTCGCGGCAGACAAGCATTCCTCCGGATTGCATCATCGCCCTAACACCAGACGGCAAGCCTCTCCGGCTTGCCGCATTCCAGACCGAGGTACCACATTCGCCAGTGGACGTGGGCATTCCACGTGCGATTTGAGACTGACAACGGTTGCCCACAGAAAGAGATTTACGTTTACGATGCCCGCACGGCCCAGAAAAACGAGGCCGGCGCCGCGGCGATCGCCCACCTCGAGATCGCCCTGCCGAAGCGACCGAATGTCTCCAGCCCGCCCAACGGCCTCCGGGACCAGCGGTCGCTGTCCGCATGGCAGGAGCTGTTTGAGGCGCGCCAGAAGTGGGCGGCCGCCCTTGAGGAGGATTGCGCAGCCAAGTCGGCGGCCGCGCAGGAGCGCTACGCCGAGATGGACGCCATGATGCGCTGCTTGGACGCGGCCGTGGCCAACCTGGAGGCGGTCGTCAAGGGCGTCGAGGCCAAATACACAGACGTCAAGAAGTGGGTGGACAGCGCGCAGGCGGACTACAGCGACCTGGTCGCGCACTGGGAGCAGTACCTGCACCTGGCGCGAAGCATTGCCATCAGCCCGGCGATGCTCCAGTTTATGACCGGCGTCGGCGGCAGCGGCAGCGGCCGGCAAGAGCGGGCGCCGCAGCACGCAACGCTGGAGGACCTGGTGGACGGCGAGACGGCGCGCAAGGCCGGGAAGCTGGCGGCGGGCGCGCTGCGGCGGTTCAACACCAAGGCGGCCGAGCTCGAGCGCACGGTGCCGCGGCTGCTGCAGGGCTGCGAGGCGGTGCTGGGCGGATTCGAGCGGACGGTGGACCGGTCGGCGCTGTCGCACGCGGGCGAGTCGGTGCAGCTGCTGCACGACATCCGGGCGGTGGCCAGCAAGATCGGCACGGACTACCAGACGATTCTGGACTATGCGGCGGACGCGCCGCGCGACGTGCTGCAGGCGTCCAAGATTGCGGTGACGCACACGGAGCGGCTGCTGCCGAGCATCCGCACGCGGGCGCGGGAGATGGACGACATGCACCGCTACGCGACGCAGGCGCGCAACGCGCTGGCGCGCGAGTCGGTGGACTTTATGCGGACGATCACGGAGCTGACGAGCCTGAGCAGCGACGTCAAGGCGCAGATGGCGGCGGTGAGCGGTGGCGGTGGCGGTGGCGGTGGTGGTGGTGGTGGTGGTGGTGCCAGTGGCGAGGAGGATCTGGCGCACTTTGACTATCTGCGGCTGGTGCAGCAGATCCCGTTTGTGTACGCATCGTTTGTGGGCGAGGCGGTCCGGCGGCGCGAGTGGCTGGATAAGGTCAAGACGGACTCGTCGACGCTGGCCAACGAGATGGCGCTGTTCCACGACGAGGAGGTCAAGCGGCGCAAGAAGTGGCAGAAGTCGGTGGCGAACCTGGCGTACGGCCCGCCGGCGTCGACGGGAGCGGGCGAGAACCAGGTGGCCGGGCTGGAGATCAACCTGCTGGGCGAGGAGGCCGAGTGGCCGGCGGTGGTGCGCAAGGACCTGGAGGACTTTTACGGGGCGCTGCAGCGGCAGAAGGCGGACGCAGGCCTGGTGGCGGACGTGGGCAAGACGGTGGCGGAGCTGAGCGCGCCGACCAAGCAGCAGGCCAAGCGGATCAAGGGGTTCAAGAACGGCAGCGTGCACGAAGCCGTGGGCACGGCAGCGGCGGTGCTGGGCCGCAGCGGGCTGCTGATCCGCGGGGACGACGACGTGCTGCGCAGCCTGCAGGAGGACAAGGGCCGGCTGGAGAACAAGCTGAAGACGGCGGAGAGCCGGGTGCGGCGGCTGGAGGACCTGCTGCACCGGCAGAGCCAGGCGTCGCGGTCCAGCCTGGGGGGGCTCTTTTCGCCGAGCCAGCAGCTGTCGGACCGGCGGACGTCGCTGGACGGGGGCGGCA
>PCDN01000010.1:446094-475355 GCA_002778105.1 Ceratocystiopsis brevicomis
GCGGCGCCGCCGGCCTCGCCGTCGCCTACGCCCTGCTGCGCGACCCGCCGCGCCGCCGCCGCCTGCTCCGCCTGCTGGTCGACTGCTACGGCCCCCGTCGCCAGGAACTGGCCGGTGTCGGCCCCCTCGTCTTCTACGCCGACGAGATTGTGCTGCGCGGCCCGCGCGCCGCCGCCGCCGCCGCCGCCGCCAACGGCCTGTTCCACGCCCCGGCCACCGCCCGCCGCCTCCACTGCTGGCGCCTCGTGCGCCTCGACGACACCGCCATGCTGCAGCGCATGCTGGCCTTTTGCGAGGCGCTGGCCCGGACAACCCGGCGGCGCCAGCAACGGCGGCGGCAGCGGCGGCACCGCCCGGCCGCAGACGACCCCGCGCTCCCCGGTGACGACGACGACCCCAGCGTCGCCTTTTTCCGCCAGCTGCTGCGGCCCCAGCACCGCCGCCACACCGTCAACCGCATCGAGGCCCTCTGCTTGGCCGATAGGACGGCCGCCGTCCAGCTGGACCAGGTGCCGCAGTTCCACCCGGCCGTGCTCGTCTGGTTTCTGGCGGACAAGCACCAGCATTGTTCATTGCTTCCGTAGGACGTCCCTACGTGAACAAGAGTATGATGTGTGATCGACCACAAACAGATCCCCCCTCCCTCGAACCGGAGTCCTCCCTCCTGTGTAAACCGTCGTCAATGCCTCAGGCACGAAAGAAGCCCCACTCAACGTCAGGGCGGGTGGGTCAAACGGGGCCAACTGCGAGGCCCGTGCACAGCGCTCCCGTCCCTCGAGCTCCCCTTTTTGGGGGACCCGCTTCCTCGCGGCCAAAGCACAACAACCGCCAACACGACGACACCTCGATCGACCTCTGCCGCTGTCCACGCCCACGCCCGCACGCCCGCCGGGCTCTGTTCTGGTTTTTTTCTTTTTCTTCTTCTCCTTCTTCTTCTTCTTGTTCTTTCTTTTTGGGCTGCCAACTCGTCTCTGGATTGTCTCGCGGCGCCGTGCATCGCTCTGCATCACGCGTTGTTGACACGTTTTCTTCTTCTTCTCTTCGTCTTCGTTTTTTCTCGTTCTTCCGCATTCCTGTCGTCCTCCCATTCTTTGTCATTTCTTCCTTCACACCCCTTCTTGTCATTTCTTCCTTCACACCCCTTCTTCAGAATGGATCGCTCCGCCAGCCGCGCCAGCGCCCGCGGCGTCTCGCCCAGCGTCCCCGGCTCCCGCCTGCCCACAAAGCGCAACAGCGTCCTCTCTCTCCGCCCGTCCCGCGACAGCCTCGGCGCCAACGCGAATTCGCCGGCCGTGCCCCCCTCGCCCTCCCCCAGCGCCATCTCCGACACATCGACCAACGGCAGCGACGCCTTTCCTGGCGCCCGCAACGGCTTCGGTTTCGGCCACGTGTCTGCATCCTCGCGCCGTTCCAGCTCCAGCTCGCAGCAGTCCGACAGCCGCGGCCGCCTGTCCACCACCACCACCACCACCACCACAGCGGCGACGCGCATCCCGCGCCTCTCCCCGTCCGCCCAGGAGCCGCGCCGCATCGCCACCGTCGGTCTGCCGTCGCCCACCCCGCGCCGGCCCATCTCCATCAAGGACGCCTTCCAGATGGCCCAGCGCGAGGAAGCGTCGCGGGCTGCCGCATCCACAACCCCCGCCGGCGCCCCTGCCGCCCTTGCCAGTGGCGACGACTCCACCATGGATATGACTGTGGCCGAGGCCGCCGCGCAGGGTTCGCCGAGTCCGGCGCCACGGCCGTGGCGCAACCAAAGGCCCGGCAGCAATGGCTCCGCAGCCGCGGCGCGCGGTACGCCCACGCCGGCCCCAACCGCACAAGCCCATACGGCACGACCCACAGCTGGCGGCAGCACACCGAACCCCAACGGCGCAGGCAGCCTCTTCGCGCCGCGCGCGCGCGTCAGCCCCAAGATTGCCGTCGCCGGCCGCGAGCTGCACCGCCGGGCCAGTAACAGCAGCCTTGGCGAGAAGAGCAAGGTCCCAATCCCAGTCCCAGTGCCCGTCGCGGCAGCTACAACACCGACAGGAGCAAGAACTGCCGCCCGCGCCTCGCTGCCATCCTGGAGCACGCTGGCCAAGCCGGCGAGTGCCACGCGACGGCCAGGCATGCGGCCCGAGACATTGCCGCAGCCGCCGCAGGCACCCCGGTCCCCAGACAAGAGCTTTGCCTGGGACGCGGAGGCCGACTTCACCGCGGGCGACCTGATGGTGTCAGCGAGCCCGCCCGTGCACAATGCGGAGGGGGGAGAAGGGCTCGGCATCCGTGGCGCCGACACCGGCGGGCTGCAGGCACAGGCACAGCAACAATTGCCACAGCAGACGACTGGCGCGCTGGTTCGCCTCGACGAGTCGGAAGCCGAGGACCACCACGGCCACGACCAGGACGACTTCCTATCGCAGACGCAGACGCAGACACAGGACCACGAGCGCCGCCGCCGCACGGGCTGGCAGGGGTTTGCGCGCACCAACACGGCAATCGACGAGATCCGTGCGCGCGAGGCGCAGCCGCTGTCCAAGGCGGCGCTGTCGCAGGCCCGGCTGGAAGGCATCCGGCAGATGAATGCCGAGTGGGTCGCCCCAGCCAGGACGGTGGCGGACGACACTGGCGAGACCAACGGTGCCAACGGGGCCAACGGGGCCAACGGGGCCAACGGGGCCAACGGGGCCAACGGGGCCAACGGGGCCAACGGGGCCGACGGGACCAACGGGACTACCAAGGCCGAAGCGGCTAAAACGGCCGACAACGACCATGGCGACCATTTCCCCAACACGCCCGTGACCATCTTCCGCACAGCCTCACGCGAGCGCGGACGTCTGCGCGCCCAGGTGACAGAACAGGACAACAACAGCAACAGCGGCCGTGCGCGCGGTGACAGTGTCAGCCCCGGGGCGCACGCGCGGCGCGAGTCGCAGGAGCTGCTGCGGAAGCTGGCGCGCGTGACGACGTCGGTGGCGGCAGTGCAGCAGCAGCAGCAGCAGCAGCAGCAGCACGCAAAGAACGGGCTCGCCGAGGGCAAGACGCTGCGCCTGCCGCGGGCGCGCGAGGCCGACACGCTGCGGCCGACGGTGGGCTTTGCGAGCCTGCGGCGGATGCCGTCCAACGAGTCGACGGTGTCAACGAAGCGGTCGAGCGCGGTGCAGTCGGACGGCGACCCGATCGACCGGATCGAGGCGGAGATGAAGCTGTTTGCGCCGGCCGAGAACCACTCGGAGCGGGGGTCGATTCGGGCACCATCACCGGAGGAGGACGAGGACAACAAGGAGGGCGGGGGAGAGGACAGCGGCGATGGGGGGACGACGACCGGCGCCGATGAGGCCACGCCGCGGGCGCAGAAGATTGTGGACCCGCTGCTGCAGCCGACGCCGCGGGTGACGGGGGCGTACGTGGAGACGCCAATGACGGCGCGGGTCGAGCGGGTGGTGGAGGAGGACAAGACGGAGGCGGCAAAAGTCAACGAGGCGACGCAACCGGCGGGTGCTCCCACAGGCGAAACGACGGCACCCACCGGACACCCGTCGAATGGGCGGTCGCCGTCGCGGTCGCAGTCGCGGTCGCAGTCGCGGTCACAGTCGCGCTCGCGGTCCCGGTCGCGGGCGGATGCGCCGCCGGTGGTGTTCAACTCGGCCAAGGTGGCGACGGCGCGCGAGGACCTGCTGGCGCTGCAGCAGCACGCGGGCCCGGTCGAGGACGCGACGCTGGAGAACTTTGCGGCGATGCTGGCGGCGGGGGGCGGTGGCTCTGCGGCCGGCGAGGTGGACAAAGAGGAGGCCGATGCCACGGCGCAAGATCCGGCACGGCTGCAGCGCATGAGTCAGTCGATCCGGTCGACACTGCTGGGCATGAAGCAGGCCAAGCGCAACATTGAGCGCATTGAGGACAACGTGGCGCACCCTGTGCGGGCGGCGGCGGGCGGCGAAGACCGCACGTCGCCCGAGAAGGCCAAGGTGAAGCTGGAGGAGGCCGAGCCCGAGCCGGAGGCAGAGCCGGAGGCGGTGAAAGCGCAGGCCACCGCAGCGGACAAGACAACCGGTGCCGCTGCTGCTGCGGCGCTGCGCCGACGGAAGAAGAAGCAAAACGCGGCGGCAACGGTGGCGGCGGCAGCAGCGGCGCTTGCGGCGCAGGACACGAAGCAGGCGACGCAGGCGACGCAGACGACGCGGTCGCCGCGGACGACGCAGCCGCCGCACGGCAGGCCGCCGTTTCGCTGGCGGCTGTACCTGGGGACGCTGGTGGCGGTGGTGGTGGCGTGGCTGGTGGCGGAGAGCGCGGTGTGTGCACGGTACTGCCGGCCGACGACGTGCGCGCGGGGCGGAGCGGCGTGCACCTGGTCGCCGACGGACCCGACGTTTGGGCTGGCGCTGCCGGTCACGGCAGACGCGTGGCTGACCGGCGGGCGCGCACAGGAGCTGGTGGCGTGGTTGGCCGAGGCGCTGGGCGACGCGGTGGCGGACGTGCACGACGCGGTGACGGGCACAGACCTGCGGCAGGTGGACTCGACGTACTTTTCGTTTGACGAGAAGCGGCGGCACCGGCGGCGGCTGCTGAAGCGCGGGCTGGTGGCGCCGTGGACGCCGGCGCCGGAGGTGGTGCCGCAGCTGGAGGCGTGGCGGCGGGCGCGGGAGGCGCGGGCGGCCCGGCGGGGGGCCCACGACGACGACGACGACGACTTTGACAACGGGGCGGCAGCATATGGAGCGGGCCAGAGCATGGCGGCCGACGAGCGGGTCGGCGAGGCGGGGACCGGGTGGTGGTAGTTGGGTGGTTGGCAGCATCGTCGACGCCAGTATAGAGCGTGTTTGTTGCCTGTGTGTACCAGTCAAAACCAAAAAAACCAAAAAAAAAAAAACCCCAAAGGATCAGCGCTCTGGCATTCGCTCGTAGGCTGCGTGCAGCTCGGGCGCCGCCGCCGCGCCCAGCTCCTGCCAGTGCGCCGCCACCCACGCGGTCACCCCGTCGACTGTCCAGGGCGCGTACGGGTCGGCATCGGCATCGGCATCGGCGCCGGCATTGACCGTGCCAAACAGCCGCCGCCGCACCGCCCCGAGCACGACCCCGCGGTATGCCGGCGGCAGCGATGCCGGCACGGCCTGCTTGACGGCGGTGCGCACGGCGGCGACGTGCTGCTCGCGCAGCCAGGCGTCGCGCGCGGCGTCGTAGCGCGGGCGGGCATGGGGAAACGCGGCAAAGGCAGTGGCGCGGGCGGCGGTGCGGATGGCGCGGCGGTCGTGGTCTTGGTCGGCGGCGTCGCCGTCGGTCCCGTGCTCCTCCACCCACTGCCGGAAGAGCGGGCGCAGGCGCAGGCGGCGGCGGTCCTTGGCCCGGACGGTGGCGGGGTCGACGCGCAGCGGCGGCCGATAGAAGCGGCCGTTGGCGACGTAGGCGAAGAGCGCGGCGGCCGACGGAAAGGGGGCCGTCCAGGGCAGGCCGAGGTCGGGGCCGTACGCGTCGTCGGGGCCGGGGCCGGGGCCGGGGTTGGACCCAGCCGGCGGACCGGCGTCCAGCCCCAGAAACGCCAGCACAGCCGCCGGCGCATCCGTCAGAAACACGCGCGCGCGGCGGCGGTCGTGCGCCTCGATCTCGGGCACGCGCAGCCACAGCGCGCGGTCGTCCGCCGTCAGCCCGGCCGGCAGCAGGGCCGCCGCGCTGAGGATGTTCCACAGGTCGCCGTGGGCGTGGCGGAACAGGCCCCAGCGCAGGCGGCGCAGCGACGGGCTGAGCGTGAGGTCGATCTGGATGTGGGCGGCAGCGGCAGCGGTCTTGTCAGCCCCGTCCATGTCCGCAACGTCGTCGTCCCCCCAGCGCACGGCCACCGACACCTTGCCCAGCCGCGGCAGATACTCAGCCCGCACCGCCCCGAGGCGCGCCGCCGCCGCCCGCAGCAGCGGCCCGTACAGCGCCTCTGCGTCGGCCGGATCGGCCTCGGTCGGCGGCTTCGCAGGGTCGGCCTCGTCCTCGGCGCCGTCCGCCACCGCCGCCATGATGTCGACATCGCCATAGCTGGTCTTGGCCGGCCCGTCCACCGGCGTCGCCACCGCCGCGAACAGGGGCCGCAGCTGTGCCTGGCAGCGGGCTCGCACCGCATAGTAGACTGCCGGCGGCATGCGCGGCGTGTAGAGCGCGTTGGGCCCAGAGGCGAAGAGTGTGCCGCCCATCTTGGCTGTCGTTCGGTCTGACTGTCTGGTTAGGGCGTGAACCGGCCGCGACACGTCACGGAATGCAACGCAGCAAAATAGACCAAAAATAGAACATAAAAATGAAGGTGCTGCGTATACCCAATCTCGTATTCAACGCCGGAAACACAGCCCCGTCCCGTCCCGTCCAGCCCACAGATGCGCCCATTCGCTGTAAACCAGAAAAACCAAAAAAAATACAAATAAAAAAATAACCAAAACAACCAAAACAACCAAAACAACCAAATCGTCAGCGTCCGTCGGCAGACCCCGCATCATTCACCACCTCTGCCGCCAGCCCGTCGTGCAACCCCACGTCCACCCGGCCATGCTGCACCACGCCTACGCTCGTCGGCCGCACCTCGTGCTCACCCCCCGTCGCCGTCGACGACGATGCCCCGTTCAGCCGCCCTGCCCGCACGCTGTCCCCAGACTCCTCTGACAATGCTGCCCCCAGGTCTCGTAGGCTACCGCCGCCCCCAAACGGGAGTCGTGTCAGGGCTCTGGCACCGCCATCCGCCGCACTGGCATGGCTCGCTTGCGACGGCACCCGACTGAGCTGCCGGCTGGACTGCCGGCTTATCCCCAGACTAAGCCGGCCGCCCGTGTCAATGGCCGATAACATTGGTACCGAACGGCCCGGGCTCGCCCCGCCCAGCGTCTCATTCAGCGCCTCCGGTTCGTCAACGGCACCGCTCTCCGCGCTCGGATTGCCTTCTGCGTCCAGCAGCACCGCCTCGCCCGGGCTGGTGCCGTGACTGCTGCCACTGAGCCGCGCGCGCGCCCGCTTCGCGCGCCGCTGCGCTGCCGCCGCCGCCGCCCGCTGGTCATCCTCGTCGTCCGACTCGATCGGCCCGTTGCGGATCACATCCATTGCCACAGGCACCCCGGGCGGTGGGCCGTCGTCGTCAAAGTCGCCGCCCCTCGCCATCATCGCCGCCGGCATCCGTGCGCTCCGCACCACCTCGAACCCTTTGCCCTTCACCTTGCGCTTGCCGCCCAGAAGTGTGCGCACCCACCCCGTCGCCGACGCCATCGGGCCCGTCGGATCCGCCGGGCCCGTACCCAGCTTGCGGTTGGGCGCCCCCGAGTTAAGTCGCTCGCCCCGAACACCGTAGTAAAAATCCACCTCGCGCGTTGAGTAATCCGTCCGCGGCGACAAAATCGCGCTGCCCATCGCCGACTGCGCATAGGTCCCTGCCGCTACACCGCCTTGAGAGAACTGGCTGTCGGTCTCAGCTGCGTCCCCCGCTTCTGCTGTGGCTGCGGCAGCCGTTGTCGTTGCTGCCGCCGCCCCCATATCCGCCTCGCCGTCCGGGCTTGTCGGCCCTTGCGTCCAGTTTCCGCTAGCCCATGACCCGCGCGTCCGCTCTGCAGGCGACACCGCGTCTTGCGTCGAGATGGTTGGCCGCCGCATCCGTCTCGGCGGTCGGTAGTACGGGTCAGCCGTCTCCAGCGGGCCGCCCACACCAGAGCCAACAGCACCATAAGTTCCGCCGCCCGACGTGCGGTTCGCCGTGGGCGACGGCAAGTACGAGAAATTGCTCATCTCGCCTGTCGTCGTCGGCGTGAAGGATCCGCCACTCTCGCCATGGCGCGCTGCACCTGCCGTTGCGAACATGGCGCCGCTTCCCTCCATGCTGAATGTGTCCAACGCCGATGAGCTGCGCTGCCCAGGCTTGCCACCCATGAGCACCCCAATGCTGCCAGCTGACTCGCTCCGCAGCCGTCCACTAGGCATCACAAAGCCCGTCTTGTGGCCTTCTCCTGAGTCTAGCATTGCCGAGCTGGACAGCTGACTCTGGCGCGACGCTGCCCCCGCACCCCGTCGGGGCATGCGCCGCGCCAACTGCCGCATCCCAAAAATCTTGGATAGGCCGCCGCGCGTCTGGCCCGTGACGTCGTCGCCACCCGCGCCCGCAACACGCGCAATGACCTCCAACATTGTCTGGATTGCGTTGAGCAGAAATCCCAGCACCAGCACGCCGGCGTGGAGCACAAGAATCACGTAGCCGATCCAGCCCTTGGTGCCTTCTGTCACGCCCAACGTGGGAATGAAGGCGATCATGAGCATGATCGTCACCAAGCGGAGAGACGCGAAAAGGGTGTGGTAGGCATTCATGGACGATTGCCGGTCAAACGGCACAATTGCGTGTAGCGTGAGCAGGTGCACGACCTCGCAAATGGCCAAAATGACAATCTGCGCAATGCCGGCCGGCTGTACCGCACCGATGGCGATGCCGCGCACCAGCGTCAGCATCAGTGGCACTAGAGCGTACGGTGCTGCGCCGTCTGTGTACGTATTGTAGAGGGGTCCGTACAGCAACAGTGTGGGCAGGTCGTCGAACAGCACGGCGCGCGGCTTGGTGGAGATGATCAGGTGGAGCAGCCAGGCGGCAAAGCCGATAACCAAGACCAGCGTGATGGCCGCGAGGGCCACCGCGTAATTGGGCGACTGGGTAGCCACCACGAGCTGGAACGTGGTCAGGGCCACGAGCGGAAGGAGGAAGTAGTTGAAGACGATGCGGATAACGTGGCCGACGGAAAAAGGCCAGTTCTTGGCGCGCAGATCCTCCTCGGGGATCTTGCGCACAAAGCGGTAGACCCATTGGAACGCGAAGGCAAGCTGGAAGAGCACAAGAACGGCGGCAATGATGACGAGCAGCCAGACCATGGTCCCTGGCCAGACATCATGGACGCGACCCATGCCGACCAGCTGCGCCATGTTCTGTAGGCCATACGTCCCATTGGGTGCGTAGACACCGTCGACGACAGCCGGAACAGTCGCCGTGGCGACATCGTGGCTGACGAAGCTTTGATTGAACATGAGGGTCGACCAGGCAGCCTGGCTGACAATGGGTTGGTAGAAGCCCGGGTAGCTGACGGTCAGGGCGCCCGTGAGAACAACAAACTGCAGGTATTGCAGGCAGTCGCCAAAGCCGGGCGTGACGAGACGCAGCAGGTCTGGGTCACGGCCGTAGTTTGAGGACCAGTGAAACAGGTTGGTGGTGCCCCAGGGACTGTAGACGGCAGCAAAGACGGTAGCGAAGCCGACGGCCAGCAGGACGAGCAGAGGCATAAACTTGATCAACCAGGAGAGGTGGCCCAAAGAAGGCGTGACCGTAGCCGAAACGCAGCCAATGACGGTCGCAGCGTCGTCGCCGTAGCGAATAATGAAAGTTGCGGAAAAGGAGGAGAAGGCGTAGGATGAGTCAAAGGGAGTCGCCATGTCAATTGATGGCAGATCGTCGAGGGCGACAACGGACGTGTTGAAGACAGGACCGAGGGGGCACGAGGCATGGGTGAGAGACTCCGTACAGAAGTTGGTGTCGTTGTTCCAAGGCTCGTAGGTGAGTACCCCGACCTTTGAATGCAGCGTTGTGAGTTTTGGGGTGGTGGAGGTCGGGTTGGGCTCCTCAAGGATCTTGCCGTTGGTCTGATCCGGATCGGACCATTCGGAGCTATTCCAAGACGGTAGGGCGTCGGCGGAGAGCGAGCCGGTGACATTTCCGTACACGGTGATGGCAAGAAGCCGGTGGGTGTCGTTGATGGGGTTGAAAGAGGCGTCCACGGCGAGAGGCAGCCATTGCAGCAAGACAGGATTGTTGTTGAGGTAGTCATCCGGAAGGCAGTTCTGGAAGGCAACCGAGACCGCAGCGGCAGGAGAAACGGCGAGCGTGGCCAAGAGAAGAACCAGCGGGAACACGCAACGAGCCAAGATACCGGATTGAACGGTTGCTGGGCGGCGACGGCGTCGGGCCATGGGCTGTGGCCATGCTGCGGCCGAATGGAGGGGGGGGTGGTCGGACGAGATTGCGCTATGCGCCGGAGGCGTATATGGTGTCGTGGCCGTTTCGGGCGCGGTGAAACAGGCCGGATTAGACAGACGGCTGGCTTTCCGGCGAGGCTGTGAGGAGGGAGGGTGAGGATTTGGTCGGAAGGAAAAGCAACAGGGTCCAAAAGGTCGGCATGACCGGGACGCGCGGTTGCGGCTGCTGAGACCGGTTCGGGCGGGCCTCGTGGCACCGCTGGCTCTGGCGACAGCGTCGGGAAGCAGCACAGCGGACATAGCGGCCGAAGAAGACGGGCTTCCGGAAGACATCGTGTGGAGCGAGGGACGGAAGATCCAAAGACGCGAGTCGGCAACTACCAGCCTGGTGATCCGACGATCAAACGGGCATGCCAGAGCGGACAGAAAACCAGCCAGACAAGCAGAGAGGCCGGTAAGCGACTGGCCGCAACAACGGACAAGTCACAAACAGATACAAAAAGGCCGAGGGAATCACAGGTGCTCGGATAGCGATGGCGTCCACTTCATCTTGGGAGTGAGCTCGTCTGTCCAGGGGAGAGAGGGTGTTCGCGTTCGCGTCTGTTTGCCTGTGCAGCGTCTCGCCTGCAGCGGTCTCGTTTGTCTGGTTCTCGCGTGTCGTAACCGTTTGACGCTGTCTTGTCTCGCCTCGCTCTGCTGCTGTTGTCGGTGGCCCTGAAATTAGAATGAGAAGGGGAAAAGTAATTAAACTTGGCGGCCTCGAGACGGGCGGGCTGGCCGGAATGGAACGAGCGAAAGAAACGAAGGGAAATGAATGAAGAGAAGAAAAAGGGGGGTCAGAGAATTGAATGAAGAAGGGAACAGAAAGAAAGGGAGAACCCAGAAAAGAGAAAATGAAGAAGTGAAGGAGAAAAAAACGAAGGCAAAAAGGGGAGAGTGCTACCTCATTGGGGAAACCGAACGGAGCACTTGCGGAGTAGCAGTATCTTGGTATGTAGCAGTCGCCGTATCTTGGGAAAGAGCGACCGCGTCAACAACTTTCTCACACTAGACGAGTTGCGAACAGGGCTGTGCGAACAGGGCTGTGCGAGGATCGAACGGCAGCAGCAGCAGCGTTATGCACCAAATGGTGCGACCCCCTTTTTTTGGAGTAATCTTTTCTCAACGCTCTTTCGTCTCTGCCTGCAGGCCCAGCCACAGCAAAATGGCCGGATGCTGGCCAGACGCAGACAGAACCCACGCAGTCCCCAGTCCTCGGTATACGCATATACGAGCAGCGTTTGGTCCTGCCACGACACGGTTGTCCTGTCGGCCCAAACGCGTGTCGTGTTCGCTGTGCCAAGGCGAGCTGGTGGGACACCTGGGCTAGTCCTATTTTTCCTCAAAGAGACCCTGCAGAGGCGCCAATGCTATTTTTCTCTAGCGCACTTTTGTTGTTTTCACACGTCGTTCTCCGTGTCCTCTGGCATTGCTCCCCACAGCTGCTGCCACGGGCACGCCGTCTGTCGCGCTTCTACGTCAAAACCAAGACAGGGGAACAGGAAAAAAGACCTTTATAGACTTTCGTGGGCTATTTTAAGTGCCCCGTCATGCTCCCTCCCTATGTATCTTGCTGTAAGATACTCCGTATCTCGATGGACCTCCCGGCCATGCCCACAATACCGTTCGTTGCATATGACATCACATACAAACCGCACAACGCGCGCGTCGCACATCTCACGCTGCGCCCGCTGACGCCCGTTTCTCCAGGCCCTGTCTGAGGTAGAATGCGACTTTGACTGTGCCTTTGCCTGCTACCCTGGTCTCCCTCGCCAACCATTTGGCGATCACGTCTTTCGTCCGCTTCTCAAGGCCAGCCAGGTCGTCGTCCCCTACCCCCTCCAGTGCGTCCGTATCGCTGCTCCAAAACGTCTCCCGCGCCGCAAGTCGACCCGCTGCCTTGGCCAGCTTGGCAAGACTGATCTCCATGACGACGCAGTTAGGCCGCTCTTCGTGCGCAGACATCTCGCGGCCTGCTGTGTGACGTACGACCGTGGTGCGTGGAGAACGTTGCACTGCGACGGCTGGAGCAGGATCGAGAGAACCAGGAGCACCGTGCCGTTCGTCATCCCTTTGCTGCGCCTCTTGCGCCTGCTGCGCTTGCGGCTGGGTGGTGGGCGTGGTAGGACAAGATACGTCCGCGCCCACCGCCTCCCGCTGCTGTGGACCAGCCAGGCCGGCCCGAAATGCGAGCGGTGTCTGCCGGTACTCCCTCTGCAAAACGACACCGGGATGAGGAAAAAGGCCGCGCTCTGGACGGCTGTCTCCTCTCACTTGGGATGCACTCTCCACCGGACTCGACGGCGGCGGAGTCTGGAGCCCGCGAGTAGGGGCGACCTGCCGGTACGACATTATAGGGTCCTGTTGCTTACGTCGAATGCCGCTGTGGCCACTGTAGACACCCCCCCCGCCACGGCTAGGTCGAACGGTAGGTGAAGGCGGCGAGGGAAAGTAAAACCCAAGGGAGGAAGACTGTACTGCCTGCCTTTCTCGCCCAATGGTGGTGGTAAGAGGGCGACCACCAGGTCCATCTTGCATAGCAGCGGCCGCGCCACTGGCCTGCGGCAGAAGCACCGTCGCAGGTTGCTTGCCGGCACACCGGACAGTGACATGCGGCGACGACTGTGAGCTGATGTTGATGTTCGTCGTGCATCCGGGTGTGACGGGTTGCGGATTCTCTTGCATGGATGACCGTGTGCGCTCGCTCTCCTGAGCAGTAGCGTCCCCATACACCCGGCTGCAGAACTGTTCAAAGGCGCTGCACACTGCCTGCTCGTCAGCAAAGAGAACATCCGTCTTGGACGCTTCCACATTGGCGTCGTAAGTGCCGACGGGGCACTTGATATTCAGTCGAACAAAGACGTCTCGGAGTTTTCGGTGTTGCTGCTGTGCACTGCAGCCAGGAGCAAGAGATGCCGTCTTTTCCAGGCGCGTCCAGAATATGGTCAAAAGCTTCGCTGCGATCGAGCCGTGCCGCGCCGATAGTGGCCGCCCGTCCACAGACACAAAGCTTCCGAATGCCAGCTTGGACAGGTCGGCTCCGGGTTTGGGCAGAAACCCCTCGAACACGTACGTGAACTCGGGCGTCGGAGCCGCTACCAACGTCGAAGCGGACTCAAACCCCATGGCGGCCGGTCTTCCTGCTAGAGAGAGTACCACTTCCTGGCACTGGCGGGCCGCCTCGGGGCCGAAGAGCACACAGACCGCTTCCCGTATGAACTCTGTGCCGCCGCTGCCACTGGCAACGGCCCGCGGGCAGAACTGCCAGATGGGTACCGTCTGCTGGAATACACGTAGCACCAGCCGCAAGCGCTGGGGGTGGGCAAGCGCGTAGCTGCACAGCAGCGCCTTGATGGCGGCAAGCGTTTTGCTGGCCTCCCGCTCAGCCGCCTTGCGCCGCACCGGCAGCGACGCGAACAAGCACGTCACGGTCACGGTTGTACCAACGGGTGCCGACACAGGCTTCAGACTGCCCGCCGAAACGCCGCCGACGCCACGAACCAGGCAGAAGGACGAGGCAACCGGAGGTGCCGTCTCCGTGACCGCACCGCTGCTGCGCGTCGTAATGGCCACGTACCCCAGGCTGTTGGCACTGGCCAGGCCCTCGCCGCGGAATCCCAGCGAGCCGCCGCCGACGACCTGGGGTAGATCCTCAAACCGGGCCAGCTTACTGGTGTGACCGCGGCGGCCAAGGGCCGAAAAGTCGGCCGGCAAGATGCCGTGGCCATCGTCACGGACCTCGATTTTGTCGACGGTGTTGGGGCTGACACGGACCTCGACGGTGGTTGCGCCAGCATCCAGGGCATTCTCGACAAGCTCCTTGATGACACTGGTCGGAGTTGCGAGCTGCGATGCCGCCCCCAGCAGGCGGGCAGTGGCTGCGGGCAGTGGTCGGATGGCCATAGTAGGTAGTATTGACCATGTGACGAAACCAAAAGCAACCAAACTAGGAACAGACAAAACAACAGACAAAAGGAAAGAAAACTACGACTTTTTTTTTGCCTGGTTCCAAAAACGCCACCAGAAGACGGAAAAGATCACGCAGTCGTCTTTTCGCTCTCGGGAAAGAACGAGCCGACAGTCCCTGCCTTCCATTTCCAGGCGCGCTCGCCTACCCTCTAGGGACTGGGAAGCAGCAACCGGTACGGCCGACTCAGACACAGAACCACTTCCTTCCGTAGATACACACCGAGAGTTCTTGCCGGAAAGAAACAGCCCATGCGAGACGTTCCGAGACCTCGAGAGAAAAAGAGAGCTTCGCCGGCGATGACTAAGTTTTCTCCCACGAGGCGTCATCTCCAGGCATGGAGGGGCATCGACCTGGAAACTACTTAACCTTCCCGGTCGCTAGGCGGCTCACCATTCCACTCCTCCCACCAACCGCATTTTTCACGACCCTGCCGCCTTCGCTCGCCTAGTCCACCGCCACATCTCCCTCCTTCGCCACACTCCCAAACCCTTCCTTCCTCTCAAAGCCGCTCACCATGCACGACAAAGGCCCCCAGGTCGAGAAGCACGACGGCACCGGCCTCCGCGTCGGCATCGTCCACGCCCGCTGGAACACCACCATAATCGATCCGCTGCTGGCCGGCGCCAAGGCCAAGCTGCGCGAGAGCGGCGTCGCCGACGCCGACATTGTCGTCACATCGGTGCCCGGCGCCTGGGAGCTGCCTGTGGCCGTGCAGAGGTACCCCCCTCACCCCCTGCTTCTTCCCGGAAAGACAATCCTAACTAGAACCCCAACCGCCAGATTCTACTCCGCCTCCCAGGTCCAGGCCGCCTCCGCTGCTGGCCCCGGAACCTCCCTCGGTGATCTCCTCATGGGCGGCAGCACGTCCGACCTGACGGCCAACGCGGCCAAGTCGGATACCGCCGCGCCCGCCGCCTCTGCCGCCAAGCAGCCGTTCGACGCCGTCATCGCCATTGGCGTCCTCATCAAGGGCAAGACCATGCATTTTGAATACATTGCCGACAGCGTGTCGCAAGGGCTGATGCGCGTGCAGCTGGACGCGGGCGTGCCCGTCGTGTTCGGGCTGCTGACGGTGCTCAACGAGAAGCAGGGGCTGGAGCGGGCGGGCGTGATCGAGGGCAGCCACAACCATGGCGAGGACTGGGGTTTGGCAGCCGTCGAGATGGCGGTCAAGCGCAAGGCGTGGGCGGCCGGAAAGCTGGACTGAGGACCAGTCGGAGGGGGCGGTGTGGTGCATACCAGCGGTTAATGGAAAACCAATTAAAAAAGTAGACGGGCGGAATCAACGGATGGATGGCTGGGACAGTGCTTCTCCATAGGATAGAGGAGAAACGGCCCCTTGATGCCGGCCACATGGGAAATAGACGGCGGCTTTGGTAAAGGTGTGACGTGGTTGTATATTATTGCAATATTGCCTCGCGGGGGAAGCCTCGTTTGTCTGTCTCTGGCGATGCGCCAACCGTCTATGCAAAGAAGATATCCCCGGGTGACCAATCGTCGATCAACCAATCTTTTTCAACCCGGCACCATGCAAACAAACGCCTCCGAAAACATGCAGGAGCAGGAAACATTACCCTCAGACAATCCGAGTATGCACGTCTTCCTTTAGGTCGACAGGGCAGAAAATGTACAACAGGCGGCGGTCCCAAACAAGAAAAGCCAAAAGAAAGGAGAGACATGAACAGAAAAAGAAAGTGAAGTCAATCAAACGCGCGAGCAACTCGCTCATGCAAATGAACCAAGATCGTTTGCGAAGGATTATATAGAAAAACAACAAGACAGGAAATCCTAAGTGCCAAAACAAAACATAACCAAACCGTTTTCGATCAACCCGCCACTGCACAACATGCACAGAAAAATTTAAAGCGCAGGTCTTTCGTGAAAGGAGCTCTAGCTGATCATCGCGCCGATCTCACTAGGAAGGGACTTTTTGGACTTCCACGTCGACCGCTTTTTATCGCGCTTGGCTTTCATGGCCGCCCAGCCCTCCTCATCATCTTCGTCGTCATCGGCTGCAGGCTTCACCTGCACGTTGCTCAAAGGCGACTGGCTCTTGTGCTTCCGTGCATAGTCCCAGCCGGTCGGGCTAGGACCCCGGCTGTTCGCCATATTGCCTTCGCTCGGGCTCATGCTGCTCGCATTGCTATTCCGGTTGGCACCATCCGCAGAAGTGCCCAGAGGCTCTGGGATCATCGATTTGCGCACATTGCTCTGCTGCTGCTGCTGCTGCTGCTGCTGTGATCCATTCGGCATCTGAGAGACAGGACGGTACCGGCCGGGAAGACCGACGTTGCTGCGCTCCGACGGCGCAATGGACGCAGTGTACCCACTGACGCCCTGTACCCGGATCGACGGAGCAAAAGTAGGCTGCTGAATCCACGAGGCGGAGCTCGGCTGCACCATGCTCATGGTCCGCATGCCCACATCCGGCCGCGCATAAGGGCCGTCCATGGTAGTGGCGTTCTCAGCAAACGAGTTGCGCGGCATATCGGGCCCTGCCATACCCATGCCCAGCCCCATGCCCATGCCCATCGGGTTGGCCCCGGCTGGCATGGCGCCATTGTTGGCCGACATCATTTGCATGAATTGCATTTGCATCTGCATGAACTGCTGCATTTGCTGCGACATCTGGATCTGGGCCTGGTCGCCAGGCGTGAGCATTTGCGGCTGGCCCATGCCCGGGTACATCATGTGCGGCGGGATGCCACCCATGGCATCGACCGGTCCCATAGTACCCATGGCCGGCATCGGCTTGTTGACGGCATCCATGGCCGGGCTGCCGCGGCGCATAGCGCGAGATCGCTCTTCGGTTGCAATCACACCAACTAAACCACCCGGCGGCACGTGTGCGCTGGCGGGAGATCCGCCCGACAAGTTGAATGCTTCTCGCGTGTTTGTGTTCACCAGGCCGTATGGATCCTGAGGGAGATTCCTTGCAAACGGCGGGAGTCGGCCGCCAGCGGCTGCACTTGAAGCGGGGGGGGCACCTGCCGCGGCAGCATCGCCCATGCTGGAGTTGGAGCGGTGGTAGCTGGGCACAGCAGCAGCGCGCAGATTGGGATTGGACATCATTGAGCTGAGGCGGGCCGGCGGACGGTTTTTGTTCGGGAAGCCATGTGCGGCCAAGATGGCCAGGGGCACCTCATCGTCCTCGTCAGGTTCGGAGCCGTCCTGTGGAGAGTTGCCTGACGTAGGGCCAGCGGCGCCGGCGGCACCAAAGGCGGTCAGGTTCGGCGTGGACGCTGAAAACGAAAAGCTTCCACGGACAGGAGTGCCCGACGCAGCCTCACCGGTGACCTTCATCATTTGCTGCCGATACACGGTCATATGCGCCTCCTGCTTCCGCCTCTGCTTCGCTGCCTGTTTGGCTTTCTCGGCCTCATCTTCATCGTCATCGTAGTTATCTTCCTCCTCAGCGTCGGATGTCTCGGCCTTTGCTCCGCTGATCACCTTGCTCCTGTCCTCGTGTTCCTTGTCCTTGCGATAGCGCTCGAATTGAGCCGGCGTCATGACCTTGTTTTGCAGCGCGCTGGTCTTGTTGGCTATGGAGCGCTCGGAGATCCTGGTGGACTGAGCGATGCTGCTGTTGGCTGTGAAGAGGTCGTCGTCTCGGCTAGACGGGCTAGTGGAAAACACAGGAGAGGTATACTCGGTGGGAACTTGCTTGTAGCCAAAGCTGCTCTTGTCGTCGTTCAGCCGGAGCCGGTTGGCGGGCGAAGAAGATGCGGCGCCGGAGGAGGCTGCTCCGGACAGGAAGCGATTGATAGTCAAAAGAGAATCCTTCAAAGTGACATCCTCGTCTTCTGCCTCGGCGGCATAGTCGATGGTCGACCGTCGGCGGCCAGAGACAGCGGTGGTTCTCTTCAGGCTCGAATCGGTGGTTGAAGAGGAAATTGGCGGTCTGGAATCGGATGGGCCAGAGGTGGATCCCGTGGCGTCCCCTGCAGTTTGAAGTCGGTCCAAGGTAGCGTGTGTCGGGACAGGGGGTGCGCTTTCGTTCGTGTTTGTGGAAGCGCCCGGTGGTGAATTCGAGTACAGCAAGCGGTCGGTTGAGCGTTGGTTGCCCCATAAGTAGGGTGAAGAGCCGTCCTTTGCGCTGCCGCCCTCCGGCTGGGCGGGGACCGGCTGGTTAAGACGATTGCCCGTCAGGGCCCGCGAAGCCAACGCCGGGCGGTCTCGACCGCCATCTCTGACGGTGGCAACGCTAGATCTCTTGTCGATGCCTAGCATTTTGCTAAAATCGCCACCGAGGTCCAGGTTAAATTCTTCTCCGAGCTTCGGGGGGGTGGCGGTTGTGACAGTTGATGCAGTCATTGCCCGGTTCCGGCCATTCTCGAGTTCGACGGGCGTATGCGGAGGCGTTGAGTCCGACAAAGGGGACACCGGAAGAGGCTTCCTCTGGGTGCCAAAGGAGAACGTGCGGCCAGCCGACTTGAGAAAGTTGCTGGCGGAGTTCGACTTGGGGACCGGAGGGACTGGAACATCGCCATAGAGCTTCTTGTTCTGCAGCCTCCAGTCCTCTTGTTGTTGGTGTTGCAGCTGCTGCTGTAGCGCGGTGTGGTCCGCCGAGGAGGGCGTAGTGGACACGTTGCTATGACGGGAAGAATTGTCAGTCGAGTTGGTTTGTGTGGTGTTGGAGGAGCCGCTGCCACTAGGAAGGTCTCGCGTTAGCTGCACTTCAAACTCTGAGCGCCAAGCTGGTCTACCTACCGGTTGCCGTTGGGGTTGGCAAAGAGGTTGTCCTCCTCGGCATCTACAGCGGAGAGATGGGCGGGCATGCTCTGGGATTGCTTGATACTCATGCGCTGGTTCAAGCTGGCATCAGAGTTTCTGGAGCCGGCCAGCTCGGTCCGGTCGAGCACGCGGAAGGAGGGTCCAGCCGGGGCGGCATTGTCGAGGTTATCGGCGGTCGATTTCCGCCGGTTGAACGCGGGGAATCTAGGCATGTAGAAAGAAAAGGGAGTTCAGGGACCAGGAGAGCCCGTGAAAAGAACGAGCCGAGTGAAGGAGCCCCAGCTGTGGTTGTGTTAATGCTGTTGCTGCGGTTGTCACTGCAGTTGGGCGGTCGATTCGCGGCCGAGGAAGAGAGAAGGATGGACGGACAGGTCGGCTTACTGCATGGCGGGCGAGGCGAGTTAGCAAAGTGGTCTCTTGTTTGCTCTTGAAGGGTGTGCGTGTGCATAGGGCAGCGTCCGGGCTCAGGTGTGACGATGCACGGGGCCGGGATCCAAAACCACAAATAGGGTAGGTGTGGTGACACAAGAACGCCAGTAAGGGGAAAGCAACTGGGCATAAAAAACACGGCCGGCTCTCTGCAGTTTGCGTTGGAAGGGCTGTGGCTTGTTTGTGTGCTTCGTACCGAAATGAGGTCACAGCGGGAAGCAAGCCAGAGAACACACACACAGAGCGAGCGGCAGAAAAGAAAGAGAAAAGCGGCCCGGACAGAGGCAAAATCGAGGCGTGTTTACGTACTCACGTAGGAGTCGCGTTGTCTGATGAGGGGAGAGAGACGAAAAGACAGACAAGGCGTCGTCGGTGGGAGACAAAAGAGAGCAGACAAAAGGTCGAGGGTTCCGCGTGTTGACAGGAGAGGCCGAGCAGGTGGGTCGGAGTTTGCTGACGAGGAAACGAGAAATGCAGCGAGTCTGGGGATTTGTGAGGCCTAACGACGGGAGGAATGTTTGTCGACGGGCCTGTGTGGGATGAACGAAGGCGGCTGTCAGGGTTGAAACGGATAGGGTGTCGAAGAATGCTGATGCAAAGGATCCGAGGGAACGGGTAGAGAATAGAAAAACAACAAACAAACGAGACGGCAGCAGGAAATGAGCGTGAACGGGGGTGGGGAGAAGCGAGCGTCAGAGAAAAAACGGAAGAACAGACGGCGAAAGGGAATCTCTCGTCTGACAGGGTGTCGTGTCGGCCAAGACTAAAGGGAAAGCAAAAAAAAAAAAACACGAGAGGACGCGAGAAAAGCAGGAGAAAATTGAGCGGGCTCGGTAGTCCCAGAATAGGGGGCGGGAGCAGCTGAGGCGGGTAAGTTGGTGGACCCTGGAGAGGAAAGGACGGAGCACGTTTGGGGCTTGTTACGAGAGAACCAGTGGGCAACGGCGCTTGTGACGTAGAGGCAGGGTAGGGGCTCAGGCTGCTGTGGTGTACGATACGGAATATTACGTCCAGCAGCGCTCGTATCGCTGGGGCCAGGCCGGTCGGTTAGGGCCGGGCGCTTTGTGTCCCAATTTTGCAGGCGATCGGCGCTGGAATGAACCAGTTTTGGCTGTTTGTTTATGCCCTGGGAATCCTGATCTTGAGTAGCACTGGTGTATATATAAGCTCATAGAGAAAGCAAGCGATGGCGGATTGTTTCGATTCATTCTGTCATTCATTTCTTGTTTCTATTTTGGAGCACTCCGTACGGAGCACGTCTGTTGTCTCACTTCTTCCACTTTTTTTTCTCGTCGATTTCTTCTTCTTCTTTTACTCCGTAGTTCTTCCCCCTGCAGTCCCCACCACAACAACCGTATTTTTGCTCTTCACGCGTCGCGTAGCCCGTCCATCCGTGTTTGTTTTCGCATCGTCGTACCAGTCGTCCTCGTAGCACGTCGTGTTCGCTCAGTCCGGCCGTCCACAACACCCCGAGACCCAGCGTCCCGGGTCGGCCATATACGGACAGCTCCGAGCAAGGCAACGAGAACAACCGACAAAAATTAGGCTCCTTGCGCATCTTGTGGAGAACCTGGCGCCTGCATCGGCTGTGCATCGTGAGCCTTTTTTTGTCCTTGCACATCGCAGTGGAGAATGCAGTCAGTCTAGGCCCAGGGACCCTCTTACTCCGTACGGCGGCTGTCAATACTTGTAAAGCGCATCACGTGTGTGGGTCCGCCAAGCTGTCTTTTTGACCTAGCTCTGAGCTCTTCTTGCCTCCTCCTCTTTCCAGGCAGGCAAATTCACTGAGTTGCCTCCTGCTCACCACCAAATGCGTTATGTCGTCTCCCACGCACCCGCATCGCCCGAGCGGCGCGTTGCTGCTGCAGGAGGACCCCTATGCCATTCGCGGCAGCACGCTGTCCACGCTGATCCGCCGCCGCTCGTCGACCAACCTCTTCCCCCATGGCGGCCACCGCGACGAGGAGGAGGCCGCCGGCGCCCTGCCCTCGTCGGGCGCCCAGACCCCTTCCGGGTCCGTCCATGGCCACGACAGCATGCTGTGGTGGCGCGATAGCGCCAGTCCCGACGACGAGGACCTCCGCCGCCTGCACGACGAGCGCCGCCTCAGCGCCATCCTCAACAACCCTCAGATGCGCAGCATGCGCCTCATCGGCAAGGCCAAGCGCTACCGCTGGGAGCGTTACTGGAAGACCGACGAGCAGCTGCGCATGCTATCGAAGCCACTGTGCGTTTTTTCTGCTGCCTTTCTGCTCGCTTACCTCGCTTTCCTTTGCCCGCCACTAACACGAACAGACGTGCATACTATGAGCGCAACAACATGCTCATCCAGCAATATCTGTACATCGACCATCTGCTCAACTCCTCCGTGCCCCATGACCTGCTCAACGAGTACAACGACCTGCACTCCACATCCAACCGCGGTGTTGCCGTCCCCGCCACCATCTCCGAGGAGCCCGCGACCGCACCCCCCAACGGCGGCTTGGACGAACGCCATGGTGGCTCCCCGGGAGCAAATCCGGGCTTGACCAGCGGGAGCCCAGGCGGTCCTGGTCTCGCACCCGGCCCGCCCGCGAAGAGGGTCAAGCGCACCCCCAAGGCCATCTACCGGCCCGCCGAGACCACGCCGCTCCTCGATGGCCCCGAGGACGAAGAGGACGACGACGAGCATGATCCGGACGAGGACAACCGCACGTGGCAGCATCGGGACACTGTCACGGGTGCCGACAGCACCAATGATGCAGTCGACGGAAACGGTTCCGGCCAGAGAGGAGGCCAGGCGCAGACAAACCCGCGGACGTCGGCGTCGGCGTCGGCGTCAGCGTCGGCGTCGTACGGCGCTGTGACGCACACGGCCAGCCAGACAGGCGGCGCGGGCGTCGGCGACGGCGACGGGGAGGGTTCCAAGTCGCCGACGCTGGCCGACATTCCGCTGCTGCTGGAGGACGACGAGAACGTGGACAGCTCGGCGCCGATTGTGACGCTGGCCATCTACGTCAATCTGGCAGCGAACGCGATCTTGCTGGCTGGCAAAATGGCGGTGGTGCTGTCGGTGCCGTCGATCTCGGTGTTGGCCAGTCTGGTGGACGCGGTGCTCGACTTTCTGTCGACAGCGATTGTGTGGACGACGACGTGGCTGATCAGCAACCAGGACCAGTACCGCTACCCAGTGGGCCGGCGGCGGCTGGAGCCGCTGGGCGTGCTGGTGTTTTCGGTTATTATGATCACGTCGTTTGTGCAGGTGATGCTGCAGGCCGTGCAACGGCTGGCGTCCAACGACCACGAGATTATTGAGCTGTGGGTTTTCCCTCGTTCTCTCTCTTTGTGTTTTGTGTCTCGTGTTTGTTCTCTCTAACTGTCTAGCGGCCTTCCCGCCATTGCCACCATGCTCGGCACCATCGTCATCAAGGGCCTCTGCTGGCTGTGGTGCCGCCTGGTCAAGAACTCGAGCGTCCAGGCGTTGGCCGCCGACGCGGCCACCGACGTCATCTTCAATGCCGGCTCTATTGCCTTCCCTATCATCGGCTTCTACGCCCGCATCTGGTGGCTTGATGCCCTCGGTGGCCTGCTGCTGTCCCTCGTCGTCATCTACAACTGGTCGTGCACCTCGGCCGAGCACATCAAGCAGTTGTCTGGCTTCTCGGCCACGGCGGACCAGCGGAATATCTGTAAGCTTTGCTTTTCCCCGTCTTGTTTTTCTCTCCCCACTCACACCACAGTGCTCTACCTCACCATGCGCTTTGCCAAGACCATCCGCGCCATCCAGGGTCTGCAGGCGTACCACGCGGGTGACAAGCTCATTGTCGAGGTTGACATTGTGCTCGACGGCAACATGTCGCTTAAGGACAGCCACGATTTGAGGTGGGCATCCCCCCTCGTCGCCACCTGTTTCTTGCTTTTGCTAACAAAGCCCTCAGCGAGAGCCTTCAGTACGTCATCGAGTCCGTACCCATTGTCGACCGGGCCTTTGTGCACGCCGACTATGCGGACTACAACCTGCCGACGCACATGGAGCAGCAGGCGTGAGAGGAGAAAAACTGTCCGGCGTGGGAGTTTCCTGTATATATATATATATATATATTTTTTGGAATAGGCGTTAGATTTGGAAAGCAGGTGCTCGTTTTTGGTGTATCAATAGCACAACTCTTAGGAAAGCGGAAACAGCGGTATGTCATTTGACACATTAAACACGTTAAACATCAGCCACAAGACAATTCTGGTCGTGACAAGCGAAAAGGCGAAAGAACAAGAAAAAAAAATATGGTTTCCAGTGGATTTTCCGCAATACAACGCCAAACCCGGTACGCTCGTTCTGTCCATAAGGGTCGAAAACAAACAACAAACGACAAAAAAAAAAGACGAAAAGACAAAAGTAGCCGCTCGCAGATCATTAAAAAAAAGAGTAAAAAAAAAAAACTCCCAACAGAAGAAACAACGGCAGTCGCCGCCATGGCCTAGTTTTCATCCGCAGACGCCAGGAGACGTGTGGCAGCCGCTGCGGCCGACCCCGGCGCGGCGCGGCGGTCCTTGCTCAGCAGCTGGGCGTCGGCGTGGGCGAGGATCATGCGGCGCGAGACGAGGGCCATGAAGTCGGGCTCGAGCAGGTCGACGCAGTCGGCGTAGACCTGGGGCGGGCAGTTGGCGCAGGCCTCGACGACGGCGTTGGCAAAGGGCAGGCCGCGGTCGATGCACAGGCGGTATGCGTCCTGCAGGCGGGCGACGCGGGCGCGGATGTCGGACGACGGGCGCGTGCGGTACAGCTTGCGCCACTGCTCGACCGAGTACAGGCCCAGGCGGTGCTGCAGGCTCTCCTCGGCCAGCGCGGCCAGCGGCGCATGCAGGAAGCGGTCCGACAGCTGCCACAGCGTCAGGATCTGGCGCGTCGACAGCGTGCCGCCCACCTGCTCCTTGCGCAGCACAAACACCCCCGGCGCGTGGAAGTGCCACCGGTACAGCAGGTCCACCCACAGCCCAAACTCGTCTGGCGCCACGTCGCCGCCGTCCAGCTCGATCCGCTGCGTCTGCGCCTCGGCAAAGCCGCCGCGCAGCGCCCGCCGGAAGTACTCGGCGTGCCGACACAGCAGGTCCGCGTGCACGGGAAACTCGCTGCCACGCACCACAACCGTCGCGATCGTCAGCGGGTTGCGAAACAGGAGCAGCCCGTTGTTCAGCTCCTCGCGCTCCTTGGCCCGTGGCGACAGCTTTTTCTTAGCCGCACCGGTGTTCACGGCGTCCATTGTCTGTGGTCGCCCTGGCGCCGCAGACGACCCTGCCGGCTTCGGCTCTGTCCGCCCGCGCCCGTTGTCTCCGGGATTCTTGCCGCCGCCCGCGGCAATCTTTGTCGGCGTCGGCCCGATATGCAAGAGCGTCTCGTCCTGTGCCGTGCAGTCCTCGGCACCCGAGATGTCGACGTCCATCGTGTTGAAAATCGACACGGAGGGAGCCGCCATGTTGCCAGGACGTCCTTGCTGTCGTCGGCGCTGCTGGTGCCGCTACAGGGGCTCCCTGCGAGCCCGGCGCGTCTGCGTTTTCGTAGTAACGTATCCCCCCAAGTCGGTCGTCGCGTGGTGCTCGGCAGTTGATGGGTTTCCGAGGTAGATGCCCAAGGCAGGCGAGGTCGCAGCGGAGGATGGACGGACGGAAGTGATGTTGGAGTGAACGGTCAGTTGGTTGTTAAAGTGGACCGGAGCCTGTGTTCTGCGCTGCGAGTGGCTGCAATGTATTTACAAAAAAGGGTGTTTTATGCAAATAACCGTTCTTGATGCTGCTGCAGATTGACATCGCGAAAGCGGCCGGACTGAACTTTCTTGGCCCTTCCCGACCGTTTTGCACGACAGACCAACACACTGTGCAGCCACCCTGACCACCCCGACCCTCTTGCGATTTCTCTCTTTGGCAGAGTTGCTCGCGGGCTGTTTGCTTCACGTCGGGTGCGTAACCGTTGTTTGTGTCTACTGTGGATAAAGCGCATGCGTTGCTCAAACACTCCATCCAGGCTTTGTACTTTCACAGCACACCTCCCCCTCCCCCCCCCCCTCGAACAATGGAGAACGGCGCCAACGGCGAGGGCGAGGGCAAGGACCCCAGCTCGTTTCTGAGCCAGATTATCGGCAGCCTGGTAACAGTGAAGCTGAACTCGGGCGTGGTGTACAAGGGTACGTCGTCTGTTGCGATTTCCATTCTTCTTCTTTCTGACCAAGCCCCCCTCACCAACAGGCGAGCTGCAGTCGGTGGACGGCTACATGAACATTGCACTGGAAAAGACAGAGGAGTTTGTCAACGGCGTCAAGCGGAGGGCGTACGGCGATGCGTTTGTGCGCGGCAACAACGGTATGTCCATGGCATGGCATGGCGATGGCGCACGTTGGCAGCGGCGCAGTTGGCTAACGCGTTCTTTGCGGCAGTGATGTACATTTCGGCCGACTAGGCAGGAGGGATGGGTACCGGTGCCTGCATCGGCAGGCATGTTGACGATGATGCTCTGAATGGATATATACGTGGCTGGCTCGAACCGGGAAACATACTGCTATACGAACCAAGGCTCTGCTCCTCTCGTGTTCAAATCTTCCGTGTCCACGCATAGTACGTCACACCATGCAGCGTCACCGCGCCTGCGCCGTCGCGCTCGACGCCCGGTTGCGCCAGGACGGTGTCCATGCGGCGGCGCACCGCGCGGCGGGAGCGGAGAGGCTTCTCGGCGTCAGCGTCGGCGCCGGTGTCTGCCTCGCCGTCGCCGTCGCCGTCGCCATCCGGCAGGTTGGCCACCTGGCTCAGCGTCTGCAGCCGCTTCCACAGGCCGTCCGGCGTCAGCTGCACCGTCCACTCGGTGCGCGCGTCGGCCAGCGGCGCAAACAGCCCGCGCGCGGCGGCCGCTGCAAACGCCTGCTGCCACTGGCCGTCGCGGAAGCGGCGGTTGCTGTCGGGCGGCAGCGCGAGCACCAGGTCGTTGAGCGCCTGCTGCCACGGGGCGGCGGCGGGCCAGCTGACCGGCTTGTTGTCTGGGGCGTGAGCGGTGTTTCTATGCTTCCTTGTAATCCTTGCAAAAGGGCACGCTCTTACAGTCCTCAATGTTCCACAGAACGCCGACCGACGTGCCCGGTTTCAGAACCCGGTGGAAGCTGGCCATGGCCTCGTCGTGGGCGAACCTGCAGCAGCAGAAGACAGAACGGTTAACACCCGGCCTCGTATGGACCTACTCGCTTCGTCCTCACCAGTGGAAGGCCTGCGCAACAATCACGGCATCTGCCGAGCCGTCTGCCACCGTGCCCAGTGCCGTCGCGTGTCCGTCCACCACGGTGACGTGGGCCAGGTTTTTGGCTGCGAGGCTGGCGCGCATCTGCGCGTGCGGCTCGACGGAAACGATTGTCCAGGCGGCGGTCGGTGCCGCCGCTGCAGCGCGCCGCGACAGCAGCTCGGTAAACTTGCCGGTGCCGGCGCCGATCTCGACGATCAGGAGTCGGCCGGTCGTGGGCAGAGCCAGGTGTGCCAGCAGGCCGTCGACGGCTGTGTCCGGGTACGACGGCCGGTAGGCATCGTAGGCGGATGCGTCATGGAAGCCGGATTCGGCAGCGGGAGCGAGAGCAGAGGTCATGGCAGGAAAACTGGCGGCGGTTTGTTGTACAAAACTGATACGTGGACTGCGTTGTCGTTCCCGGCATCGGCTCCGGTGCGGGGCGCTTCTACAGGAAGAGAAAAGTGGACACCATCCGGTTCTCTTGTCTTTAGCATTCTGGCATTGACGTTCACTTTGCATTTATCGTTGTTTCTTTATTTGAGAAAATTATTGTATTCCTTATCTCATAAACCTAGGTCCTGCGCGCTGTGTCCTCCTTTGTTGGATGCCCGAATTCATGTGGCAAAAACGCCATTTATGCAGTGGTCAAAGAACAAAACAAAAACAGAGTAGTAGAAAGACATGAATCCCTTTACAGGACAGCAATCCGCCGCGTCTGCGGCTTCACGGCCTTGGGCACGGTGATGCTCAGGATCCCGTTTTCCAGCGCGGCCCGCACTTTGGCCTCGTCGACCGGCACGGGGAAGTTGAAGGTGCGCTGGAACTCGCCCACGGCACGCTCCTGCACCCAGTAGCGCTCGGTGGTGGTAGCGGGTGCGGGCGCGGCCTGCTTGGCCACAGTAGTGGTCGTCTTCTGGGCCGGCTTCGTGGTCACGGTGGTGCTGGTGGTCGCAGGCACCGCTGGCGTCATGGTCACGTCGCCGTCCTCGTCGGCATCGGCCACTGTGGCGGGGTGGCGGCTGGCCGGCGACGAGGAGCGCGAGTATGCCTGGTGCGTCACCTCCGTGAACGGCTCGTCCTCGTTGTCGGTGGCGGGCGTGCGGGCGCCTTCATCGTTCAGCGCCGTAGACTCGTGCTCGTCGCCGGTGTCTGAGACGGCATCGGGCACGGCCTCCTCAGCCGGGGTCTGCGACGAGTACTTGCGCTCGATGCGGCCGCTAACAACGAGCGTCTGCGGCTCGGTAAACTCAAGGATCACATCCTTGCGGTCGACGCCCGCCAGCTCGCCGTGCAGCTCGTACGCGTTCTCCGTCTCGCGCACGTCAAAGCGCGGGTGGAAGGGCCGGCCCAGAACAGCCGACGTCGTGGACGGCAGCAGCGCCTGCAAGGCCGCGAGCGGCGACGGCTGCTGCTGCTGCTGTGGCTGTGGCTGCGGCTGTGGCTGCGGCTGCTGCCGCGGCTGCTGGGTCTGCTGCTGATGGCGCACAGCCTTGTTGTTGCCGGTCTTGGCCTGCTTGGCAGCCGGGGGGGTGTAGCTGGGGACCGCGACGGTATCAAAGCCGTCGATCAAACGGAGCAGGTTCCCAAAGGCCTGGTCCGCGGGGGTGTAGACTGGCTGGAAGAAAGGCATATTGGTTGTGTGCGTGTGTTGCGAGTGTGGAAAGGAGTTGTGCGGGTTGTGTATCGTGTTGTGTGAGGATGTTGAGGCGAGTTCTGCGAGTTCTGGATCGTTGGATGATTGTTCTCTGATGATGAAGAGAAAGAAAACAAATCCTCCCAGAACCAGAAGCCCGAAGCTATTTTATACCCGGGAGGCGTCCATGACGCCTGCGCGATGGAAGCCTCGCTGGCCTTCGCGAAGCTACCATGGTTGCCTGTGCGTGGTCAGCAAAGCTGCACACAGCCTGTTCAGGGTGGCTCGCGAAGCATCTGGAAGCTGTCGCCGGTGGCGTGGCGGCCACGCGAAGCAGCTCGAAGCTTCTATAAGCCGTTGGCCAATCAGCAACGACATGACAAACAGGGTCCACATTTTGTATATCTACGGGGTAAAGAGGCGACGCGCCCCACAAAAGGCACGACCGACTTTTCTGGGTCTTTCAAGGCGGGGGAGACACACAACGTCCCAAGAGGCATCATACGATGCAAAACAGACCCCGGGGTCCCCGGGCTTTCTCCGAGAACGCTATGCACATGCAGTCGACATGCTCTACGTGTCCAGTGGAGATATAGCGTACGAGTACACGAGGAAGAAGTAAGATATAGGAGCTCGGCATAGTACGCGCCGAGTAGATCGCCATGTGGGGTCCTAGATGTACCTCGGCTCAGCCACTGCTGGCCGGTTTCTCCACTTGTATGGCTGTGTAGGTCACAGGCCCCGCTTTTCTTGTCGGAGTCGGAGTCGTAGACGAGACGGAAGAGAGGATTATACACTTTTCATAGCAGAGTTCTAGTCAAAGTATACTAACTCAGAAACCTAGCCGTTCATGTGCTGCTTCTTGGTATCTTACTACCTTGCATGCGGAGTAGCAAACTGGAACCCTAGAAAATCGGACACAACCAGAAAGGTTCAACTCACCATGCATTATCCCTGTTTTTACGAATGACCGGACAGGGACTGGGATGACGGAGGACGGAGGGCGGAGGGCGGGGAGTGGAGGCCGGAAGACGGAAAACTAGTGGAACGTAGGACGAAGGACGGAGGACGGCGGGAGAAGAGACGAGGAAACGGGCGGCATAAGCTGTACTCTATTTCAAGTTTAGATCAGTACTCGTATAGGACTTTTGTGCGGGCAGGGACGGAAAGGGCAAATGGAATCAAGTCAACGAAACGAAAAAACGAAGAAGAAAGAGAAACAAATCTGGCAACGCAGCCCCATCTAGTTCGGGAGGAGAGGGGCACCGACAGGGGGG
>PCDN01000010.1:475395-532495 GCA_002778105.1 Ceratocystiopsis brevicomis
GAGGAGGGGACGCAGGGATGGCTGCTTCAGAACGGAGACGGGGGGACACCAAGACCAAACAGCCTGCTGCCGCCGCTGCTGCTGCCGCGGCCCGCGGCAGTCCCGAGGTCGGGACTGCCGGCCGCGGCGGCAGCAGCTGCGGCCTCATGAAACAAGCCGATCAGTCTGTGGCCCACGCCCGCGTCCACCTCTGTGCCGTCGCGTGCGATTTTGATTTCCCGGTTGGCGTTGAGCGGGTTGCGCATGCCGCGCGTCTGGTAGAACGGAAGCCGCGTCGTCGACAGCCACGCCAGCCGGAACGGCTTGCCCCAGGCCTTGGCCGGCTCGTCATCGGTCGCCGCCCCTGCCCCTGCCCGCGCCGCCACCCGCTTCCCTGCAGCACCGCGCCTGGTTCTGCTGCTTGCCGTTTCGTCACCAGCTTCTGGCCTTGCCGCCGTGTCTATACCACCTTCGTCGGCATCTGCGTCGGCGTCTGCGTCGGCGTCTGCGTCGGCGTTGGCGTTGGCGTTGGCGTTGGCGTTCCGGTCCTGGTTCCCGCCCCGGGCCCCGTCCCCTATCACTGCTGTGGCAAGATCGCTATCACCTGCGGTTGCGCTCCGATTTTCGTCATTGCCGTTGTCGTCTTCATCGTTGTCGTCATCGTCGTCATCTTGCAGGGCCTCCCAAAAAGCGGTGCCGCGCGTGGCATCGTCGACCATGTGGCCGCGGGGGACGAACTCGGTCGCTTCGGTCGGGATGGCCTTGGGCAGGTCCGCCTCATTCAGAACCTGCATTCGCGGGGCAAGCTCAATCGCTGCCGCTGGGTCGGGGTTCGTTTCCGACAGCATCCGTGCATAGCCAAAGTATTCGCCCGACTTGTTCGCCGAGAAAAAGAGATAGACGTTTGCGCACGACTAGAGAAAATCAAGGGTTTCCGCGTGTTAGTCCAAAAGTGGAGCCACAGTCATCATCCTCTCCATAAGCAGGCAACGTATCTCACCTTGAATGCGCTGTTCAGCGTCTCTTCATTGTGCGTCTGCGTGGCCCACAGCCCTGTCTGCACGCTGCGCTCCAGATCGTCCACTGTCAGGCTCTTTAGTATGAAGAAGCGATCGCCGCGGGTGGGCACCATGTCCGAGCCGCTGGCCGGTGACATGATCCGGCTCGGCTCGCCGGCATCCTTTGCATTCGAACTCGAGCCGTCGACGACCATGCTGGTCGGCGTCAATGTTTTTGTTAATGTTTTTAGGGAGGCGGCTTCGCTGTTGTCGGTAAAGTCCTCTTCGCCTCTGTCGCGTCCGGTGTCCTGCCCAGCGGTCCCGTCCTCCGCCGTGGCCTGCTGTCCCTGCACACTCCCCGGCGCCCCGTCTGCGGCGTTCTTGCGCAGACGGGCAACCAGGCGGACAGAAGCAAACCAGGTGTCGTTGATGCTTAGCTGGGCGGCCAGGCACGTTGGCTCGTCTCGGAAGTTGGCAAATGCGCAGTTGCTCTTCGAAATCAGGAAAAGGGATTCTAGCCCGGCCGCCTTCTGGCACACGTGGTGGACAAGGCTCATCAGATCCGTCTGCGGTGGCAGGTTTCCAATCCAGATGGCGTGTCCTGGCATCCAAGCCTGTCAGCACCGGCTTTCCTAGAGAGGAAAAGAAGAACAAGAAAAGAAAAAAGAAATCTTTTTCATTTCCTTACCACTTTGCTTGGGTTTCATCGGCGGGCCCCACGCCATAGTGCTGACTGCTGCCTTGGTCTCCGATTGACCTATATCTCAGTTAGCTGCGTCCAGAGAGGGGAGGGGGGCTGTTAGGGCCTTACCCTGTGATTGGCGACGGGCAACTTTCTGGGAAGATACTGTGCCCTTCTGCGAAGCCATGCCCGTCATAGGCGTCGGCTGCATCTGCCTTGTTGGCGAATAGGCTGAAGGCATCTGTTGAGGATACATTGGTAGCTTCGGCTGATAGTAATATGGTGCCGGAGGCGGTCCATGGACCGGGTAGTAGCTGTAGCCGTGCTGTCTCGGCATCGCGCTTGGGATGTGGTCAGGTGATCCGAGGCTGTCGTAGTATGGTGCGAAGAACGACTGCCCTGGCTCGGCGTGGCCACCGTACTGCACAACAGGGCCCCGGGAACTGCCCGACGGCTGACCGTACGTCTGTAGTTGCGGTTGGTAGCTGTGGCGGTGTCGGTGCTGTCTATAGTCGGTATTGGCCGGAGACTGCGCCATGGCGCTCATGTCGTACGGTGCATGGTGCAAAGGAGCTTGCGGTGGGAAGGGCGGCTGCGGCGTTCCAACGAAGTGCTGTCGCTGCTGAAAGAAATAGCCCGAATGCTGCTGATTTGGCGGGCGAAGCGGAAGCTGCTGCTGCGTCTGCTGTGTTTCAACCTTATCCGGAGGACCACGCTGGTCTGGGGGGTCTCGCACTTTAGACTGCTCATGCTCTTGCCCATCTTCCATCGGAGGATGCCTCAAGAAAACAATTCGAGGGCGGCAGTGATCGCTTTTCTCGTCGTTTCAAAGATCGAATTCTGTCGCAGTAGCAGGACAGAAGGGAAGAAAAGAAAAAGAGAAAGAGAGAAAAGGAAAAAAAAAATCCCCCCAGATCGCCGGTTGACTCGGGATCAAGTAGAAGGCCGGGGGGGGTAGCTCTTTTTGCAGTGATCGAGTACAGAGGCGGTGGGAAGAGTTGGCAAAATGAGGAAGCAAAGCTGAAGGGATCCGACAGCGGGGTGGTCTGTAGGAAATGCAACGATCGAGGACCGAGGATCGAAAGGCGGGAGAGAATTTTTTTGCCCAATGTAGCCGGCGGTTGAAAGGCGTGATGTGGAGCGCCGACCTCGTGCGTCCCAGCGAACGGATGCGACAATCAGTACAATGCGGTCCTGCAGAACACAGGAGAGCGCGAGAGGCCACTTGACCGGAGGCCTGCTCGCAGAGGACTTGGGGTGCGGGTGAGACAGCACAGACCAAGCAAGACTTGACAGAAACACACGCGCAGCGGCTGTCAGGGGGTCAACAAAGACCTGTCAAGGGCTGGCCGTCCGATGAAAATAAGAAAACACGGTCGCGGTGCTGTACTCGCAGATGCTCTCTATTCTAGACTCTCGTGAGCGGTTGGCAATGGATTGGGCTCGTCGAAGTATCGTGGCAGGGAAAGATTGGAGAGGGGGGGAGAGGGGGGGGGTGAGGTTGTTTGGTTGTGTCTGGGCGGCTGTAGGAATGACTATATAGCCGCCGTCAACATGGCGGGATCGTCCTCAGTGGCAACAACGCAACGTTGTGCGGGACCATGCTGGGGCTATATGTGGGCCAGAGATCTTGTTTGTTTTCTTTGTAACCCTCACCAATCCACCAAGCATTGTCTCAAGAGGCAAAGAGGAGACGGCACAGATGGGGGGAGGAGAGGAGAGGAGAGTGGGGGTCTAACCGATGGGTATTCTATGGGTATCCTCTCGGTGGCGAGTGACCGGATAGGGCTTCCTCTGCATGTCCCAGCTCGGTGGCAGGAGAGAATCCGCACTGCGGCAAAGGTGAGGCCGTGCTGGCTGTCTGTATACGTTCGGCACGGCTTGCGGCCAGGTGGCCAGTCAGGTCTGACAACGAGACACGCTCCAGGCGTACAGCAGTACGGCAGAAAAATATACAAATTTAAAGTCCAAGAATGGTCGCCGAACGAAGAAGCGAAAGCAAACAAGAGGAACAAGAAGCAAGTGATATAAAAGACGATGCAAAAGTAAACAACGGGACGGGATTGAGGCAAGATCTAGACAAAGCAGCGTCCCGTGTAAGAGCATACATATACACACGCAGCACCCTGGCTGTGGCGTACCGCGGTGGATGTGTGGGTGGGTGGGCAGGTGGTGCGGCAAAGTTTTGCCACCCGGGTGGCTCAGGCCAGCTCAGGCCACCGCGTGCTGCTGGGGTCTGCCAGCCAATTCGTGCAGGTTCCATGGCCGTCGGGGCTAGCAGGCCCATACCGTCACGGGCTAGGCGAGCGGGCCAGGAACCGGGCTGGCCTCGCCGTTGCGCTAGGCGGATGCGCCGAGCAGCCCGGGATCTTTCGGCACGGCTTGCTCAGCGGCTTTTTTGCCCCCAGCCGGTTCCAGCAGGCTCCATCACCTGCCTCTGCTAGAGCCTGTCGCCGGCCGTTGCTCCAACGGTCATGTGGACGGGGGGTGGGACGCCCGGCACCCCACGCTGGCGGGGGTTTTCGGCATCTGCACCCCTATTGGCGCTTCTAGAACACGAAAGAGTGTCTGCGGAGTCGGCAGGGCGGTTGGGGCGGCGGATCCCCCCGAAAGCAGGCCCAGGCTTGCGTCATAGTCTCGTACTCCGGAAGATACGACGGTACGACTTCTCCGTACCGAGTATGCGCTCCTCCTGCACCAACAAAGTTTAAAAAATCAAAACTTAGAGGGGCAATGGTCAGCCAGACCGGCCAGGCCTTGGACGTTTTCTACGGAGTAGGGGTCGACGGAGGCGATGGACAGCCCCGGACGGGACGCGGATATGCGACTCGCCCCTCTCAAAGCCCTTGTCTCCCTCCACAGTACTCGTGCGCCTATATCTCCCCTCTTTGTGTTTTCTAATGCCCCCGAGTCCAGGCCGGACGCCTGCGTAGCAAAAGACATGGATGGCCGTCCAACAGTTCCAGGGACAATTCCGAACATCCCCGTTTAGGCAATACCTCGAGGCGGCGCGTGCAAAGCGGACTAGCGCCAAAAAAGGCCCCGCAGTAGCCTAGTTGGCGTCGCAGCAACTCCACCCTTTTCTTGTCATTCAATTCAACCTTCGTTCAAGACATGGATGGGCCTTCATCGTCCTCTTCTTCCCATCGATCACCTATACGCTTTCTCTTCTCGACCTTGCCATGCACGACGCCGAAAAAAAGCCGTCACCCAGCGATCGGTTGAGGCGCTATACAAAGAAGCCGACGGCTGTTCGCTCCAGTCGCTGTTAGCACGGCACAGCCACGAGCGTCTTTTTGTGTGCCCGCTTCTTTGGGACCATCGCCAGCCCGCCCTCCTTCAGTGTCGCTTTCTCCCAATGGAGCCGGCGCCACCGTTTCCGCCAGAGCCTCCGCTGCCGTAAAAGGAATGGAAGCCAGCTTTGTATGCCGAGCTTAATCTAGCCAAAGATCTCTACGAAGACAGCTTCCCGTTCACATCCGGACTCGAGGATCTTCTTGACTGTCGCTACTTCTTTGAACCCTGCGATGCCCTTGACTGGTGGGTTCGTCTATCTTCTGGACCTCCTCTTGTCAGTTCTGAAGCTTCTTTCTGCGGAGTTGTTAACATACTGTAGGGTGAATCTTTAGTTCCGTTTGCGATATCGACTTTGCCAACGTCATCGCCCCAGCGACGATTGATCTTCTCGGCCGGGACGCAGTTCAAATTTATTGCAAAAAATGTCTCAAACGTCATGTTCCTGGTGCTTGCCTGAGAAAAAGGATGTACACTATTCTATATCGTCGCTTCACGCCCCCAACATCGTTGCCAGACCCATACGTCGCTGCTGTTCTTATTGCTCTCGCACATTCCGAGAGAGTGCGGCAGGGGCACTGGAAAGAAGCAAACGGAACGCACCGAATCGACAAGGGCAAACAAGAGGCGAATAAAGCGGGCAATACCTTGACAGGAATGGGAAAGAGGACACTGCGGCCCATGTAGTCCGGCTGGGTAAAGCGGGTAGGAGGAGGAAGCAAAGCGCATCTGCGGAAGCAGAGTGCGAGGCTCTTTGCGGGGTAGAGGAGAGGAAGGCCAGCTTAAGAAGTCCGGGGCGCCGGGAACAGGAGGGACCAACTTAGTCGGCGAAGAGGAAGAGGAAGCGCGGGAGGCGAGGGTGACAGACAGTTTCATGTATATTCACACTCGACGCGTATATCCGGTAACGGTCCGATGCCCTACAATTCAAATGGGATACTCTTTGACGGAGCTCGTGGCTTGTTCACATGCCCTCTGTCGTCTACAACAATCATGACGGACAATTCGGGTTGCCTCTGGGTGGTCCTGGGCTACCTGTGTGTGGCCTTTGACTGACTACCGAGTGTCTTGGTCTGGCCCTGGGCTACCTGTGCGTGGTCCTTGACCGCCTTACATACAGTAGCATTTGTTTTCTAGGTTTTTTTTTCTTCTTCGAGGTGGTTAATCTAGATACCCCTAGAAGAAACATTGTTATACTTTCAAGTAGTAGGGCAGATTGTCGTCGTTGCTTCGTACGTAGACTAGAATGTTATATTTGTCCATCCCAAGAAAATCCGTGAGTCAATGATCTTCGTCTGGGCCTCTCTAAACAGCTTATGGCGACACATCGTGTGAACAGGGTGCTTGCGAGCATTAAAATGGTCCGCAGATTATTGCTTTGTATTTATCAGCATTATGCCTGTGCTGTATCTTACGGGCTCTGTCTGTCGGTGTGAAGAGCAAAAGGCTGGTACAGCAAACCCCCGTCGAGTCAGTCCTAAACAGCCAGTGCAGAGCGGCAGACAGGGGCCAGCGGAAGGATTGAAGACCGCCAACACACGTGCTTTCGAGAGTTGTATGAGCCGATTTGGCTTTCTTCCATGCAGTGCCGACTGACAAAGGTTGGCTGACCCAAGCAAGTCCTTATAAGATTATTCGCTGTTCTCGCATTCCTTTCTTCTCTCTTTAGAGCGACTGAGCAGCAGCTTTTTTAGCTGTGAATGCTAATGCTAGTGTCCGTTGTTGTTTTTGTCTCGAACGCCGTGGGCCTGTTGAATGAAGGGCTATGGCCTTCATTGATTGGTATATCGGCGAGAATGACAGGAAGGAGACCATGCACCGAAAGAAAAACCTAACCTTCGATCTCGCTCTTCTCCCTCTCAAAAAAGCCAACCTAAAACATTTTTTCCGAAGACGAAAAAAAAAACCAGCCATATCAACAAAAGCCCCTTCTGCTTCACCCATTCTTGTATTTTTTTTTTCTTCGACACTTCACCGAAAAAATGCAGCTGTCGGCGTTGCATGTAGCTTATTTCAAGTAGCAGTAGCAAGGATACTATGGATTGGTAAAGCAGACAAAAGGAGCCATTCTTCTTGCATTATCCGGCATCCTTCCTGGCTCGGCGACTACGAGAACGGCGTGAGGCCGAACCCCGAATGAGACCCCGTGAGCAGACAGAAAGACGGGAAAGACAGGAAACCGTTCATCGATCACGGGTGCATGCCCTCCCCTCCCCTCCCCTGCCAAGCATTGCGATTGCGCAGGAGAATGGAGCCGAGAGCGTCATCCAGAGAGCACCCCTCCTGAACAGGCCGTCGCACCGCCCGTCGCACAGCATTGACGGCCGACCATCGGGCCTTTCTTCGCCACCGCCTTCTACTGGGCTGTGTCTGCATCGCTGCCACTGCTGGCGTCGGCTGGTGCTGCTGATCCCAACAGGCCGCCCCCACCCGTCTTCTTCCACGCCTGGGCCATGGCCAGCAGATTTATCTGGC
Source organism: Ceratocystiopsis brevicomis (assembly GCA_002778105.1). Taxonomy (NCBI): domain Eukaryota; kingdom Fungi; phylum Ascomycota; class Sordariomycetes; order Ophiostomatales; family Ophiostomataceae; genus Ceratocystiopsis; species Ceratocystiopsis brevicomis. Next base: position 482,824 of record PCDN01000010.1, read on the forward strand.
TCTTGGCCTGCTGGTCGTCGGCCGGGAATACATAGTCGACATATTCGTCCCATGTGCCGTCTTCCAGGCGCCGCCGCTTCTTTGTCTTGCGCGGCATCTGTCTCTGGATCTTCTGTGCGTCGCTGGCCGTGCCGTGGGTCTTTTCAAACGTTAACCAGTCGTTCAGCAGCGCCACACGCTCGGCCTTGAGGTCCTTGTCCTTGAAGCTGGAGAGCGCGCGTTCGAAGATGGCACGCGCTCGCGCCTTGGCCTCGTCGCTGACCACCGCCGCGGTCTCGTCGTCGTCGTCGTCCTCATCCTCCTCCGACTCGGGAACGGTAAGTTCAAACTGCGCATAGCTGATCCAGACCTTCGGGTGGTCCGCCTTCTCCAGCAGCCGCTCGTACAGCGCCCGCACGCGCGCATACTCGCCCTCTTCCTCCTCGAAGTCGATGTACGCCTTCCAGAGAACCTCGGGCATGTCCAGCACTGGCTGCTCCACGCCCATTTCAAAGATGGCGCGCGCCCGGTCCACGTCGTCCAGCCCGCGTTCCAACTCCGCCCACTGGATCCACGTGCTGCAATTGGCCGGGTTGTACACAATGTGCTTTTCGTACAGAATGCGGCACCGCTGGAACTCAAACAGCTTCTTCTCCAGCTCAATGTAGCCCTTGAACAGCTTGTCCTTGGGCGCCATGCCGATGGCCCGCCCCAGCGTCTTGCGCGCCGCCGTGAGCTCACCTTGCCGAACCTCAAAGTATGCTTTCTGCAGCCACACCTTAGCAAAGGTGAACTTCTTGTGCGGAATCAGCCCCAGGCAGGTGTCGAAGATCTGCCGCGCACGCATCGCATTCTTCGCGTCCGTTTCCTCCCAGAGAGCGTAGAAGATCCAGAGAAAGATGTACCGCCGCCACAGCCGCTTCTCGGGTGCAGGCGGAATCTGCGCAACCGCCCGCTCGTACACGTCGCGGATGCGGTCTTCGTCACCCGTCATCTCTTCCAGCTGCGCCCAGTCGAACCAAACGTCGTAGTTTTTGGGATTCTCCTGAACTTGCTCCTCGTACTGTCGCCGCCGCTTTGACACCACAATGTCTTCGATGCCCGCCCGGTCGCCAAACTGCTTTTCAAACGTTGTGTACTCTTTGTGCAGGAGCATCGACTTGGCCCGCGGCAGGTTGTCCAAGCCGAATTTGTAGATGGCACGCGCGCGGTCGTACTCCTTCAGCTTGGCTTCGAACCGTGCATAGCTGATAAAGAGCCGCTCATCCACAAAATCGTCCCCCAGCGACTCGATCGCCGTCTGGAACACCTCCCGCACCAGGTCGCTCGTGCCAAACTCCTCCTCGAACTTGGCCCACTTGATCCATGTTCGCGGATAAGGGTGCACTACTGTGTAAGATTGGAAGATGTCCCGCGCTCGATCGTATTCGTGGTAACGTTTCTCCAACCGGATGTAAGCGTTCCATACCTCCTCGGCCGGTTCCCACGTCAGCCAGCGGTCGAAGATCTGCCGTGTGCCCGCGACATTTCCGAGCATCTCCTCCCTGCGCCATGGTTAGCAGTGTGAATTTCTATCTTCCCGACACAACAACGGGGGAGCATACGTACACATAGAGGTACTTGTACCACAGCTTGTCGACCCGAGGCAGTCGGGTGACTGCGCGGTCGAGAAGATTCCGGGCATGGGCAATGTTCCGGTGCTTGATCTCGGCCTCAATATCTGCAGAGAAGAATGCCTGTCAGTAACGAGAATCGACCGGAGCATGGTGACCATGACAAGTCCTCAGACTGTGGTACTTGCATTTGATCCACAGAGGAACGTTGTTTGGCAGGACGTCGAGCGCTCGCTCAAACACGGAACGCGCTCGAGCCAGCTCCTTCTGCTCGAGTTCAAACTGGGCATACTGCACCCAAGGCTTCAGGCTTGTTCGGGATCGGCGAACGTAGTTCTCGAATTCACGCCGCTTTCGGCCCTGGTACTCGTGGAGCTCCTCAAGGTCCTCAAAGCGTGTGGTCGGCGCTTGAAGCGGCACTTCCTGGCGATCGACGGCTTCTCGAAGAAGTTGCTCGGCCGAGATCTATACAGAGAAGGATATTCATCACGGATCAGCCACTGAAACCTCTTGTCACGCTTCTGCTTTCCTCTTGTCTATGCATGGGGACGTACCTGAACCGGCGCGGCGGCCTTGTTCTTGACCTTTGGTGGCCCGCGAGACTCCATGACGAACCCTCCCACGGCGAAATTTTATGGCTGCGAATGTCACCGAATCAGACGGTGCAAGGCAGTATCAGAAGCCGGATTTGAACGGCAGTTTGCAATGCACCTGCTTCGTCGCGTCTCTGGCGGCTTGCTTTTTTTATGGAGCAGGGAGGAGATAGGTGGTGATTTTGATCACGTGCCACGTTTTGGATAAGCTTTTTTTTTTGCCACAATCTCTCAGCCACAAAAGAGTCGCGGTCCTGTTCGCGCTGCTTGGAGATGCCTCATCTCTTTTTGCTCACAAGACACGAAACTCTATTATCCTCGGCCAAAATCGACCAAAACGGAGCGTGCAGGTGAATCCCTTGCTTGAGGCCTTTTATATTTCATATTTTACCTTTTAATTTTCTTTTACTTGTTTCACGCGCGCGCGCGCGCGCGCTTGGTGCCTGGGAATGTCGACGCTCGCCGACGAGCTTCTTCAAGACTTTGAAGACTCTGGGTCTGAGGCAGGCGGCAATCTGGAGGAAGATGGTGAGGATAACACTGCAGCTCTTATGGGATTAGGTGGCGGAGATGTGCAGATGGACGATGGTGATCTGCTCAGCTCCGACGACGACGACGCCATGGCCGACGAGCGTGACGAGGATGCGGACGAGGCCAAAGCTACTAAGTTTGGGAACGTGTCGGATATCTCGTCGGCAATAGGTCTAATCAAGACCTTAAATTCCGTGTTAGAGGTTAGTACCCCCCTCTTCCCTCTTTGGGTTCCGGTCGAGTGCAGCCGAGACAAAGTGTTTACATCCCCCCTTAATCCCACCCCCCCGAGATACAGCAACCCTGACCTACTGGATGGTGCCTTACAGAAAATTTCATTCTACCAAGCGCAACCGAGCGAGACACGAAACAAACATATGGGGAACGTCGAGGAACACCCTGAATACCACCTCTTGACGCAGGCGAACGGCCTCTCGACCTCGATCGACAACGAGGTGGTTCTGGTACACAAGTGGATTCGCGACCACTACTCTGTGCGGTTCCCCGAGCTGGAGACGCTTGTGACCAACCCACTAGAGTATGCTAAGACGGCGGCCATTTTGGGCAATGGACCGCTCGACTCGGACGCGATGCGGAAGATGCCGCAGTCCACTGCCAACGCGCTGGGCGTGTCGCTCGAGTCTGTGCTGGACAAACCGACGTTGATGATTGTAACGACCAGCGCAATCACGTCCAAGGGCCAGGAAATGTCGCAGACGGATCTGAACGGCGTGGTAACGGCGTGCGAAATGATTGTGAAGCTGGACGAAGCCAAGAAGACGTTGACGGAGTACGTGCAGTCGCGCATGACGATCTTCGCGCCGAACCTGACGGCGCTGATTGGGTCGCTGACGGCGGCGCAGCTGCTCAACACGGCAGGCGGCCTGACAGGATTGTGCAAGACGCCGGCGTGCAACATTGCGGCGTGGGGGTCGAAGAAGAGCGGGAACGTGAGCGCGCTGGCGACAAACGTCACAATGCGGCAGCAGGGGTATCTGTACCAGGCGCCCATTATCCGCTCCATTGCGACAGATCTCAAGAAGCAGGCGATGCGCATCGTGTCTGCAAAGGTTGTACTGGCGGCGCGTGTGGATCGAATCCATTCGTCGCCGGACGGCGCAGAGGGCCAAGCTCTGAAGGAGCAGTGTCTCGAACGGCTCGACAAGCTGCAGGAGAAGCCGCTGAACAAGGGCGCCAAGGCGCTTCCAGCGCCGGACGACAAGCCGTCGCGGAAGCGCGGCGGGCGGCGTGCGCGGCAGGCCAAGGCAGCGACGGCGATGACAGATCTCCGCAAAGCGCAGAATCGGATGGCCTTTGGAAAGGAGGAAATGGAGGTGGGCTACGGCGAGGGTGACGAGACGGTCGGGCTCGGCATGATCGGTGCTGCCGGCGATGGGCGGGTGCGGTCGCTGCAGGTTGACCAGCGCACGCGGGCCAAGCTCAGCGCCAAAAACAAGGGCTGGGGCGGGCTCGCATCGGTGGCAGGCGGCGGGGCGGCATCGTCGCTTCGAGGCGTCGGGCAGGCGGCAGGCAGCCTGGATCTACGGGGCAAGGGCCTGCGGACGTCTGGGGTGGGCACGACGGTTGGGCAGGGCGGCACAGCGTCGTCACTCTCGTTCACGCCAGTGCAGGGGCTAGAGCTGGTCGATCCCAGCGTGCGGGCTGAAATGGGGCGCAAACGGAAGGCAGAGGAGGACCGGTACTTCAAGGGCGGCACATTCACGCAGATTGGCGGTGGCGGCAGCGGTGGCGGCAGCAGCAGCGGTGGTGGCACGAACGGCAACAACGGCGTGTTCAAGAAGCCAGCTCTTCCGCCAGCGAAGCGTGTGGACACTGGAGCAACAAAGCATTAGGGCCAGCGGGCAGGGCGGCGTTTGGAGATTTGTTTTTGCGTGGAATGGGGGCACAGTGGGAATGTTGTTGGCGGCTCTTTCGCTGGTCACTGCCGCCTGTGGCGTTTGGCATGCCGGCTTTGAGGCCGGGACGCAGTGAGGACCACACCTGCAAGGAATACCACGTCACAATATCTTACATCTATCTTCTGCGTCGCGGTGGGCGGCCAGAAGCTCGTACGCGTTCGGTGCGACGATCCACACAACACAAGGGATGAGGACGTGTAAAAAGTCGCCGCTAACGTCCATGGCCGTCGGGTGCAGCAGGGCCCTGGAAAAGCAGGCGGCAATGAAGCGACAATGCGGGTGGGAACCCATGCTGGTGTCACTAGTAGCGGAGCGACGGAGAGCGGGAGTTGCGAGCAGGCGGCCCGGTTTGCAGCAGTGGACGGTGCAGCATCCTGGACGCATAGGATCGAAATGTTGGCACGAGTGGATTATGTCGACACGGCACTTTCGATATCTTGGCGGAAGTTCGATCCTATTTTGCATATTTGCAACGATCATGAATTTGCATGATGGCGGGGCCCCGGCCCCAAGCCAGGAAGGTACGAAGTATAGGTCTCTCGGTCGGGTCCACTTCCAAGTATCTTACGAATCCTACGAGTGAGTAAGAGATGGTCCCTGGCAAAGCAAGGGCTGTCAGACAGCAGAGGAGCAACAAGGGGGTCAAAGTTTGTGTGTTTACTGTCCGGAATCCCGTATTCTGGGAAGCATCTCGAGAAAAGGGATAAATCCAACAAAAGGATCAGAATGCGCCTTGCCTGAACTCGTAGGCCAAAATAACCAGGACCCATTTTATCCGACAAGGGCCATTGTCTACTCCTTCCTTCTTCTCTCGATGCGGCGTGTGTTTTTGGCAAGGTCATGACATCAATATTTGCAGATAGCTGCATACTATAGTGGCACTAGATGGCATCAACCAGGAGAAACAAGACGATATGTGACAGTTCCGTAGCAGCAACGCACATGCGCCCGGTGCAGCAGGATGTCTGATTCCCGCTCACCGGGCCCAGGCCTGCCCTCGCTCGCGATGGTGCGTATCTTACTGGCGCTTGTCCTGTGGCCGGCTACGCATGGAAAATGTCCGACGCCGGGCAGGCCGTCCCTCGCTCCTTCCTTCTTCTTTCTGCCCTGGGTTCTTTGTTCGTCGCGCCTCTCCACCTTCCTCCCCTGTCGTTTTCTGTAAGACTTTATGATTCCAGTCTCTCTCCCTTTGCTCCTGCTTGCCCCCTTGCCTCTCCTCACTGCACGACTGGGTGGGATTGCCCGCTGCGCTCGCCATTGTCTCCATTGTCCGCCAGCGGCGGCATTGCCTCATTTGTTCTCAGAGTCGTCGTTGTGTGGTGAGCATCTTGGTGATTGATTCTGCGTTTCCGCGCAGAACGTATCCCGTTCTTTTTGTTTCGTGGGGGGGGGGGGGGGGGCTTCTTTTTTTTTTCTTTCTGGCTCCCCTGCTTCCAAATACTCATCCCGCCGCCCTCTGTCTTCCTTTGGCCTAATACTGTTTGTTTTTCTCGACTGTCGGCCCCCTTGCTGCTCCGCTCCTGCAAACCGTCTCTCGAGATTTTCGCTCTGCTTTTTAACACCTCCCCCCTCCGCCGCCCATCCATTGTTTGATTGCTTTTGCTTAGACAGGAACGCTTAATCCGGCCTCGCTGGTTAACACGTTCTTTCTAAAGAAGCACAACCTGTCTGGGAACACTAATACCGTGGGCACCACAATAAGGCCTGTCGATTTGACCAGTGCCCTCATTTCCCAGGATTCTTACAACAAAAAGCAAGGGCGTACCAGCACCGAACTTGCGCGAGCAGGATTGCAAGGATGGCCGTCGTCAGTCCACTACAGAACACATAACCATATAAGACCGACACACACGATCGCCCTGCCTACTGCGCGGCGCCCGAGGCAACAAACAATCTATCTGCCCTTCTCTTTCCCAGCGTTCCAATCTTTTTTGTCCCTTCTCTTGTTATCCTACATACATATTTTATGAGGAAAGCCACGCAACGTACCTTCGTGGATATCTACCTACCCACCATGCTCCTACGCAACGCCTTCGGGCGCACAGTCTCCATCCTCAACGAACACAACGAACACCCCTACTGCAACAACGACTATCCGCACCAACAGATGTCTGCGGTGTCTTGCAATCACAGCAGCCAGCGAGAAAACAAAGCTTCAATCCCGATCTGCTCTCCGCCTCTACAGACATCTCGCCCCTGCAGCAACCAGCAGGAACAATCTTCGATCCAGGTCAGCCTGCCGCCTCTACAGGCATCCAGTGTGTGGGACGTGCCACTGCCACTAAGCAACCCCGGGCTCTTGCGTTCAGACTCATTCGACTCGCAGATCAGTTGCGAACTGGCTTCACCCCTGACACCAAATTCAACACAGCTCAACGGTCCCGGCGTTGATGGCACTGCCAGTTGCCATTCACCTTTCTACAGCTACGCCCCGAACGACCGCCGTCGTCCGTCTTGGATAGGGCAGGACGCCACAACGCACTCCGTAGTCTCGGACGAGTGTCGCCCGTTGTCGTCGGCTGCAGCAAACAAGGAGCCGACTACCGAGCGCAAAGGAAAGCGATATTCCTGCCGATACGCCGAGGAGCTCAGCTGTGACAGGACCTTTACCACGTCTGGCCATGCTTCTCGCCACGCCAAAATTCATTTTGCCATGCGCACCGTGCCCTGCACGTTTGAGAACTGCACAAAGATGTTTACGCGCTCCGACAACATGAAACAGCACCTGGAAACACATTACAAGAGAGTGGGCGGAGGGCAGCAGCCGCCGAGTGGAACCAGAAGCGGCTCGGATCCTGATCCTCAGGGCCACCCACGCCCGGAAAACAGAAGGCGGTTTTCGTCCGCACTTTCTGATGGACTGTTGTCACCCGAGTTTGAACTGCCAATGCGCTCTCCGCGGAGTCGGCGCCTCGGCAGCGCCGACTCTGGTACAAGCATCGCTAGCAGTGCCCTTGATACCTTGGTGTATGCAACTCAGCAAGGGAAACGTATGACGTGAGGCCAAGACATCCCTCCCACTGATGATTCCACTCTCCCTTGTGTTTACGATCCAACCGACGTTCTTGATTGTTGCGTATCATGACTCTTGAGTGGTTTTCTATGTATGTCTTCACTTGTCTTGGGAGTGGCTTTTGACGCTCCTTTGCACATTCCGTGCGTCGTTCTTCTGGGCTCTTTTGGGGCCAAGGACGGACGACCAACACATAAAATTCGGGGAATCGAGGGCCGACGTGGAGCGTGGCTGCCATCAAAATGGAGTTACGCATGAATTATTATACCTTTCAATGCCAAGGCTGTTCTTCTTTCTACACATACATCACCAGATTTCCGATCTCTACTCGTAATCTCTGATACCAGATCCCAGTCTTATTTCCACAAGCGCTCCTCTTCGGCACTTTCGCGGGCCATTTCCCACTGTTCGTCTGTCTGGCACACCAAAACCCGATGGGTAGACCCGGACTTGGTGAGGTCCACCACCGTTTCGGAAACGGGCGCGCCGTTTGCGGCGGAGTCGATGGCGAAGCCGAGGCAGCCGCACTGGTCCACGACGGCGGCACGGAGACGGTCACTCCGCTCACCGATGCCGCCGGCGAAGACGAGCGCATCGACCTGGCCGCGGAGCGAGACGTAGTAGGAGCCGACGAAGCCGCAGATGCGGTCGACAAACAGGTCAAAGGCCAGCTGGTGGGACGGCTTGCTGGAGGCGGCAATCTCGGCAAAATTGGTGGTGCCGGTCAGCGCCTTCCAGCCAGCCTCCTTATTGAGGATCTCTTCGGCGCGGGAGATGTGCAGTTCATGGGTCGATTCCGGCGACAGACGGCCGACATCCGACGCGTAGTGGAAGACAAGACTGGCCCAGTTAGCATCCCTATCTGTCCTCTTTGCCTCATTTGCCCCATCTGCCCTATCCCTCCTCTCACCTTGGATCGACACTGCCGCTGCGGGTGGCGCCCGGCAGGCCAGCCAGCGGCGTGAGGCCCATGCTGGTGTCCCAGCTCATGCCGCCACGAATGGCGCAGGCGGAGGCGCCGCTGCCGAGGTGCAGGGCGATCAGGTTGGTCTCTCCGGCGGGTTTGCGCAAGAAACCCGCAACCTTGCGCGTGATGAAGGCGTAGCTGAGGCCATGGAAGCCGTACTTGCGCAGCATATTGCTCTTGGCCACGACCTGATCGATGGGGTACGTACTGACGTGCGGCGGAAGGGTGGAGTGGAACTGCGAGTCGAAGCAGGCCAGGTTGGCGGCGAGCGGCAGCTGACGTAGGCACGAGCGCACAATCTCTAGCGACTTGGCGTTGTGCAGCGGCGCGAGGTCGTTGAGGCGCTCGATGCGGTCGTACGTGTCGGGGCCGACCAGCTGCGTAGCCGTGAAGCCGCCGCCATGCACGATGCGGTGGGCAACAAAGGCAATGTCCTCGCGGCGGCCGATGGCCGTCAGCTCGGCGTCGTTAACAAAGAGGCGCAGCAGCAGCGCGAACGCGTCGTCCTGCGTCTCGATGGAGGCGGCGGCATCAACCGTGGCCACGGACGTGCTCTTGTGCACGACGGTGCTGCCGCGGCGGTAGTCGAGCATGGGTGGCGGTGCCGTGAGGCCGTTGACCTGGGCCTCGGCCAGCGCCTTGGGCGCCGCCTGGAAACCGTCGACGGCGAACACGGAGATCTTGACCGAGGACGAGCCGGCGTTGACGGCGAGCACGATCTTCATGGCGGTGGAAGCGTTGACACGAAAAGCATTTCCTAGTTGGCGGTTCGACGGCAAGGTGCTCGTTGCAAAAGGTCGTGGTGGTATGTTGTTCAGCAATACAGGTAGGTGGTCTGACGTATTTAAGCTTGGCGGACCCCGCCGTTCCTGCCGTTCCAGCCACGCGCCAGCAAACCCCGTCAGCATGACCCCCACCCCCTACTCCCTACTGACCCGAATGCATGCTGCTACCGTCGTCGCTGGCGGACGGCACGTCTGATTCGGATGCGCTGGTGTTGCTATTTCCGTTTCGCCGCGGCAGGGCCAGCCGCTCCATCGACACGGCGCCACCGTCGGTCAACTCTCCATGTCGATGGACTGCGGCTGCGGCCTCGGCTTCGCCAGCATAGCCGGCGTCGGCAACACGGGCCAGGGCCAGGGCGTCGCGCAGGGTCTGCCCCGAGTCGTCCATGGCGGCCAGGAAGCGCGCCAGCTCCTTGCAGAGCTCCCAGTCACCCTCGCGCATGGCCTGGCGTAGCAGCCGCACGCCCTGCTCGCTGGCCGTGGCCAGCTCGTCGAACGTGTGCAGGATCAGCAGATAGCCGCCGGCGGTCTTCAGGTTGCCGCGCAGAAGCGACTCCTCGAACAGCTCCTGTGGTGGCGGCAGGTAGGCAAAGAGCGTGCGCCACGACCGCACCTCGGTCTTGCGCGTGCACTGCACGACAATGTCGAGGTACGGCTTGAAACTCGACAGCAGCGACAGCACGCGCGGCAGCACGGCGGCCTCGGGGGCCGGCGCCGAGTCGACCTCTTCGTCCAGCACCTGGTGCAGCAGGATTTCGAGGGCATGCGCAAAGTACGTCAGGTGCTGGTACTGCTGGGCCAGGTGCAGGGCCGGCAGCAATTTGTTGTCGCGCAGATAGGCGCGCAGCACATCTGGCAAGAACAGGTGTGCCTGGGGTGAGGGTCAGACAAAAAGAACAATAAAAGCGGATCGGAGAAAAGAAGAACAAAAAAAAAAAAAAAAAAAAAAGAAAAACCCACGCGGATCGTGTAGCGAAAAAAAGAAAAGTCCACGTCGCGGCGCTGCACCAGGTCCGGCTCGACGCCCAGCACCAACCCCTTGGCCAGGACCACAGACAGCGGATAGAAATCGACGGCGACCGGGGTTGGCGGCACTAGGTCGCCGCCGGACACGACGGCGTCGAGCACATCCTGTGTGTCGGGCCACACCTTGAGCTCGCCGCCGTCAAAGAGCCACAGCGACTTGTGCAGGGTCTCGTCGGATGCTGCTGCCGTGGACGCGCTGCCGGCTGGTGGCAGCACGGGAAACGGCTGGTCCTTCATGCACACGTAGTACTCGACACTTTGGGCGACGATGCGCATGTCGTACTTGAGCTGACCCTCGTCGTTGACGGACGGCCGGAACAGCACCAGCTTGCCGTCGACCAGCACCAACACCGACGCCACGGCCACGTCCTGCGATGGGTCGCCGTCGTACAGCTGGCTGTCAGGCAGGATCCAACTGAGCCCGCGCACGCGCGCCGGGCTACGCACAATGCCGTGGAAGCCAATCTGGCCGACCTGCACCAGGCGCACGGCGCCGGCGGCGGTCGGTGCAAACACAAAGTGAGACAGCACGTTGTCGTACGTGTACACCAGCAGCGAGTCGTCGCCCGACGGCGTCAACAGCACGACCGGCGCGCGCATCGGCTCGACGTGCAGCACGTGGGTGCGGTCCAGCGCAGCCTCGCGCGCGTACAGCCGCAGCTCGAACGCGCGGCTGGTGGCCTCGACGGCCGCCACCAGCACGTTCTGGTGCCAGCACAGGCCGCCGCGCACCTGGAATTCGTTCTCCAGCGCGTCGCTGGCAAACGTGCGCCACCGCCCGCTGTGAACGCTGTAGTGCGCCAGCCCGCGCCGCCCGGCCACGGCCACGTACCGGCCGTCGCCCGACACGACCGTGCAGCGGATCGGCCACTGGTGCAGCAGGTATGTTGCCGGGATACGCGCCGTGTGCCACAGCGACGGCTCGGCCGCCGCAATGGTCGTCAGGTCTGGCAGGTCGTAGCCGCGGTACACCATGATGTGCTGGTTCGTCTGCAGCACGGTGCGGAACAGGTTGGCCGGGCTGTAGCAGCCGGCCGCCGCGCTGCGTGCCATCTCCAGCAGCCATACGGCCGGGTGCGCGGCGGCCACCAGCAGTAGCTCGCCCGCGCTGCCCACCCACGCTGCATCGCGGATGCCCGCCAGCCAGTCCTCGCCGTGCGCGTCGGCCAGCCCGCGCTCGCCGTTGAAGCTGTGACCCAGCGCCTTGCCATACACGCTCCATGTGGCCCAGCCGTGCTCGTAGCCTGCAAAAAGACAGTAGCCATCGGGCGAGTACGCCATCTTGGTCAGACGCCCAGTCGTGGCGGGCGACGCCGGCGGCCGGTGGCTGTGCGACGCCGGGATGTTGCCGACGTAGTCGCGCGCTGAATACACGCAGATGCTGCCGTCTACGCAGCCGACTGCGATCAGCGAGAAGCGCGCATTAACCGCGGCGCGCGTTGCGTGCTGCTGCTCTGTGTCGGGGACGTGGAAGCAGTAGCCGCGGAACAGCTTCTTCTGGGATGAGGTGGAGGGAGAGAATGAGGACGACGACGACGACGACGACGACGCGTTCGTGGTCGTGGTCGCGTTCGCGTTCGTGGTCTCCATCGTCGGGGCCGTGGCAGCCGCATCAGGCGTCGGCGACGCATCGTCTGACGGTGGGGCCGACACGCCGACAGCAGTACGGGCATTCCGCTGGACGGCATATGCCTTGCCATCGCTTGTCACCCAGGTCGACAGGCTCATGGGCTTGTCAAACGTCATTTCGCGCACGGTGACCTTCTTGTCCAGCCAGCCCATGCGGCTGAGCAGCTCGGTGCTGGTCTGGCTGCCGGCGCGGTCGGGCGTCCAGCGGATGCACTGCACGGCAGCCGGCTTGGTGGTGGCCACCACCAGCTCGTCATCCAGGGCCAGTGCGCTCTCGATGCCGGCGTCGACCTTGATGACCATGCGGAAGCGCACGCTGACGTCGCGCATGCCGGCGCCCTCGCCGGGGCCCCAAAGGATCTGGTCGGGCAGCGCATGGCCGGGGTCGCCGACGTGGTTCTGGCGGCGGCGCTGGATGTTGGTGTGCGTCGTGAACTGTGGTTTGTAGACCTGGGACACGGCATCGGTGGCGAGCGAGTACGTGATCAGGAAGCCGCCGCTGGTGTGCACGACAATGATGGCGGCGTCGGGGCGCAGCAGCAGATCAACATTGTCGCCGTAGGCTGCGAGCGAGGCATCGGAGCGGACGACAACGGCAAGGATTACCGTGGGCTTTTTGTCAGAGAGAGTGAAAAGGCGTAGCGCCAAAGAAAACAACACACCTTGGTCTGCCACACTGTCATCGACGTGGCCGTGATGGTGGCAAAGAGCTGGCACGACCGCGACAGCCGCAGCGCCAGCACCGGCTCGCTGGCCGGCACCACGGGCGGCGACGGGTGGCGCGGTGGCAGGCCGCCGGGGCCGTCGTCATCGTGTGGGTAACCGTGCTCGACGGACTGGATGGCCGGGGTGAACGGCGTCGTCGGCGTCGTCGGCGTTGTGGGCGTGGCTGGCGGCAGCGGTGGCAGCGGCAGCCCGAGGGCGTCGTGACTGGGCGCCGGGCTCGTGCCGAACGGTGACCGCACGTGAATGGGTCGGTCGGCAGCAGCAGCCGCGGCGCGAAATGTGCTCAGATCAGGAAGACCATCGTGCGAAACGGAAACAGCCGGGACGGAGGCCGGGCGACAGGTGGTGTTGGCCGTGTAGATGCGCGGAGTAGCAGCCGGCCAATACATGGTCGGCGCATTGAAGAAAGGAGGAGCCTAGAAAGGCCGAGGGAGGGGAGGTCGTTGTCGCTGTCGTTGTCGTTGTCAGGAGTTCACAGGAGGGGGTGGGAGGGAGGTTGTTTGTAGACGAACTGGACGGAGCAAGCTGGCTGAATACGGCAGTTGGCACTGTGTTCTAGGCGGTCTCGTGCCAGGGCGGTGTAAGACGGGCAGGACGGACGCGCTAATCTGCATGCTGGCTGCATCTAGTATAGCGTTGTATTCGACCTAACAGAACAGGCGGAGTACGACGGCACGGCGACGGCACGACGGCACGACGACCGACGACCGACGACCGACGACCGACGACCACGACGCGACGACCGACGACCAACGATCGACGACAACGCGGGCGTGCCTTCAATGGCCCCAACAATCATCAAGGCCGGCGAGCGGCTTTCCAAGGAGCGCTTTCCCACTTACTTTGCCGGGCTCCGGAGCCAGGCCTACACGGACCCGGCGGCCACACGGGCACTGCCCCTTCACGACCCGGCCGCCGTCGGAGCAGGAATTGGGTAGGTACGGGCGCCAGAGGCATGCAGGATATGTGTGGAATGCCACCTCCGCAGGACTCAAAGTGCTGACAGGTGGCTGTGTGCGGATGCAGGGTGCGCACCATCGCCTGGAACCCGCCAGGGACCTTTGTTGCGACGGGCTCCAGCGACAAGAGCGTGCGCGTATGTACGTCGTGTGTTCTGCGTCGTCTTTGTTTGTTTCTGTTTGCTGGCCGTTCTGACCTGCCGTGCAGGGAACCCAGACCGGACCAACGTGGGCGCGTCGACCTTGCTTAAGGGTCACGCGGCGCCCGTCGAACGGGTCGCCTTCAACCCGACCATGGAGGCGCAGTTGTGCTCCGTTGGCACTGACGGTGTAGTCAAGTTCTGGGACGTGCGCTCCAAGGCCTGCACCAACGAGGTGAAACTGCCCACCGACGCACAGACGCTGGCGTGGGCGCCGGACGGCGACGCCCTGGTGGTTGGCGACCGGGTGTGTTTTTTTTTCCCCTTCTTTGATGGGGCGGCCATGGACATCTACTGATAAATGGCGACCGCAGGATACAACACTCTACGTGCTGTCCCCGACGCGGACAGCCCCCATAGCCGCCAAGAAGCAGCCGGCGCGGACAAACGATTTGGCCTTCTGCTGGAGTGGCAAAACGCTGTTCGTAGCCGCCAGCGACGGCCGCACGCGCATTCTCTCCTTCCCCGGCATGGAACCCCGGCTGCGTGTGCCCTACGCGGCCGGCGACGGGGAGCCAGCCGAGTTTGCGCTCAGAGGCCATACGGCCGAGTGCCTGACCGTGGCGCTGAGCCCGACGGGGCGTACGCTCGCCACGGGCGGGGCGGATGCGGTCATTGCGCTGTGGGACACGACCAAGTGGTTTTGCCAGCGCACGGTAACGACCATGGCTGGGCCGGTTCGCAGCTTGAGTGCGTTGTTTGTCCCGAGGCAGGAGTAGAAACGTGGGGTGCTGACCATTTGTCTCTCTAGGCTTCAGCTGGGACGGTAACTACGTGACCAGCGACAGCTCAGAAGGTGAGTGCCAAGCGACAGCCATGTGGCTCGCTTCCTTCATCCGCTGACCCAACACTGCACTGAACAGGAACGGGCATCCAAGTCACGCAGCCCGAGACCGGAAGCCACATCCACACGTTCAAGACGGCCCAGGCCGTGCCCGTGGTGGCCTGGGCTCCGAACCGGTACTTTTTGGCGTATGCGGAGCTCGGAAGCCTGCGCATTGTTGGCGTTGATACAGACCGGAAACACTGAGCAGCGGCCGGCCAGAGACAACTGGCACAACGAACGTCTTTGTAGCGAAATCTTATCTTTGGCCCCCTACTCGTATTAAACACAACGAACGAGGCGGAGCAGCAGTGGGTCCCCACTGAGACAACGCGCCCGCCTACGGAGTAGTAAAGTAATAGACAGTGTAGCACAGTGCATGCGTTAGCCCAGCTGCGCGCCTTCCACGTCGCGTCTGGCAGTGCTAGCGACACTGTGTTACTGCCTCAGACAGCAGCGCCTTTTGTCAGCGGGCTTAGCATGAAGCATCCCATCTTCGTCTTGCGTCTCACCCTGCCCGTTGTCAAAACGTGCCGATCCGCCACCCCTGACTGTCTGTCTAACGGTGTTTTCTGGCATCTGGAACCAGAGCTGAACCAGCACATTGCTTAGCCGAGACGCGATCGGCCCGCGATCTGTGTCTTGCGCAGACCGGTTTGCGATCCTTACTTTGGGGCCTGCCTATTGGAACGCCGGCGGCGAAACAAGCTTCGAGGACGACCAGGACAATCACTGTTTTGATTGAGAGTCCGCCGCACCGTGCGACAAGCCCCCGCGACTCAGCCCGGCTAGCCATGCGGACAGCTGACGCCGTGATCCTTGCTTCGAACCAGCAGACCCGGCGCGTGTAAATTGCTGCGCACGATCGTCCTGGCACTCCTCCCCTCCTCTGCTCGCACAATGTCTTCTACATCCCCCGAACGAAACAACGACCCGGGCCCGGGCGGCGGCGGCAGTAGCGACAGTTTCGGGTACCCCCCCGAGAACCCCAATGCCGGCATTCCCCGCCAGAAGCGCCTGGCCTGTCTGATCTGCCGCAAGCGGAAGCTCAAGTAAGATGCGTTGCTTGATAGGCGGCACCATGCAGACGAGTTTGTTCCCCGGCTAACAGACGGTAGATGCGATGGCCGCCGGCCCAGCTGCAGCACCTGCGCCCGTCTCGGCCACTCGTGCGCCTACGATGAAGTCCGGAAGAAGAGCGGGCCCAAGCGTGGCTACGTCAAGGCCCTGGAAGAGCGGCTGAGTACGTTATCCTGGCGCGCACAACGTGTGTGGTGTTGCGGAGGGCGCGTCTTCTAACCCTGCTAGAACAAGTCGAGGTCATGCTCAAATCCCAGGACGGCACCACGGCCGCCAACCCGCCATCGGCGGCTGACAGCACACCCCTGCCTGGGCTGGGTCCTGCAGCGACAGCGGCAGCGGCGGCTGCGGCTGCATCAGCACCGACAAGCAGCGGCAGCGCTGTGCCGAGCGGCTCAGCCGACCCGGCGGCCTTGGGTCTGGCTGGCGGCACCGATATGGACCCCTGGCGGTTCAATGCCGACTCACCGCCGCCGCGCACAAGCTCGCTCGGCGACTTTGACTTTGGCAGCCGCATGACGCCCAACATGGGAGACGGCGGCAGCATGAGCTGGGAGCTGATCCAGCTGAACCTGGAAGAGCCGTTGCCCGAGCCAGCGGCCATGAACGAGTTGTAGGTTCTGCTATGCAGTATACTTCCTGTGCTGTTGTCTTTCTCGCTGACCTGCCATAGACAGCAGATCTACTTTGACAAGATTCACCCGTCCTTGCCTATGGTCCACAAGGCACGCTTTCTCGCCGCCATGAACCTGTGAGTCCTCCTCCCTTTCGTGCTGCCCCCCCCCCCCCCCCCCCCCTGGTGGCTGTCCGCTGAACGCTCGTCTCGTTTCCAGGCCGGCCAACCAGCGGCCGCCCGTCTGCTTGCGCTACGCCATGTGGACGCTTGCGTCGACCGTGACCGAAAAATACGACGGCCTCAAGGAGATCTTCTATCAGCGTGCGCGCAAGTATCTGGAAATCGACACCATGAAGGGCTTTGGCGAGCATATGCTTTCCGTCGCACACTGCCAGACCCATATCATCCTGGCCTCGTACGAGTTCAAGATGATGTACTTTCCGCGCGCTTGGATGAGCACCGGCCAGGCTGTTCGCCTTTGTCAGATGTAGGATACCCCGGGTTGTGCCTGGCATGTTCCTTGCTAACAAAACAATAAAGGACCGGCCTGCATCGTCAGGATGGTCAGGGACTGGACGTCAAGCAGTGCATTCCGCCGGCCCAGGACTGGACCGAGAAGGAAGAGCGCCGACGCACCTTCTGGATGGCGTTCTGCGAGGACCGCTACGCCAGCATTGGCACTGGCTGGCCGATGACCGTGGACGAGCGCGACATTACCACGCACCTGCCCAGCTCTGACGAGGCCTTCGAGATGAGCCGCCCCGACGAGAGCGTGTCGCTGCAGGAGATTATGCGTCCGTCGGGCATCAGCAAGCTGACGCCCTTTGGCGGCATCATCCTCATGGCCTGCATGTTTGGCCGCAACCTCACCCACCTGCATCGCCCCGACGCCGACGGCCGCGATGCCGACCTCAACGGCGAGTTCTGGAAGCGTCACCGCAAGCTCGACAACATCCTGCTCAGCACCATTCTGGGGCTGCCGGCCCAGCTCAAGCTGCCGTCAGGCCTGCAGAACCCCAACGTCATTTTCACCAACATGTGCATCCACACGTCCATCATCTGCCTGCACCAGGCTGCCATCTACAAGGCCGAAAAGCACGGCCTCGATTCCACCGTCAGCCCCGAGAGCAGGATCCGCTGCATCAATGCCGCCAGCGAGACAGCCAGCATCATGCGTATGGTGTCGCACACCGATCTGTCTGCTGTACGTTTTCTCGTTTGTCGTGCCTGTCGTGTCTGTATGCAACCGCAGTTTCTGGTGCTGACCGACTAGATGAATCCTTTTGTGTCTTTCAGTCTCTACGTGGCTGCGAGAGTCTTTGTGCAGTTTTTGAAAAGCTGCCCGGATGAGAGCCGGGCGGCCGACTCGCTGCGCTTCCTGCTGACGGCCATGGGCGTCCTCAAGCACAGGAACCCGCTGACGGAGTCGTTCCTGATCCAGCTGGATGTAGACCTCGAGGCACTTGGCGAGCGCATACCACGGCTGAAAACGGCGTTTCCACGAAGCTACGACAGTGTAGGCGCGCCTACGGTCAGTTTATCGGGCCGCACCGGTGCCGTTTGCGAAGATGGCGCCGTGGACGGCATCCTCTCCTACCAGAAGGAGTTCTCTAAGCCTAAAGACAAGAAGGCATCTGGCAGTGCCGCAGCCAGCGAAGACAACCCGGCCCAGGAGGGCCGCTCTAGCGGCATCGGTGCCACCGGCGGCACTGACAGCGGCACTGGCAGCGGCACTGGCGGCTCCGACTCGAGCCCCATGGCAGTAAGTGGTGGGCGCGTGCCGCCGCCGACCGGCGGTGCCCTGTCCCGCAATGAGCAGTGGTTTTCGCAGGAAACGCAGCTGCCGACGCGCGACCGGGGCGTCGGACAGCAGCCATCTCTCTTCCGGATGCCGTCAGGTGGCGGTGCATTTGATGGCGCCACGGTCAACGCGCTGCTGACACGGCAGCAGCGACAGACTAGGAACTATGTCGACGAGACCCACGATGTGTCCTCGACGTCGCCCGGCGACGGCCTGTCGAGCGGACCGACACCGAACTCGAGCTGCACGTCCGAGTCGCGCCAGAACCTGGGCTTGGCGCCGCCGCAGCAGGGCAGCCAGGTGCAGTCGGACGGGAGCTCGTTTGACACCAGCCCGGTGTCGCCACCAGACGTTGTGCCCGGCGGCGGCGGCGGCCAGCAGGGCGCACGCGGCGACAGCAACACGGGCTCTGCCTATTTCACGCCCGGCTCCGGCGTGTCGGCGGCGCCAACCGCTGCCGTGGCCATAAACGGCTCGGCCGGCCTGGGAAACATGATGGGCGCAGCGCCCTCGTCTGATGAGTACATGATGGCGCAAAACTGGCCCATGCCGGGGCAGCAACCGATGGCGCAGGTGTCAGACGGCTTGCTCCGAACAATCATCCAGATGGGGCCAATGGAGACTATGGATCTCGGCTGGGGCTCGAATTCATGAGGGGGCCTGCTTTTTTTGTTTTTGTTTTTTGGGGGGAGGGGGGGTTTTTGGTTGGATCAACCGGCGAATGGGACCTGGCAGGCTTGGTTGGGTATGCGGGCGAAAAGAGATACGCACGCGGGTTGGCGGTCTGTCATTATATTTGCTTTTCTAGTCCATGATATGGCTGCATATGACTTAATATTTGCCTTCTTTCAGCAACGGATTTCAACTGGTAGACTTCTGGTATAACACAACATCTGCTGTTCTCTTTTCGCAAAATGTGGGGAAAAAAGACGAAAAAAAAGATTAAACAAAAGCATAAACATAAACATGAGCAAAAGCAAAAGCGGAAACCCTCACCACCGCATGTCCAGCATCATATTGATCGTCCCCATGTCGTCCCGTGGCTTGCGTGCGTACCCCCGCAACATCCGCCAGGCTGCCCCTGTCGTCCGGCCCTCCTCCAGGATGGCATGCACGCCATCCAGGCTCTTGTCTGCCTCGCTCAGCGCCGGGCTCGCCGTCACCGTGTCGGCCAGCCGCAGCTCGCCTGCTGCCTTCTCCATCGACGCGCGCAGCAGCCACCGCTCCCAGCTCCAGCTGCCCGCAAGCCCCGTCAGCGCCGCCGCGTCGTTTGTTGTCCCGTGCACCATCGCCTCCAGATCCGTCGTGTGCACCGCCGCGCCGCTCGCGTCGTGCACCACCGGTGGCAACCCGCTGCGCTGCGCAGCCGGCTGCGGCCCCACCGGCAGACACGTCCACGCGCGCCGCACGCCCGCAAAGCCCGCACGCTCGAGCCGACCCAGGAACAGCTTTGTCGGCGCCGGGTCGTACCCCAGCGTCTGCAGCACAAAGCCAAACTCGACGCTCTTGGCGTTGCCCAGCGGGCCCGCGTTCACCAGGTCCGCGTCCAGCACGCTGAACTCCAGGTGGCCGCCAGGCTTGAGCACGCGCAGGATCTCGCGCAGGCACGTCTCCCACTCGTCCTCGCCATGCTCGCCCACAAACTTGAGAATCGAGTGCAGCTCCACTGCCCGCACCAGGTCGAAGTGGTCGTCACCAAACGGCAGCCGCGTCAGCCGCTCCACCGACACCTGCCGGTGGTTCGGTGGCCCGCGGATGTTGGCGTTGGACAGCTGCCGGATCGCCTTGGTCGTCACGCTGTACACCTTGGCGTTGGGGTACTGCATCGCCGCGTGCCACGCCCAGTCGCCCGTCGCTTGCCCGCCCAGATCCAGGATACGCGCACGGTCCCGGCCACCACCGCCGGCGCCGGCCACGCTCATGCGCGCAAGCCGCTTGTGCACTGGCGCCGCAATCAGGCGCCCGCCGTTGAGCAGCTTCAGCGCTGCCACGTGCCACGTTGTCGGCGCCATTTGCCGCAGCGCGTCCGACTCCTTGTCAGCCCGCAGTTTGGCTGGGTCGTCCACCAGGGCGTCGTCGCCGCGCACCACGTTGGTGCTCATCCGCTTCTTGGCCGACTGCGGCACCACGGCCAGCTGGTACTTCCCCAGCAACTGGTTGCGGTGCGTTTCGCGCAGCAGCAGCCGCTGCGCCTGAAGCGCTTCAAATCGCGGCATCCGATTCACAAACGCGTCAGCGCCATGCGACCGCACCTGTTGCATGGAGAACGCGCGGTAGTACGCCGACTCCAAGTGAAGCAGCTTGGACGGCAGCGTGCGCGGCGCCGCGGGCGACGCCAGCGCCTCCGAGAAGTGGACTGTCTTCCGCGCCAGCTCTTTCGTGCTGCTGTTGCTACCGACCACAGCGACCGCAGCAACGAGCTGCGGCTGCTCCTTGTCCTTTGGCGGCACGGCAGGTGGTTCTTCGACGACCAGTGCAGAAGCGGACACGACATCCTCCGGCGCTTCCGTCATGTCCGCAATGCCGCTCAGGTAAGCACGCTGAGCTACTAGCCACATCTCCGTGCGGTCAAACTGCGCAAGGGCCGCCAGCTGCATCTTCTGCGCATCAATAGCCAGATAGTCGTCGACGATCTCCGTAGCCACCACGACCTCGTCCGCAGCGCTCTCCGTCGGCGCCGGCGGCAGTTCCGGCACCGGAACTGCCTTCTCTGTCACAGTAACCTCAACATTGTTGCTGATGCTGTTCATATTGTTGGCGCATTCGACAGGCTCCTCGATTGTGGGCCGGTGCTGGGCTGTAAGTGGCGTTTTCTGAATGCGAAACGCCGTGATGGGCTCACCCGACTCGGGCGTTGCAGCAACCTCAATGACTTGTTCCACCGGCGAACTGGACAACTCGGCACTGGGCATATGCAGTGGTCGCTGCTCCGGAAGAGGCGGCGGCGGCGGCACATCGGTCCACGGAAGCCGGTAGAACTGCTCGGCAGTACCGGATGTGGGTGGCGGCGCGGAGTCAATAGGCGTCGTCATACCCGGGAGGTGCCAGGTGTGGCGGGTGCGGGGAGAGAGCCCGGAAAAAAACCCGCCTGGAGACGGGATTTCCAGGCGGGTCAGCCCGGCCAGGGACCGCTGCTGGGCCGGACTGAAAGGCATTGGAAGGGAACTGTGCGCAGCAATGCCGGCGGTGACCAGCCGCAGAGACTGGCGCGTCTGGCTTTCGGTCATTTCGGCCATCTCCGTCGTCTCGGCCGTCGTCGCAACGGTCGCGGCAACCCCGGCCACTGCGGTCGGGGCCTGGGCAGGCCGCTGGCTAGTGGCGGCGGTGTCATGGAACTCTATGACGCGGTCGGGCTCTTGGCAGCCCACGATTGAGCCGGCGTCCGATCGAGCCAGCGCCTGCAGGGTAGCAAGCGCGTCTGGCTGCAGCTGAACACCAGCCCAGGTGTCGCCGCCGGTCGTGTCGTCCTCGTTGTTGCAGCCAATGATGGGTGTGGGGGGTGCAGACAACTGCGCGGACAGCTGTGACATCTGCTCCGACGTCAGACTGCCGTCCAGAGACGGCGGCGCAGACGGCACTGTGAGGGCCTGATGGTGGTGCATGAAGGACATCATGGCCGGCGACATGGTGACCTGGGCAGATGGTGTAGGTGCCATCGGTGATGTGCACAGTTTTGTCTGGTCATGGGAGGCAATGGACACGGCGGAAGGCACGGCCGGGATGGTCAGTTGCGGCAGCGTCTTGCGTGTGGCCGGGGATGAGGCATTCCCCGACCTGGGGTGGTGGTGGCGATTGACACTGGCGCGACGAACAAGGGCTGGAGCTGGGAGCGTCGGCTTGCGGGCCAAGTTCTCATCGTCGGACGCATCGTAAATGTCGTCCAGGTCGGTGGCCGTAGAAATGCTGTTGTGGTGGTTCCAGGAGCTCGAGGGCGAGCTGGTGTTGGTGTAGGGCGAGGAGTGGTCGTCGTGGAGATCGGCATAGGGGTCGGCGGACGATACGGATGACGGCGACGAGGGGTAGACGGGGGCTGAGAGAAAGTGGAAGCCACGCGGCGTCGGGAAATGGTCGCTCATGGGCGACAGCCACTTCTCAATCTTCTGCTCGGGATCATGACGTCGAGCAGGCCCGTTGCGCGCCTCGCCGTCGTGCTGCCACTGCTGCTGGAGCTTGAGCACCTGCTGCTGCTGTTGCTGCTGCTGTTGAATTCTTGCCGGGAGGATGGCCTGCGACGGCTGGGTTGCGAGAGGCGAGGCCTCGCCGGCTGCCTCTTCCATTATGGTATTAAGATAGCGGTACTCCGCTCTCCGGTCCTGCAGAGAGGGCGGCACACCGTTGAATGAGGAAGACATGACGAGAATACAAGACACAAGACAAAGAAAAGACAAGATAGATAGAGAAAGATGTTCAATAACGGCGATGGGCCGACCGGGGAAAAATGACGTCCAGCGTCGGCAGACAGAAGGAGAGCAATAACGATGGGATGGTTCGATCAACAAAACCAAAAGCGGTCCTTCGAGACAAACCAGCTGGCAAGAAACAACACAAGAAGAGAATGAGAGAAAGGAAAGGGAAGAGAAGGAGAAACGAAAACAGCCGGTAGGTGGCCGCGAGTGCGGTCGGAGATAGGGGGATGTTATAGCAGTTGCCACTCGACGGACACTCGTGCATCGAAGTCTTCGCATCGCATAGCCTTGCATGCGCGCCGGCCCTTGACACCCCATGGTGATGGGCGGCTAGGACAGGTGGACCGGCTCTGCGAAGACCCTCCAGCGTGACTGCTTCCGTTTCTGTGTGCTGGAGGGTGGCAGTCGACGCCCATTTGCCGAGCGATCTCCATAACGAGCTATCAGCCCAGAGAAAACGGACGAGAGCCGAACGAGCGGGAGGGTGGGAAACGGATGACACGCCCCTCATGCTGCAGCATGGGCAGCCAACGGCCAATCACCGGGTGGAAGAGCTATGCTCATTTGATCGGAAGGCGAGCAGGCGATGCAGCGGATGGCGCGCGCCAACCAGGAAACAAAGAGAAACAAGACGGCAGCAGGCCAGTGGGGGCCGCTCGGCCAATGGCGGCGGCGGCGTCGAGGCTGGGCGCTTAGCCGTGTGCAACGGGCGGCAAAGGCGGCGGCATGGCGAACGGTGCGATTGGGGGCCAAAGATTATTGACGAGCAGGGGTCTGGCTGCCGGACGTCGGCGCTGAAACAGACAAAAGCCCGGCCGCCTGGGAAGCATGGCCAAGCAGACAGAACAGCCACAGCCTACTGCGAAGAGAGCAACGCGTTCCCTCACTTCTACTGAATGGCTAACAGACACGGCGCGTCGAGGTACTGCAGAGATTGCGATGTGCATTCGCGGCGTGACAGCATGATGACATGAGCGCGACGGCGACGCGTGATGGTGATGGTGACGGTGACGGTGATGATGATGATGGTGATGGTCGACTTGCCGACTTGCAGAAACGCCCAGAACCGAAACGGTAAACCTGGAAAACAACCAAACGGTAAGGAGCCGTTACTAAGCACGCTGCACTACCACGGATCCTCACGCTCGTCTATCAAAATTGGCCTGTGAAATGGGAAAGGGCCGTTGCTGTCGAGGAAGCTGGGACTGCGGTTGCCCAGCCCAGACGTGTCGGATGTCCAGGCGGCTGCTGCGTGAGGGTGCTTCAACACCATAGCGCGGCGATCGCTGGAAAATCCTACCCCGCCAAAGTCCCCGCAGGCTGTTATCGCTGATTAAAGCTACCCGAAAAATACTCCCAAACACGCCCGAGACGACCACTCTGCGGACAGCACCCCGACACTCCAATAAGATACCTTGTGAGCGGCAAGGAAACCACCGGAAACAAGCCAGCACGACTACAGGACCCAGGCATTGCTTCTGTGTCTTCTTTGACCGCCTTTCCACAGCCTGGCCACCATGGCCGATGCGGAGTCCTCTGAGGCTTTCGAGCCCCGGGGCCGTCATGTTGTTTACTGTGGTGGTATGTTTGCTCCCTCGCCGCCTTTCTGTCTATTCGCGATTTATGATTGGTAGAGCGATAGTAGAATACTGACCCTGTTCGGTGGACCACACAGTCTGCACAATGCCACCCGAGGTACGACCCTGATGTTGCTTTTTTTTTCTGCCTGGTATGCTCTCGACGACCCGGCGCTGACCAAATCAGTATTGCGAATATGGTGGCACTGTCCGAAAGTGCCAGGAGTGGCTCGAAAAGAACAAGCCCGACATGTACCAGCGGATATGGTCACCAGGTATGTGGGCGGAGAGACACCTAGGAAAGGACGAGGAAGCAGAAACCACGATTGCCTGACCCTCTACCGCAGAAGCCCTCGAGGCCGCCACGGCTGCGTTGTCTGTCGAGGCACAAAAACGAGCCGCTAAGGACGCCCAGAAGAAGACGGCGAAGGCCGAGGCCGCCGAGCAGAAGCACGCCTCCCTCATCGCCAAGAGCATCGTGACCATTCGCCGCATCGAGCGGAACAAGCGCAAGCACGTCACAGCAGTCTCGGGGCTGGAGGCCTTTGGCCTGGATCTGAAAAAGGTGAGGCACAAAATAGGGCAGCCGTCTCTGCGTGTGGCCCATCTCGCTGACCCGATGCACAACACACACAGGTCTCCAAAGAATTTGGCAAAAAGTTTGCCACGGGCTCGTCCGTCACAAAGGTGCCCAGCGGTGGCGAGGAGATTGTAGTCCAGGGCGACGTCAGCGACGAGATCGAGGACTTTCTGCTGGACAAGTACAAGGACATCCCAGAAGACAACATCGAGCGGATCGACGAGAAGGCCAAGAAGAAGGCTGCGGCGGCAGCCGCCGCAGCAGCAGCTCTCGCCGCTGTGTAAAGAACTGGATGGAAGCCGAAGCCACGCTGGTTATAAATTTTTACATGAAAAAAAGCCGTATCATCCATTGTGCGCTATCGCTTGTACATTCTGGCCCGGCCGAACGATTTCCCAGCAAAATGAAGACGCCAAAAACACACACACACAAGCACAAGAAACCGCCGAATCCCAGCCTAATGCTCCCCTCCCGTCCCATGCAGTCCTCAATCTCGTTTCCGTAGGACCCTACCCGAGCGTGTCGTGGCCGAGGTCGCTGGCATTGTCGACGCCTTGGATGTGGTGTTTGCTGCGGCGTTTGCTGTTCTCTTGGTCGCTGCACCTGCAATGCCCTTCTTGATCGAGCTCATGACTGTTGCCTTCTTCGGGGCCGGTGCTGCAGTCGTGCTTGCTGTGGTTGTGCCCGCCGCTTTCCGCGTCGCAGATGCCGTCGTTCGCGCTGCCGTCCCGGCCCGGCCAGGTGGCCTGCCCACCTTCCGTACTACAGTCGCCGTGCTTTCCTCGCTGGATTCGCTGATACCGCTAGTTCTCTTTGCCATCCGCGAAGGCGCACGGCCACCTGCCGCTCGTGACGGTGCCCGCGACGCCTGCGACCGACCTTGGCTGCTTGCTGCTGCTGCTGACGATGCAGTTGGCTTGCGTGCCGTGCCTGGGCGTGTGCTACGCGCTTTTTCCACCATGGCACTGAGAAGGTCCGTAGCTGCCTGGGCCTGCTGCTTGGTCGGCGACATGGGCCGGGCAATCAGCGACTTGGCAGGCGACGGGGCCACAGCTGCAGGCCACTCGCGGTCGCCAGGGTTCATCCGTGCGTTGGAGGATGCCGGTGAGAGAACCTGTCCGCTGCCCGCGGCCGTGGTGGCTCCAGCGTAGTTGGCCCGCGGCCGCATTTTTGGGTGCTCTAGGTGGGCACCTTGGTTTTCCTTGTCCCCTGAAGCGAAGTTGTCACTGCATAGGTTGTGGTCAGAACCTCGAAATAAAAAAAAGGTTTGAAAAAAGGGAAACAGGTCAAAAGAAGCATGCATACCCTAGGTACATTGGAGCGCGACCGATGGTCGTCCGAACAGGTGACGTGCCGCGGGCAAAAGACGAACTGCCATGAAAGTAGTCCTTCTCCGGGACTGGCGGCGCGAGTGCTGCAGCTCCAGAAGAGTAGGCCATCTTTTTGAGCGCTGTCGTCGGCTTTGGCTGGTCGGCCGCGCGCTTCAGCAAAAGCTCGCCCATTGTGGCCTTGCGCAGGGCCGTGGGAATGCGGTTGACGCGGATCTCGATGCGGGTGCGCAGGCCCTGGGCCTGGAGGTGATACTGGGCGCGAAGTTTGCGAGCGCGTTCCGTGACTATAGAGAGAGGTTAGCTTGTTTGCTTATCCTGAAGGACCGGACGCGTCGCAAACAGAGAACCTGACCTTCAAGTTGCAGGTTATCGATGAGGGCCTGCTTCTGAGCAAGCGTCACTCCAGTCCTCTGCCTCTTCCAAAGACTGCTTTCGTCCGCACTATCCAGCTTTGTGGCGATTGTTGTACAGGTCCTCTTCGGTGTTGTAGCTGTCATCGTTGACGGAGCGTGATCTGCTTCGGAAGCGACGGACTGCTCCGACTTGCGTTTTCTTCCCTGCGACGGCATGTTGTGCTGTCTTGTAGAAAACCAACTGAAAAATAAGGGGTTTGTTATGTGTTGATTGTCGGCACGAGCGTGTTGGTCAAGAGAATAGACGTCAAGACAAATCCTAGATTCGAAACCTGAGTAAACAAACACGGTACCGGCTTGGTGGCCCGTGCACGACACTGGCTGCACCGCTTTCTTTTTTTGGCCTAGCGTAAATATCCAGGCCTTTGCTAGGCTGACCCTACCTGACGACAGCTTTGCCTGTTGCCGCTTGTTCTGCCAGTGAACGACCACCGCCGACGACCCAACACCCTCCCCGCCTCAAAAAAACATAATCGCATCGGCAGCTGAATTGCTCTGTTGCCTTAATTAGTTCCTACTACCATTTTCTTTACATTTATCCCCGGTCTGCATCCCCCAAAACACCGCCAAGATGCCGATGGAAGCGGTGATGGTCCTGGTGGACAACAGCGAGAGCAGTCGTAACGGAGATTACCACCCGACGCGGTTCGAGGCACAAGCGGATGCAGTCAGCGTTGTGTTCCGGCACATCACAATCGACAATGCCGAGTCGGAGGTGGGACTGATGAGCATGGCCGGCAAGGGCCCCGAGGTGCTCGTGACGATGACGACGGAGCAGGGCAAGATCCTGGAGGGTTTGCACCGGACGAAGAAGCAGATTCGGGGCGACTCGCATCTGATGACAAGCTTGCAGGTGGCATCGGTAGGTGGCGGACGCGAAACTTCTAGGAGAGGAAACAAACGAATGGAACTGACCAAACGATAGCTTGCCCTCAAACACCGCAAGAACAAGGTGCAGCGCACGCGCATCATCGCCTTTGTGTGCTCACCGGTGCCCGAGGAGGAGAAGGCGCTACTGATGCTAGCAGGGAAGCTCAAGAAGAACAACGTGTCGGTGGACTTTGTGCTGTTCGGCGACCTGGACGACGAGACGCAGCGCAAGCTGGAAAAGTTCAACGCCAAGGTCAAGGGCAGCGAAGGCAGCCACTTGGTTGTGGTCCCGCCGAGCGGCGACTTGCTGAGCGACCAGCTCAAACAGACACCGTTGCTGCTGCGGGAGGGTGCGGAGGCGGGGGTTGGGGCCGGAGGGTTTGAGGCGGGTGCAGGGGCCGGCGGCGACGCGGGTGCAGGGGACTTTGCCGACTTTGGCTTCGACCCATCGACGGATCCGGAGCTGGCGCTGGCGCTGCGTATGAGTATGGAGGAGGAAACGGCGCGACAGCAGAAACGGGCAAGGGAAGAAGCTGAGGCAGCGACAAAGGCATCGCTGGGGTCGGTGCAAGAGGAGGGAGAAGCGGCGCCGCTGCTGGATAAGGAGGGCGAGCCGAGCGGGAGCGGCAGTAAGAGCGACGACAAGAAGGATGACGACGACCACCGGATGGACACATCCTAAATGGAGTACGTTGGCTTTTGCAGTATGGACTCCGAAGCAAGGAGCAAAACAGGTCTATTTAGAATAAGGAAAAATGAACAAAAAAACAGGCAAGACACACCACTCTCTAGCGGTTGTTGATCTCGCGGATGTACGAGTTGAGCTTCCGGTCGAACATGTCGCAGCGGATGGGCATCTCCAGCTGGTAGAAGGGGTTTTTCATGACGTAGTCGGTATACAGGTCGTAGACGCGGCGCATGGCGGCGTCGGCGTTGACCTGAGCCGTGTCGGTGAATAGCAGGAACTTGGACCCGGTCAGCGTCGTGAAGCACTGCATGCGAAAGTTCTCCGATTCGAGCACCTCAAGGCCCGACGGTGGGTCCGGCCGCCACGGCGCAAGACCGGCGGGCGTCATGACCGTCCCGTGTGGCAGAGAGGCCGAGCCGGCGCCGGAACCAGCGCTACTTCCGGGGGCCGGGGTGCCGGGGCCGGCGGCGCGCAGGTGCTTGAGGGGATTCAGGCGGGTGGTAATGGCGTGCACACTAGGCCAGCGGTCAGCAAGGGCCAAGAGGGACCGGCAGGAGACCGGCAAGAAACCAACAAAGGAGACAAACCCGTGAAAAGTGCCGGCCACGATCAGGTAGTCGTTTGTGGACAGCTGGTTGAGACCGCCCTCGTGGAAGGTGCGGTTGTAGACCAGGCCACCGGCCTTGTTGATGACGATGAGAGCAAAGACGGTCCTGTCTGTCAGAATGTCTGCGATATTTTTTTTTTCCTCTTTTATTTCTCTTGTCTCTCCTCGTCTCTTTGCCCTTCACTCTTGCCAACTTTCTCTCCTCTTGTCCTCTTGTCACGCACATGCTGTTGTTGCAGGGAGGGGGGGGGCACGTCGTCAAAGAAACCCCGGCCTCAGCTCATGCTTCCCCTGGTCCTCGTGGCTGGATGGCAGGCTGCTGCTGCGCGTCGACGTTTGGTGTGCCGACGACTGGTGGTTGGGGCTGAAACGTCAATTCGTTGAAGCGCGCGCGGCAGCTGGACGCTAAATCGGGCAACGACCGCCGCCGCACAAAAACCCACTAAAATATGGCGTCGCAAAGCCGCCGTCTTTTGTCTGCCTCGTCGTTTTCTCTTTTCTCCCTCGCCAGCGCCGCCAGCACCGCCAGCACTGCGACGCCAACGAAAACGATACCGAAGGGTTGCGATCGCATCCACGACGACGGCTACGACGGCGACGACAACGACGTGCTGACGACGATTACGGCGGCTGCACCTGCATCCCTCGCATGGTGGGACGAATCCTCCGAACCGTTGCTTTCTATCGCCCGTCTGTGTTGTGTATCTAGTTCTGCCCGCCAGCCCTGTTCCCCCTCCTACACGCTGCCATGCCTCAGGTGCCGACCTCGCGGCCTAAGCCGGCGCCGCCAGGCGAAGAAGAGGCCGGCGCTGAGCTGAAACTGGGCGAGTTTGAGGGCGTCGAGACGCTGTCGCTGTCCGAGGCCTGGCTCGTGATCAACGCGCTCACGACCAAGCGGCGCAACGACCGCAAGAATGTGAACGAGACAGAGTGCGTGGCTGTGTGGCTCCGTTGTTTTATTCATCTGTTCTGTCTTTTTTCTCTGGCTAACTTCTCAGAGTTCTCACAAAAACGGTTGACTACCTCGATGCGTTTGCACGGTTCAAGCGCAAGGAGAACGTCGAGGCCGTCGAGCGTCTGCTGGCCTCGCACACGGAGCTGACAAAGTTCGAGC
Source organism: Ceratocystiopsis brevicomis (assembly GCA_002778105.1). Lineage (NCBI taxonomy): Eukaryota > Fungi > Ascomycota > Sordariomycetes > Ophiostomatales > Ophiostomataceae > Ceratocystiopsis > Ceratocystiopsis brevicomis. Next base: position 512,670 of record PCDN01000010.1, read on the forward strand.
GTGCCGCGTTGGGCTCGCTGTGCCCGGACGGCGTCGAGGAGGCCAAGACGCTGATCCCATCGCTGGCCAACAAGATTGGCGATGACGACCTGCTCGAGCTGCTGGAGGAAATGGGCAAGCTGCAGGGGTGAGCTGTATAGTCTGTTTTTGCCGGACTACCATGCGTTTTCTTTTGCCTGTTGGAAGGTTGTACACTTTTTTTTTGATCTTGGGGCTGCTTCGTCTGCAAAACTGGGAACTGGGACTGGCGGGGAATAGGGTTTGCTTTCCAGATGTCTTTATATGAATCACAATATGTGCCTGTTCATGCGTGCGTTCTCTCGGTACCGATGCCGAAACCCGGACGATGCTCGCTTTATGGAGAACTATGGCTGGTAATACGCGCTCCAGCTGGCCACATGCAGTCCCCGGGACGGCTCCTGCTCCCGCAGCTGCAGCGTTGCCCGCGGCCCGTTTGGGCCCGGCGCCGGCCTGCTGTCGGCTGTTCGGACTCGCGGGACTGACGGGGCTGATGGCGAAGCTGCTATAGTTGCCATCCTCGAATAACTCCACGCTCAGCCCTGGCGTGGCCGGTGTTCCCAGCAGCTCCGATACCACACGTCCGATTTTTTCGTCCGGGCTAGCTGGAAGCAACGGTGTCTTCACGGCGCCCTGGTGCATGGAGGGCATGTTCTGCTCAGGGGTTGGGTGGTCACGGTGCCGGCACCTTCTCCACAGCACGAGGGCGACCAGCAAAACGAGGGCTACCGAAAACACGCTATCGAAGACGATGCTGGCCAGGGTGCCACCAGGCAGATGCGACGACATGACCTGGGCGATTTCACTGGCGGGAGAGGTCGAGGCAGAGGGCAAGGAAGTGGAAGTATCGGTGACCGCACTGGCGGTGCTGGTGGTACTAGTGGTGAACTTGGTAGCCGGGGTCAGGATAGACAACGTGGTGGCTATTGAGCTGGTGGCCATCAAAGACTGTGCGCTGATGTCTGGCGTGGGTGTCGTGCTCGTGCTCATTCTGGTGATGACCGTGGTCGTGGTCGCAGTGGTTGTCTGGACAGCAGGCAGGGCCGATGTCCCAGCCGCCGACGTTGTGGCTGGCTCAGCATCGTCCGGATACCCGTCGCCATAGCCACAGGCATTAACCGAGCAGCATCCAGTGAAGCCGCTGTTGGCACAGGTGTAGTACTGCAGTCTGCCGGAGCAGTCGGCGTAGACACGTGCAAGGAGCGCATGGGCCGAGGGAACTCTCATCTTAAGAAAAAAGGGGGAATCTCAACATGACCAGAGAGAGGAAACAGGGGGAGGTATGCGGATGAAGGGGAGGGGGGCATGCCGGGACGCAACCTTGTGTTCATATCTACAGAGTCTACACTGTGGCTGGCCTGACGAGTCTACACTGTGGCTGGCCTGACGGAACAGATCGAAAGCCACGTGCGCACTCCCAATGTCCCGTGTCCCTGTCATTTCCTTTGTCGAGTTGTGATGCTTTTACATCCTGTCCAGGGCTGAGTTGGGGGGGGGGGGTCCGGTTTCGGGAGCTGAAGCGTAGCAGTGACCACAGCTGTGAGCGAAGAGACGTATTCGTCTTGCCATCCGGAAAGCAGACAGTTCCGTCCCGCCTCGCGACCCAGAAGAGCAGCACGACGTGAAAATGACCAATGCGTAAAACCAGAATAGTACACTGTGTAGGCTCCAAACAAAAACAACAACAACAAAACTAGAGACACATACCCTTCAGGCAATCTTTTCCAGCAACAGTTTGGCACCAGCGTTGCCCACCGGCCGCTCCGGCACAGCTGCTGCTGTCTTCTTCTTCTTCTTGTCCTTCTTGTCGGCGTCGGCATCGGACGCTTCGGCCGCCTTGACCGCCTTGGCCGTCTCGGCCGCCTCGGCCGCCTCCCGCCGTGCCCGCTGCTCGGTTGTCTCCTCCGCCGCCGCCTGCTCCAGCGCCTTGCGGCTCTTCTTGGCCGCCAACGTCTTCTTCAGCTCGGCCGCGTACGCCGCGTCCAGGTCGGCCGCCTCCAGCAGCGCCACCACCACAAACGAGCTGAAGGTCCCGGTCGCCCACGCCAGCGTGTGTGCCCGGATCTGCGGGTACAACATGTTGGCAAAATGCAGCGGCGGGTCGACCGGCTTGACCTTCCCTGACGCCCGGTCGAACCGTCCACCCGCGACAAGCGTCTTCAGCATGCGCGTGCCGAACGCCGACTGCGCCACGTGCGAGGCCCTGGCATCTCCCGTTGTCTCAGCCGCGTCGGCAGCCTCCTCGTCCTCCGCTGCACCGCCATCCGGCACACCCACCGCCGTCTGCGCAATCACCTCCAGCGCCTGCGTCTTGTCACCCACTGCAAAAAGCAGCACGTCCGTCACAAACTGGCTGCCAAATGACGTAGCCACCAGTTCCTTCGGTGCCGCCGCCACGGCCGCCAGCAGCGGCGGCGACAGGGCTGCCACCAGCTCCGCACGCCGCGTCTCCGGTTGCTTCTTGCTGGTCGTCGTCCGGATCGTGTGCAGCTCCTCCAGCAGCGTCACGTCGCCCGCCAGGCTCGCCGGAAACAGCGCCTTGGTCGCGCCCTCAAACAGGTACAGCACCGTGGTGCGCGCAACCAGGTCGTTGGCCAGGAACAGCACGTTTTCCATACCCTTATCCTCGTTCTTTCCCAGGATCTCGGGGAAGATGGTCTTGCTGGTCAGCACCGTGTCGTCGATCAGGTCGTATGCCGCCAGCAGAATCGTGTGCCCGTGCGCGTCGCCGCACAGCAGCTGGAACGTGTCCTTGAACGTGCGCAGGATCGTGCGCCGATCCTTGGCCCCGCCATGCGCCAGCAGCAGGCACACCAGCCGGGACCCGGACTTGGTAAACGCCATGTTTTTGAGCAGGTCGCCGCCCTCGTCGCCCTTGACCAGCTCCAGAAACTCCTTCTGGTCTTCGGACCCCGCCGCCACGTTCTCAAAGTACTGCAGCATCGCGTCATGCAGCAGCGTAAACCCCGTCAGCTTCTTCTGCACCAGCGCGTTGATCATACCCAGCAGATGCTTCAGAATCGCCCCGCGCTTGCTGGGGTCCTTGGCCAGGATCGTCGCCAGGTCGGCTGTGGCCGCCGCATCGCCGGCCTCGTTTGCTGCCGCGCCGCTGTTGGCCAGTGCAAACTCCGCCCCGTACCACTCGCGTAGCAGCCGCCCTTTCTGCGCCTTGGTCGCGATGCCGCGGTACACGTCGTCGAGGATCCACGACGCCTCCGGGTGGTTGATCAGTCGCCGCACCTTGCCGTAGAACTCGCTAATCACCATGTTGCGCACGCTGCCGTCGGCCTCCTGTACCAACAGCTTTCCTATCAGAAACTTGGCGTACTTGCTCTCCGCCAGCTGCGCGTACGCCCCCTGCAGCTCCAGCGCAATGCTCTTGCGCTGCGCCGGCGACGCGTACTTGATGGCTGTCTGCACCGCGCGCACTGCATCGTGCTTCAGCACAAAGTCCCGCACCCGGCCTGTCGTGATGCTAAACAGCTCGTCCACCAGCTTCTGACGCTCCTCCTTGGGAACGTGTGACTTGCGCCGCAGCCGCTCCCACAGCTTCTTGGCCCGGGCCAGCTCGTCCGCCAGCGGCTTGGCCGCCCGCCGCTCCAGGGCCAGCTGCTTCTGTTTTGCGTGCGCCTCACGCGACGAGGTGGCTAAAACAAGTTAGCCCTTTATTCAGTTGCATCAGCCGCCTGTTTCTGGGCATGCATACCTTGCTCGCCCTCTGCCGCGCCCTCGTCCTTCTTCACCGCCTTGTCCTGGTTGCTGAGCCGTGGCTTCTTCGGCCATTCTTTCTTAGTGGCCCGGTATGACTCGGCCTTACGCTTCTCGCCTGTCTTTTCCGACGACATATCTGCTTGGTAGCGGGAGGTTTATTAGGAAAGGGGTGGTAGATGTTGTTCGTCGGGAATCAAGGGCCCCCCCCCCGAAAAAAAAAAAAAAGAGGTCTTATCGGTAGAATTTTTTATCAATGAAAATTTTGCCGGGCGGTGTAGCATTCGACGCAACTACCGGAGAGCAAGAAAAAGGAACAAAATTCTTGGCACCACAGCAATAGTAGTATGCATACGAGTAGTCGCCGTGAAGCCGAGCTAACGTTCCCAACTCCTCTCTGCTACTCGTAAGAAAACGACGATAAGCCACAGTACGGCGCAACGCCCTTTAGTCCTTCTTCAGCGGCAGAATCACCTCTTCGATACCTTGAGCCGTCACAATCATCATCTGCAAAAAGTCCCCCACCTCAATGTGCCGCTCTACCGCTCCGTCAAAGGCGTCCTTAACCAGCGTTTCCGCATCGGCTCTCGCCAGCGCCACCCGTGGCCGCTCCTGCAGGTCGTGGCCCACGCCGCTGCCCGGCACGTACTGGTTCTTAAAGTTGACCTGGTTGTCGAGAAACGGCGTGATCAGGCTGGCCGCCGCACCGCCGGCCCGGCACTGCTCCCGCTCGTAGCTGCCGACCGGGTCATAGCTGTACACGGCGCCCACGCCGTCCTCGTCCAGACCCGCCAGGATGGCATGCGTGTAGTAGGGGAAGAAGCGCTTCTGGTACAGCACTGTCGACAGGCGCTTTGCGCACGCGTGCACGCTGATCGGCTTGCCGTGGCGGTACTGGTACAGCTTACAGATCGTGTCCATGCGCTCTTTCAACGCCTCGCCGTCCGCCGCGAAGCCGACAACCGAGAGCACGATTCGGGCATCCTTGTTGTCGGCAGTCGAGCCGCCAATCTTGAAGACCTTGGGTGCAAAACGGCTGTTGATCGAGTAGCCCGCGGTGTGGCGTGTGTCACCTGCGACAATAGCAAAATCAGCGCCGGCAATCGCGAGAGTCGTGCCGCCGTTGTCGGTGTATCTAGCATACAATGTGTCAGCCAGAAAAGCAGAAAAGAGAGGGAGGATGCGCGACGTACGGGTCAAAGCGGTGTTGCCGCGCACCCTCAGGCGCCTGGGCCTTTGGCGTCTCGGCGAAGGAGTAGCTTGGGCCGTCGAGGATGGGGTTCTGGTTGAACACGGCGGCCATGATGGGCGGCTAAGCGACGGCAAATGGCTGGAACTGTATTTTTGTCAAAAAAAAACTATGTTCCGTTGCGGAGGCGTCGTCTGGACGGGCGTTGAGCGGATGGCTGGTGGTGACTGTGGCTAAGCTTCTTGGGAGACAGCTCGTTCGCTTCCTGAAGGCAGTGGAGGCTGCCAGCCAGCCAACGCGTCCGGGACGGCAGCCTTACAAGGAGGTATCTTAGGAGCAAATTTATTACTATGCACGTGATATTACATAATACATTGAGGCGGGAGCTTCTCCCTATTTTGCTTTCTCCAAGTCGGTCGAGTTGTATGTGTAAGATATATATGCCAGCAGGCATTGTGGAACTCGCACACCACTGCGCAGCCCGTTAAGAGGGTTAGGACGGAGCGTGCTTTTGACGAGGTTTCGCTTCTGCCTCGATTCATTTTACCTTTCGTGGCTTTTCTGTTTGCTTTCAGCGCTGATTCCTCCCCTTCCCGACTTCGACGCTCCTCTCAACTTTGTCGCCATGTCGCAACGCTCTATTCGGCAGCAGGCGCTGCAGAAGATTGCCGCACTTTCTGCAGCAACCAGCTCGACCGTCAACTTTGAGAAGTCCGACCTTGACCGGCTCTGCAAGGCCTGCCCGAGCCATGCAAAGGGGCCGGCGGTCTCGAATGGCCTTGCATCACGGCCATCGCGCCCTCTGTCCGGCAATGCGCCCATGGTAGGCTTCCATTTTTTTTCGGATTTTGTTACATACTTGGGATATGTTTATTGCTGGTCTTTCGTTCTCGTCGCCTCTCCTAACAACTAGACCATTCGCGAATTCGAGGTCCTCCTTGCCCTTTGCAAGGCCGCCCCCCTGGTTCAAACTAGCCACGCCGCGCAGCGCCTCACCCGCCAGCTCATTCCCTATATGCTCGACGCACAAACCCAGACCTTTGTACCGTCTCCGTTCTTTCGGCAGGTCGAGCCGTCGCCAACTGAAGCACACGCATTCCACGTCACCTCTGCCCTACTCTCGCTGGGCATCAACCATGACGACGTTCACGAGGTCGTTTCGGACAACATCTGGGCTTTCTTGAATATCTGCTCTCGCGCCACCGATAGCATCGAACTGTCAGAGTCAACGGCTGTGCCGCGCGTGCTGAACGGCAACGGGAGCATGGCCAGCGGCGACACGGGCGAAGACGAGGGCAACCTCGAGGATGCGATTCGCACGGCCACCATTGCCATGGCCTTGCTCGGCTTCCTCGACGCCGCTGCTGCCCAAACTAACTTTTGGCATTCTGGCGGTCGCTTGGCCCTTGTGTCCCGCTTGCGAACGGTGCTGTCAGAGCCCTTCCTCGTTGCTGTCGAGACGGCCTTTTCGACCATCCGCAATATCCACGCCACCGACCGCATGGCCAAGGATTGGAAGCGCCGCCTACGCCGCTACTGGCAAAGCGGCCGTCCGCTGGGCGCCATGCTGCTTCAGCAAAGCTTCATGCACCTGATCGTGGCGGCAACGTCGCTTCTCGTGGCGGAAGTGCCTGCACTGAAGCGCACCCATGTACTGGATCTTTTGCTGTCCGGCGACGGCTTGCTCCGACCCATGAGCGCGCGCAGCAGTGACGCCGATTATCAGTCGGTCGAGATCTACGCCAACACAGTTGCCCATCAGATGAGTTATTTGGAGGCGAGCTCGGATTTTGTCCGTATGGGCTCGGCACAACACCAGAAGCTGGCCTTTTCCGTCAAGGCTTCGGCGTTAGTCAGCTATCTCAACTGCTCGCGTCTGAATGAGGATGCAGCGGCTGCTGAGGTCTTGATGGGCTGGCTGGAGGACAGCATGGCGGACCCCCTGCAGATGGCGGACGGGGACCTGTCGGCGGTCGTGCTGAAGTCCTTGGCCCTCATCTGCAAGATTTCGCCCGAGTACGCAGATAGTGTGAGCGACCTGTTGCCTCGCTACATAGTGCAGAGCGGAGCACGCGGTGTCTCCATCGACATTGCCTCCCTGGGCCTGGCCTCTGTTCTGCGCATGCTGTCGACCGATGCCATCATCACGACGCTGTACTCGCTCGGCAACGTGCTCAGTGCGGAAAAGGAGCGTGCGCTCATCAACGGCGGCGGCGGAAACGGCGACCTGGACCTCGCTGGCGCGCCCACGGGCATGGATCTACAGGACACGGCACAGCAGCTTTACCACGGCGGACAGTCGACCGGCAGCTCAGTCTCGTTGCAGGCCGCCGACGACGAGGAGACAGCAATCATCTATGGGAACATTGTCCAGGCCATCTGCGGCATCGCCAGCGCCTGCAAGGACGACAAAATCACTGCTCTCGCGCAGTCGATCCTCCTGCAGAAAATCGGCAAGATCAACAGCACGGTCGACTCCAAGATTGTCCCGGCCGCAGCTGTTCTGGCCCTGTCTGGCGCGCAGCTAGATTTCCGCTCGTTACTGAAAACGCTCACACGGATCTGCCACGATGCCACCGTTGACCACAAGCCCAATCTTCTTACTGCTGTACGTTGTAGAATGGCCAACCTTTTCGATGAAGACAAGCTGTGGACAAGATGCTAATGCGCGCACAGGTGAAAAAAGCTCGGAATTATCTGTCGTTGAATCTGAAAAAAGACTCGCCCCTGTACGACATCTACTGGGAGCACATGCTCGGTGACATCATCTCCAAGGGCGACGTGCACCAGACACACCACGCGAAAGAGTCTGACGTGGAGTTGGCCGCCTGCGAGATTGCTGAGCTGCTGCAGCCATTTGCTGTGTTTGTCGCCACGAACGACGTTGCCGTGGACGGGGCAGCTGACGACGAGTCGCACACCATGATCCGTGACGCCTGGTTCAACATTGTCGTGCACGGTTTTACGCCCGTGACGCGCCGCGGTAAGGCTTACATGAACGAGCTGCGCATCATGGCCGTGCATTCGCCGCCCCTGGTCGCCGAGCAGCGCGGCGAGCAGGTAGAGAGCGACATTGAACTCAACACGGTCCTGCGCCGGGGCATGAGCTCTGAGCGCGAGGCCATACAAAAAAAGATGCTGGCCGAGCTTGTGCTCAACAAGACATCCGAGATCCGCAGTCTGAGCTATCGCAAAGTCATCTTCCTGCAGGCCGCCTATTTGGTGGAGAGCCTGCGTGCGGGCGCAGGCGATTGCACCAAGGCCATCTCGTACTTTCTGGAACCGAGCATGCGCCGCGGCGAGGTCAGCAGCATTATGGAGGGCATTACCGCCGCGGTCGTGGACAAATATCTCAAAAAGACCACATCCGGGAGCGACGTCAGCTTTTCTGCCCAGTACGCAGCTTCCCAGCTGGCAGCGATTTTCTGCAGCTGCTGCCATCGTATTGAGCGCGTGCAACAGGCTGCGTACGCGTGCGCAGACCGCATCATTCGGAGTGTACCGTCGGCCCTGTGCCAGCGTTCGTCGCTCTTTGCGCTCCTGGAACTGTTGTCACTGATGTGGACCAGCTGCCTGGAGTCCGAGACTGACCAGTACGCGCCGCGCAGCACTTTTACGTCCGCACGGGGCCAGGTGACGGTGGAGCTGTCGGACGACTACAACCTCCGGCGGCTGACGCTGAACGCGCTGTACCGCCGGGCCAAGGCCTGGGTATCGAGCGTTCTCGGCTTGTCACCCTCTGATGTCAAGGGCCTCCTCCAGACGTACCTGTCGGAGTGTGACGACGATGGCACCTATGGTCAAATTTCTCTGGGCCGGTCCTTTGCCATGGAAATGGGCTTCTCCATCCCATCTAGCGACCAGCGGCTGAATTCGCTCGACCGCTTTGGCGAGTGCAACATCAATACGGCATCACACTTCATGGCCCAATACACGACGCGGCAGGAATACCGCTATGCCGAGCCGCTGCCGGACCACAGCATGGAGTGGCTGTCGTTTTTACGGTCGGACCGGCGGTCGTCCATTCTGCCTAGCACGGGCGGCGTCGGTGGGGGTGATGACGCCGACGACGCCGACGCGATCACGGCCCTGGCGCACATCGAGGCGCGCGTGCTGCAGAGGCGTCATACGTCGTTCAGCGACGTGCGCGACATTCTGCGGCGGGCAGCCGCGCTTCTCTGCCGCAGCCAGGGCGATCCCAACGTCATCGCGCAGTACCTGGTCAGCATCCCGTTTGCGCTGTTCACTAAGGCGTCGATCAAGCTGGGCGTGTCGCTCTGGCTGGGGGTGATGAACGAGAACGCTCGCATGGAGCCATGCATCTTGTACACGGTGCTGCAGCAGTGGGAGCGCAGCATACAGCGGCGGCTTGGCCTGTTCAGCGCAGCTGTTGCCGAGCCCCATGCCTTTTTCGAGAAAATGGAGTTTGCGCCAACCGACAGCGCTGCCGTGGCGAAGCGTGAGCAACACATGCGGGCGCTTCTGTCGCCGCACATGCTCTTGCTGCAATTTCTGCAGAGCCACTACAACGCGACGCGGCTGGGCAGCGTGGATATCCAGAAGGCGTTTCTGCGGATGCTGGACGTGACGCTGGACGCGATCCGCTCGCGCGGGGCGCCACACCCGTTGGCGCGGGAGTTGCATTTCCAGTTCGTGCTGTTTGGGCTGCACGTGCTCCGCCACAGCACGTCCACGACCCAGCTGGTGCAGTGGCGGCTCAAGGACAAGCTCTTATCGGCGGGGCTGAGCTGGTTCTCGGGCACGCTGAAGTGGTCGTTTGGGAGCAGCAACCTGCAGCTGCACACGGAGATCCGGCTGCTGGCCGACGTCATGGCGGCCGTGAAGGCAGTATCGCTTGTTGGTCAGCACAACGTGGCGACAACCCCCAAGTCGTCGCCGCAGTTCAAGGAGCTGCTGTTGCTGCTGCTTCTGGAGAACGAGCAGTCACGGCTGTCAGTCTGGGTGCACCCGCTGAACGAGCCCACGAAGTCGGGGGGACTGGGCAACGCGCACCACGGCGGAAAGGCGGCCGTCGAGGCCCTGCTTCCTCTTGTGCGGACTGCGTGGCAAGAGAACCCGTCCTTGGCGATCGCAATGGCTTCGCGGTTCCACAATCCGCGCGTGCACGCCGAGGTCCGCTGGTTGTTGCTGAACTTCCCGAACAAAGCCATCAACGAGCCCGAGGCGTTGTCTCTTCTTCTGGGACATGCTCTCCCCGAGGACGTGAGCTTCCAGCTCAAGGTAGGCATTATGCTGTGTGTCCTTCGTACGATGCTTGAACGTGTCTTGCTCACGCTATTTGCAGTTTCTTCTGTTCTGGGCCCCTGTGAATCCCATCACGGCGGTGACGTACTTCTTGCCGACCTACGAATACCACCCGTTCCTGCTCCAGTACGCCATGCGTGCGCTGGAGAGCCACTCAGTGGATGTGACCTTTTTCTACGTGCCACAGATCGTGCAGACGCTGCGGTACGATGCCTGGGGTTATGTGGCACGCTACATTCTCGAGACAGCGCAGTTTTCACAGCTGTTTGCGCACCAGATCATTTGGAACATGAAGGCCAACGCATACAAGGACGAGGAAGCCACCATTGTATGCCCCCCTCCCTCCTCTTCTCTCCTCTCCTCTTCTTCTTTTGTGCATGTGCTGCTGCTAACGGTCGACAATAGCCCGACGACATCAAGCCAACACTGGACAAGGTGAAGGACCGTATGATTGCGTCCTTTTCGGCAGTGGATCGGTTGTTCTATGAACGCGAGTTTACGTTTTTCGATGAGGTGACGTCGATTTCGGGAAAACTTAAGCCGTATATCAAACGGTCAAAGCCAGAAAAGAAACAGAAGATCGAGGAGGAGCTGCGCAAGATCAAGGTGGAGGTCGGTGTGTACCTGCCAAGCAACCCGGACGGCGTGGTGATTGGAATCGATCGCAAGTCGGGAAAGCCGCTGCAGAGCCATGCCAAGGCGCCGTACATGGCCACGTTCCGGATCCGAAAGCCCAAGGGCGGTCTCCAGGATATGGACGAGATGCTCGAGGAGGTCAACGAGACGGCGGGCACATGGGAGCCGTTTGGCAGCGGCAGCGGGAGCAACGGGGCCAACGGCACAAACGGCGGCAGCAGCAGCGGCAGCAAAGCAGTGGTCACGGCAACGGCTACGGCAACGGCTACGGCAGCTGCAACGGTGCCGACGGAGCATACCGTGGAGGTGTGGCAGTCAGCGATCTTCAAGGTGGGCGACGACTGCCGGCAGGACGTGCTGGCGCTGCAGATGATCTCGGCGTTCCGGGGCATCTTCCACAGCGTGGGGCTGGACGTGTTTGTGTTTCCGAACCGGGTGACGGCGACGGCGCCCGGGTGCGGCGTGATTGACGTGTTGCCGAATTCGGTGTCGCGCGACATGCTGGGGCGCGAGGCGGTCAATGGGCTGTACGACTACTTCATCTCCAAGTACGGCAATGAGGACGCGCTGCGGTTCCAGGCGGCGCGCGCCAACTTTGTCAAGAGCATGGCGGCGTACTCGGTGATCTCGTTCCTGTTGCAGTTCAAGGACCGGCACAACGGCAACATCATGATCGACGACGCGGGCCACATCCTGCACATCGACTTCGGGTTCTGCTTCGACATCGCGCCAGGCGGGATCAAGTTTGAGCGGGCGCCATTTAAGCTGACGTCGGAGATGGTGGCGGTTATGGGCGGCAGTACGGACCAGCAGGCGTTCCGGTGGTTTGAGGAGCTGTGCGTCAAGGCGTTCCTGGCGGCGCGGCCGCACGCGGAGGCGCTGGCACAGCTGGTGCTGCTAATGATGGACAGCGGGCTGCCGTGCTTCAAGCCGGAGTCGGTGCAGCACTTCCGGGAGCGGTTTGTGCTGGAGAAGACGGAGCGTGAGGCGGCCGACTTTATGCGGGACCTGATCAAGAAAAGCTACACGAGCTACTCGACGGGGCTGTACGACCAGTTCCAGTGGATGACGAACGGCATTCCGTACTCGTCGACCTAGCGGGCAGAGAAGGACGGAAAGCGGAGGGGCGCGCGGGCGGCAACTAGGAGCCGGTAGGTGGGTGGGCAGGATGCGGCAGCTTGCAGCGGAAAGAAACGAAATCAAAAAAAAACAAAAAAGAAGGACGAGGCAGCGGGGGAGACCCCTGGATTGTTGACCTCGTTTAATTGCATAATGCTGCCGTGATGGTAGCGGGGCAGCGGGTTATCAACGATAAGATTTTTTGGGGCTTCTTTTCTGTTTCTTTTTTTTTGTTCTTAATTCCTTGCCAGTTTTCCTTCCCATCCGTGTTTGCTCCGTCGCCTATTCTTTCGACTATCTTCTTCTTGGGCCTTTCACCCCCCCCCCCCCCCCCCTCCAAAATACCCTTATCCGCAATGGCAAAAACACGACCAGCAGGCCCGAAAAAGGCCAAGGCCAACCGGCACCGAAGCAAGGTGTCGACGGCGCGGCCATCGGCGGCCGCCGCCGCGGCACAGCGGACTACTAAGACACCGCGCGTGCTCATTGATGAGACAATGGCAGCAATGACGCGGGGCGATGTGCAGTTGGCGTTGGGGCTCGCGCAACAGGCACTGCAGGCCGTGGAGCTGGCGGGCTCCAAGGCGCACGGCGGGGTGGGCGAGGCAGCGGTGTGCGCACTGCTAGGCGAGATCCAGCTAGAATGTGGCGATGCCGACACGGCGCGCGAGCTGCTGGAGCGTGCGGTGGAGCTGGATCCTCATGGCACGCAGCCGGACGCAGTGGGCGGCGGGGTGGACAAGTTCCTGTACCTGGCGCAGCTCAGCGAGCAGGGCGGCCGCGACAGCGTGGCGTGGTTTGAACGGGGGGCGGCGGCGCTGCGGGCTCGAATGGCGGCACGGGCGGCGGCGCGGATGGGGGCGCACGCGTCGGCGTCGGCGCCGGCCGCAGAGGAGGAAGACGCCGAGGACGTGGAGGACAGGGAAAAGCTGGGGCAGGTTCTGTGCGCAGTGGCCGAGGTGTGGATGACAGACTTGTCGTTTGACGAGGACTGCGAGGCGCAGTGCGAGAAGCTGACAACGGAGGCGACGCTGGTGGCGCCCGGGTCGCCGGACGTGTGGCAGACGCTGGCCAATGTGCGGATTAGCCAGAGCCGGCCGGAAGAGGCCAAGGCTGCGCTACAGCGCAGCCTGGCGTTGTGGGAGGAGGAGGAGGAAGAGGAGGATGGCGACGACGACGACAACAACGACGACGACGATGACAATGTGGATGACGACGGCACACGCACAGAAAGCAAGGTGCCGCCGTTTGCAGTGCGCGTGGCGCTGGTGCGGCTGCTGCTGACGGTGGGCTGGCTGGACAAGGCGGTCAGCGTGGCGGCGCGGCTGCTGCGCGAGGACGAGCAGTCGGTGGAGGTGTGGTACCTGGCTGGGTACGCGCAGTACCTGGCGGCAGAAGCGCTGCGCGAGGGCGGCGGCGGCGAACAGACCGTGCAGTGGAAGAGGTGCATGCGGGAGGCGCGACGGTGTCTGGGCCGGTGTCTGCGGCGGTTCCGACAGCAGGACTACGAGGATGAACGGCTGGGTGAGCATGCGAAGGAGCTGATGGCGGAGGCAGTAGCGGCGGTGGGGCCTGCACCGGCCAAGGAGGAGGAGGAAGAAGACGACGACGACGACGACGACGACGACGACGATGACGACAACGACAACGAGTGGGAGGACGCCGGGGTGGGCGAGGACGAGGAGATGGGCTAGGCCGGGCGGCCGACTGCGCGTCGATGTGTGTCATGTACAGACAGTCTTTGCGAGCAGAAGGCGATAACAGGATTCACAAAAGCAAGCCAAAAGCGCATGTGCCCATTATTGTTCTCGTTTGAACGCCGTAAGATACGAGCAGCCCGTGCCCTCGCTCGTCCCCTCAGGACGACAGTTTCAGCTTCTGCATGGCGGGTGCCACCGCCTGCGCGTCGTCCCCTCCGTCGTATGCCACGGTGGCCTCGTCATCCTCGTCGACCTTTCCGGCCAGGCCACGCTCCCACAGCTGGCGGCCAGTCAGGCGCTGGCCGTCGCGGGTGCCGGGCCCACCGGCGCCGCTACCGCCACCGGCGCCGCCCCGGCCGCCCTTCTTGACCAGCTCTGCGGCGCGCTCCTCCTCGGCGCGGCGGCGCTTCTCGGCCATCTCAGCCAAAAAGTCCGTCTGCCACTTGGTAAAGGTCTCGGGGGTGACCGGGGTGCCGTGGAACTTCTCGTTCTCCTCGCGCTCGGCGGCGCGGCGGGCGTCCTCCTGGACTTGGACGACGGCAGCATGGCGGCCGACAACCAGCTGCTCGGCCTCGTCCTTGAGCACGGACACGAGTGCAAAAACCATGGCCATGCCGCGGTTCTCGTCAATGGTATCGCCCAGGCCGGCGAGCAGCTGATCCTTGTCGTCGGCGACGTTAAAGTAGGGGCAGGGCTGGGCGGCCGCCTGGGCGTCAGCCGACAGGGCCAGGTGCGGCTCCTTGTCAGGGTAGTCTTCGGGGTAGCGCACGGTCAGGACCATGCCTGGCGGTTCAAATGCATCGTCGTCGTCGGCGTCGGGCGCGCGCAGGGCGTCGACGACATCGCGGGGCAGGTCAAGCTTGATGGCGATGCGGAACTCTGCATCGGAAATCCTGGTCAGCTCGTCGGGGAAGATGGATTCGAGCACTTCGAGCTCTTCGAGCTGGTCTTCGAGGCCCATGGCGAGAGCGTCGGTGGTGGGGGAAGCCTTTGTTCGATAAAGCAGAAAAAATGGAGCAAAAAACCGCAGCCCGAATTCGTGATGGATTACGGCATCTTGCACTACGATACGAGTTGTTATCGGGCAGCCCCTGTCCTGTAAATTATGGGGCGATTTTCATTGGTTGCTTTCTGCTGTACGAGTAGTAAATTTTGTTACCGCGTAATGCTGCTTCTTAGATTCTTACACAAATCTGCATCTTACAAAGTCAAGCTCGGCTTTATCTGCTAATGATAACAGGCAGTTAGAGATCCTCTCCATAACATTCGACAGCCTTCCGTCGTTGTTGGGCGTGGGCGCCTACGTAACGTCACCATACTTTTTTTTGCAGGGGCGATAGATAACAACTCTTTTCAATCACGCACATCTATCAGCAGTTCCTCCACCGCCGCTCTGTGCTTGTTCCGCAGATATGTGTGCCAATCATGGTTGTTTGATATATTGACAGTGTTAATCCTATTGCTACTTTACGCTGGTTTTAGGACTCAGTAAGACGCGCCTTTTCTCTTTACGCCACATACCATTTCGATGATTGTGAATTTCTTTAATAATTATACTATGGAATACTATGGAGTTAGAATAAGATGTCTTATGTTCCCACGATAGGCACGCATAACGTCCTAACGAAGCTCTCAGCATACGTAACATGAAAAGCAACGTAACAATTAACCCCGACCATGATTCTTCAAGTGATGCTTGGATTAACCAGGCGGTCTCCCGAAAAAAGGGACACACAGAGGCAGCCAGGCCATGCAGAGGCGACCGAAGTCATCTATCATGCGAACCATGGTCGTCGCTCTCAACCATAATCTTGGCGAGTGCAGTGATAGCCCCAACGACACTACTGCGTCCAATTCGATTCCCTAGGTTGGACCTCTTCATCGCACGGACATCAATGGTCTCATCCGACGCATCACCTTTGACGATGGCCTCGAGGTGGCTGGCCAGGATCGTGAACTGAAAGACCCTCAATATTGTCTCTGCCGCATATATGACATACTCGGGCGACACATTGTCATCGGGTGCCAACCGACGGGAGGCAATGGTGATGGCCTCAGACGTCATCTGACCCAGCAATAGTCGCTGACCGTTATCATGTCGTTCACGATCCACCGCCCAACATGCTTGGCCTCGAGGAACACCAGATGTCCTGGCTCGCCGTAGCCGATGCCGACCCATCGCCGCACGTGCAACTGACCGTCGCCCGTGGCTCTGACCGCCTGTCCGTTCGACAGGCCAGCAGACCGTTCGGCCCGCATAGCACTGAACTCCACCACAGCCCGCGGCCTCACCTCGACAGGTGTTTCGCCATCGATCTGGGGGGCTCGTAGCCTACCTCTAGAGGGCTTTGACTGAACCGATGCCACGGCTGCCCAAAAGGCCCCGACTTGGCCAAGCCCCTGCTCGCTGTACTGTTGAACAAGTTCCACGTTCAACTTGTCCCTCGGAGCCGAGGACGTCTCTGTGGCTTCGACGAGCTCTTTGATAGCTGGCACGTCCTTGGCCAAAGGGTCATCCAGCCTTAGCTCTCCACTCCTAAGCAAAGCGTTAGCACTACAGGATAAGAAAAAGGATGCTGCTATCACTGTTTGTAACGTATACAGGCTTCGCTTAAAGCAAGAGGCAGGCGGCTAATAGCTTACTTGCAGACCACGCGGCAGGCGAACAGCTGCTGTGCTCCCCACCGGTTCACCAGGGGCTCAAGATTGAAACTGCCGTTGCTTTTATCGTGGTTGGAACAGCTCTTTCTCTCAGTATCTTTCGGCAACTTGATTTGTCGAATCATGCCACTGTCGCTTGGCTGCAGGGTATCTGTTGAAAGCTCGTGGTCTGCAGGAACGGTGTTGTATGAATGAAGTTTAAACTATCTCCCGAATCGATTCCAAAACTTAAAGCAAAAGGCAGTGGGCAAAATAAAAACCCCGTTTGCGGGTCTAACATGATATTTTGCCAAAACAAAACAAAACACACCGTCCAGAACGGCAAGTGATGCGTAGGCCATCCGAAAACGGAAAGTGTTATCGATGATGCAAGCGCATGCACGCCTATGCACGCCTATGCACGCCTATGCACGCATATGCACGACCATGCGCGCTATACAGCAGTGCGTCCCCTCCTCGCCCTCCCGTTCGACCTGTGAGGGCGCTTGCCGTGACGCACCCACACCGCGCAGTACATAGTGCATCTTTCTTGACGGGAAATGCCGGTCAGTGATGTGCCTTCGCTTAGTGGCGGCGGCGATCTGTTACAACAAGGTAAATCAGCAACGTGGTTCTTCGTGGGCCGCGACGGGCAATCCTGGCTTCTTATGCTCTGTGCTTTCTCATTTATGAGACGTGTAGCTGTCTGTGAAGTGGCAGAAGGCGTGGTTGCCAGAAGTCTGGCTGCGTCCTCACACAGAGGGAGTAGGGGAGGGGGTTGTGCAGTGTGCAGGATAAAGTGCAGGGGGATGAATATGCAGGGGACCAGAGCATTGTAGATTAGAAGCAGCGTGAGAAGCAGATGGCTGCGGTGATCGCGCGGCCCGAGTGTCCCGGGGAAGCGATGCTCCCAGAACACCATTCGGGTGAGAAGAACAGCGAGGCGCCCACCGCACAAACGTGCTACCGGTAACGTGCCACTGGCAGCGGGCCACGGGATGACCGACGGAGAATCTTCAACGGGGCGGGAAACAGCGAGATCGGCGAGTACAGGTGGTGATTCTTTAGTCGCGGTCGCTTCGGCTGTAGGCCCTCGCCGAAGACGCCGGCAGCGCAGCGTAGGGATCCCTAGCATCCACGCTGTCGTAACGCCGCCTGGGCGGGGAAGGGGAAGCAGACCAGGTATTGCCCCGCCCGCCTCGGTAGACTCTGTCGTCGCTGTCGTATCCATCTCCCCGCCGGATGATGCCGGTGCTGCCAGCAGCCTGAGCGGCCTTCATTCTGCGCTGCCGCTCAAGCCGGCGCTGGTGTCGGCGGGCTTTTTCCTCTTGCCATTCTTTGATCTCGTGGTTCACGTCCTTCACGTCCTTCATCTCGGAAATGGCGCCATTGATGCCCAGGGCTGCGAGGCCGACGGACGCTGCGTCCTGGAGCAGCGCGCGCTGCTTCAGCTTCTTGGCCTTCTCGGGCGACAAGCGGCCCTCCCGCACCGCCTTCTGCCGAGAACGTCGTTTTTCCATGCTCTGGTACACACTGTGCGCTGCGTGGATGGTTGCTACCGCGGCTAAGCCGGTGGTGAGGATTTGCTTACCTTTCATCTTCTTCGCCTTTCTCTCGTCCTCAGACGAGCTGCCCAGGTCTGAGTCCAAGTCCTGTGCGCGGCTCCTTTCGTTCCGGTACGAGCCCGAGCCGCTGCGAGCGCGGCCGTAGTCTCGGTCGCGGCGGCGGTCATGCGGCGAGTCCTCGTAAGAGTCGGCCGAATCACGGCGTGAGCGGCCGTGGCGGCGGGAGGATCCGGATTTGGTGCGGCGTGGGGACTCATCCCGGTCGTCATCCTCGGGGCCGTTTCCGAGCCCCAGTTTGGCGAGACTGCGGCGTGCCGTATCGACCACGCTCCGGCTGCGGCTACGACGCGACCGGTCCGGCGAACGGGTTCGGCTGTCATACGAATCCGCACTGCGGCGGCGGCGCGATCGAGACCGCTCCCGGCTCTCCACGATCTTCTTCGCTCCCAAGGCGCCCAGGCCCGCCGTGGCTAGTGCGGCAAGACCACTCACGCCGCCGCCGCCACCACCGCTGCCACCTTCCGACCGGGCGCGCGAGCGCGAGCGACTGCGGCCGGTGCTCTTGTCCTCTTCAATGTTGTGGCGCGATCCGTGAACGAGACGGTTGCCCAGTAAGCCACCGATGACAGACTCGGCAATTCCCAGCTTGCTGTGCTTGTCACCATGCGCAGCATCAATGGTGGCAGCGCCGGCGGCCGCCGTAAGAACACGCTTGGCCTTCTCGCCCTTCCAGCCACCAGGCTCCTTTGCAATGCGGAAGGCCTCCGTAGCTCCAGCAATGAGAGATGCCATGGCAGCCTTTTGAACCTTGCTGGCCGTGCCACCACTCTTCTCGTGGCCTTTTTCTCCGCGTGAACGAGAGCCAGAGCGCGAACGACTGCCACGGCGGCTGCGGGTATCGGAGCGTTTGTCGTCGGCAACGCTGCTGCCTCCAGTGAGCGCCTTGACAGCGCCGCCGAGACCGGCCGCAGCAAGAGCGCTCTCCAGAAAGTTTGTGCGTCCCTTCTTACCACGGGCATCGTCGTCGTCGTCGCTGTCGTCGTCACTGTAGGCGCCGCGGCCACGGTGGGCTACAAGGGCCTTCTTGTCCTCCTTCTCGGCGTGCTTGTTGTAAAAGTCGGCGCCCTGGTAGGCGACGAGAGCACCGGCAGCGCCGAGGGCGGCAGAGCCCAGAGCATTACGGTGGATGCTGTGGCCGTCGGCACGGGCTTCGCGGCGGTCGTAGAGCTCCTTTCCGCCCACGGCAAGCGCGCCGCCAATGACGGCGGCAATGATCTTTTCCTGGTTGCTGAGCACACGACGGCGCTTCTTGTCGTCGTCAGAGTAGACAGAGCTCCTGGACTTCTTGCCCTCGCGGCGGCTGTAGTCACGGTCGTAGTCGCGGTCGTAGCCCCGGTCACGCGAGGAGCGCGCATAGCGGTCATCGGCATAGTCACGGTAGACGTCGCGCGAGTAAGTAGGCGGGGGGAAGTCGCGGTCGATCTCCTCGACAGAGAGCTCACTCTCGTTGCGGGACCGCGGAACGAGGTCGCGGGAAGTGGACTGGCGCGACTCGGCGTAGCGGGGTTCTCGCTGTGAGCGCCGGTCGTCGTAGTAGCGCGTGGACGTTGACACGTACTCGGTCCGGCCGTCGTCGTAGCGATCGTGGTGCGAAGACATGATGGCGGGGTGCGTGGGAGGGGAGGAGAAACAAAGAGCAAGGCGAGGCTCGACCAAATAACGTTAAGCGAGCAAGGTGTGCTGTACAGAAAACCTTTTAAGCAGGCGATGGCAACGGGAGCGCTCGGTTAGGAGACGAGGCAGGTTTTCTCACGAGCAGGTCGGGTGTGGCTTGAGAGGAGGGTGGGGGAGGGGTTGTTTTGTACTCCGGTGCGCCCGTGCCGCATGGCGTAGAAACGACATCCTGCAACTTGTATATACGGAGAGAGGGTACTTGTGCGATACTCGCGCGGGAGGGAGACAGGGGTCTGAAAACGGAGCCGGGGG
>PCDN01000010.1:539672-551181 GCA_002778105.1 Ceratocystiopsis brevicomis
GGGGTAAAGTAAGAAGGGGGGGGTTGCGTGGGCGACGGTCGCGAGGTAAGGAAAAAGAAGGAGAGAGGAGCAAGAAAGTATTATGGCTGTGGTAGATTTGTGTGCGCTGAGGATAAAACTTTTTTCCCTAATTTTTTTTTACGGGTCAATGCTAAGTGAGTTAGTGGGCGGTGAATGGCGGAAGAGATGGGTATAGGTGGTGCCGTAACGGGCTCTGACACGGCGCAAGTTGTAGGTGCTATAGCGAGCATGAGCTTAACCGCGGAAGACCAAATTCTAGACATCTAGCTAGACAGTGAGTGCTCCTGCGAACAAACAAGCTAGATTACCGGAGCCTGGGCTTCGAGTTGCCGTGTTTGCTCTTTAGCTTTTACAGCGACGCGAAGTACGAGTATTATAGTACGGAAGCATACGGATAGTGTAAAACAGCTACTACATCAAGGGCTAACTGAAAATGAGCTCCTGAAAATACCAAACCTTTTGCCGGTTGCTGCCCCGCTTAAGTTGCCCGTTTTGCTGCCCGCACTGCTTGGCAATACGCAGAAATTCATTTGTGGCCGAGCTCCCGCAAGCAACAATGTAACAGCAACGCTGACGATGGGCACAGGACAAAGCACCAAGGCATGGCCGCATAGAGAAAATATGTGTATCTTATACCGCCGATGGCTGAAATGCCAGTTTGGGGGGTTGACAGGCAGAACAGCGTAACCTCTGTAGCAATAGGAATGTTCTCTCCGCACAAGGATACGTCCGTATGTAAATATTGTTCACACGGGACACTAATGTTCGAGTAGCCCTGGATTTTCTGGCCACCGCCGCCCGCTCCCCTGCATTCAGTTGTCGCGTGCCCTAACCAGTCATCCATGCTCCAGCTTGCCGGGCCCCGTATGTTGTGGCCAGACGCAGGCTGGTCGAGCCCATAGGAAAGTAGCTCACGAGGTACCAGACCAAACACACCAGCTGGACGATAGACGACATGAGAGTCAATAAGGTGCTGTGGAGGCCCATGGAGAAAAACAGAGTCAGGCCAATAGAGCCAAAATAGATAGTGGTAAACGGCAGTCGGGGCGTTGAAGCCAGGTGCTTTGCATACGCCCAGGGGCCCATGATAGCCGCGAAAGAGGCCAGGAAAAAGACTGAGCCAAGAGTCCATCTACACTGGGTATCAGTCGACTGTGCAAAACGTAAATAGACAGGCAAGTCTAATGCGCACCTGGGGGGCATTGGGTAGAGGGATTAGGTCGTAGGAACTCACAGAATCACAAACTTGCGCGGTCGAGTAGCAACAATGGGGAACAGGGCAAAACACACTGTAAAGCACGCCAAAGCACCAAGAATGCAGCCCGCAAAAATCAAGAGGCGGTCCCATCGACTGACTGTCCGTACCATGCAACCCCATGGTCAGCCCATAATGTCTGGTGCTAGGAAGTGAGATGGATGCCATTGAATCACTTACGTACAAACCAGCCTTCCTCTTCTTCGCGACGGGTTGGGGCTGGTAACGGCGCGCCAGAGCCTTCAGTAGTAGGCAAGCTGACATAGCCGCTATCTCGAAAGGGGTTCCACGACTGGAACGATGCCAGGACGCCCGTCTCCCCTGAAGTGCTAACAGGAATGTCGGCATCGCGCCGGGACCAGCCCAGCGAATTCAAGGAGTCTCTGAACGACTGCGACGTCATTGCGATTTCTAAGACCTGGGTATTCTGACGTAAGCCCCGCCTTGACGGAAGAATTGGAGCCTTGGTGCGCCCTCGGTAGATAATAAATCAAGCAGACGAAAGCCCGTGCTATAAGGTAGCTTGTAGTTGTAGTTTGCAGGCAGCCGTGTGACGCCTCTGGATTGCGAGGCTGCGGCAGGTGGAGCGGTCCGCGAGAGCGGCTGGGGCAAAAAGCACTGCAAAAGGGCGATGCTGAGCGCGGCAGCAGATGGCTTTCGTAAACTAAGAGTATGTGAAATCACAACGGTGCAGCGCAGACAGGAAGAGGGGAGGTCTTTGAGACCCTCTAACAGTGTGTTAGCTTTAGCACAGCGCGACTCAAAGGAGCAGACGAGAATTGAAACAAGGAAATGTGGCACATCCGCAGAAGCCAGCGACGAGTATCAGAGCAGCTCACTCCAACCAGATAGAGCAAGGCGTTCACATACCGAGCGGCAGACGCGTAAAGGAATTAAGGATACGGACAGACCAAGCCAAGATGGTGGAAGAGGAGACAGTTGGGTATAGGGAGGTTGCGAGGAAACTGCCAGGGCTCGGTTGTTAGACAGAGGGTTGGCAGGGAGTTGAAGATCCTCTCAGGTCGTTGTCCAACGCTGTTCGTATTGACGTATCGTACGTAAGATACACGGGCAGATGATGAAGAGACGTGGCGGCTGGAATGGTTGCTGCCTCCCTGTGGGTGGAGCCGTCTTTTTGCGGAGTAATGTCGTTAAATGGGTTGGTAGGCTGAGTTCCGTATTCCGTAGGATCCGGGTCCAGTGATTGGTTGCCGGCTTGCACAGTCAGAAGACACCACTCAACGGTAAGAGGGCTCCAGGGTCCTCGCACAGCCCGGCTCTCATCGGTCATTAAGAAGAAATGGCCGCTGCATGGTGGCCGCTTTGCTTGTGTGGTGTGGCTCCCTGTCTCAGTTTGAGCAGCCGCGTGCAAGTCAAGGCGGCTGAGCGCATGGCCCTGGCCCAGGATGGGCTGGTTATTACAGAGAAAAAGCCAGCTGGGTGGGAACGACAACGGCTTGGAATCTGAGAAGGCTATGAAAAAAAGTGCAAAGAGGGGGGGGTGTCTCAGACGCTACTGGTCGCCTGCCCTCCTTCTTTTGTTTAATTCTGTACATTTCTACTGCCTGCTCTGTCCTCTTTCCTGTTTTATCCGTCGCTGGTCCGGCCATGCCCACCACCCTGACGGACCTGGTCGCCGCATCTCGCCTTTAACATGTGTCAGGAGACTCTCCATTATATGGGCACGGGTATACAATGTAGCAGGCTAGTAAAGTGCCTGTCTATGGGGGGGGGGTATAATCATTGCTGTGCAGATGGAGAAGGGGTGCAACTCGTATGGTGTCTAGGGCCGGTAAGGGGGGCAGCGTTGTGGAAATATAAAAGGCCTCGTGCGTCGCTGTTCCGCTTGGATTCTAGGGTCAGGATTGCCTGCATCTGTCAACTCATTTTGTTCTTTCTCTCGTCGACACGATCGATCGCCAATATCCACACGGTGTCTGCACCGTGTCCTACCCCCCCCCCCCGTCAGTATCTTGATAATACGACCCCGTTCAGCGTGTTGGAAAGGCTAGCGTTGCAGCCTTATTAAGCGAGGCGGTGGCTCCCCAGTGCGACAGGTCTACGTCGTTCGCGCTCTCTTAAATTCGCTCCATGGTTCATCCCGCTCTCCTGCTTACTCCACAACGACAACGCCCGCATCAGTTTGGATTGCCTTCGACTCTCATAGTCTGCGTTTACTAGCCTCCTCGCCTCTCCACGCTGGCTCATTCTTGGCCCTCTCTCTGCAACTCCTATCCCATCGACTCCCTCTGGACTGCCTTTTAACGCTGTACAATCGTATCCACCACCGCCCGATACCGCTCTTTTGAGTGACCGCCACTACTCCTTGGCCAACAAAGCTGCCGCTCGCTTGCACTCTTGGTCCTTGGAGAGAGAGGATCGCCCCAGGAAGCAACGTAAGGCGCTTCTTTGTTCCAGCACTCGGGCTTTCCCCAGACACCCCCCCCCCCCCCAACTGCGTATCTTACCATTTTCCTCTGCCTTTCCCCTATCAGTGCACATATCCCCCGCCATCTACCGCTACTCCACGCTGCCCTGTCCTTGCGATTCGCTGGAGCTTGCTTTCAGCCGTCTTTACGTTAACCGTTTTCCCAATCCGGCCTAGCCTTCTCCGCTTCGCGTTTCCCCCCAGCGGTATGAGTCCGAAATCGTCTCCCCGCAGTGCACCTTCGTCCTCTCTGCTCTCTCTCACTTTTTCTGATTTCCTTTCTCTGGCTCCTTTTTCTCTCTCTTCTTATGCGTTCTTGACCTCCCTCGTATACGCTAATACCCACGCAGCATCGCCTGTGCCAGCTCGTGACAAGACACCCTCGGTGTTTCGATTAGCAACTTACAGCATTGTGCCGTGCATCTCGCTTCTCGCCGCTGTATTCACAGACGTACGAGGCCGCAGGCTCCGCTTACCGACGCCACAAAGGACGACTACTGGAACAAATACGCTTCATCCTAGGTGCAAGCAGAAAACAGCGCTTCGTCTGGAAGCACGCGACTGAGTCTTCTTCCTTTCTCGAGGCTGTTGTTGATACCCGCTCCCCTTGGTCTCGACCTTCGGTCCGACGCGCGACCCTCGATCTATTCTTATGGCGCAGCAGGGCTTCGGCCAGATGGGCGGGAGTGGTGGCGGCGGTGGAGGCATCGATCCCAACGACCTGGCCTTTGGCCAGTTCCAGAGCAACTTTGGCTCCAACCAAAACACACACCTTACCGGCTTTTCCAGCGGCTCTGCCCTTATCTCGGACGATGACTTATTTGACACTCTCGCCGATCCGCCATCTCACTTGCATCCCGGTGGCCAGGAGTTCGCTGGTCTTGGCGGCGTCAACATTGGCGGAGGATACTCACAAAGCATGTTCAGTGCGCCGCACAGTCTGCCTCTCGGTCAGTCACAGCTGAATGGCTTCACCAACACGCCAGAGGGCGATCCGATGCAAAGCCCTTTTGAGAGCAGCATGGCCCAGTACCGCGCCATCCGTCACCCCCAGGCTTTTGGCTCGCTTCAGACGCCAACCGGCGCTTTAGCTGGGTCGCCGCTGGCTACATCTGCTGATTACGCCCGTGACGGCAGTGACGCGTCTTATCTCAAATCGCATACACGCCTGTCGCAGTCAATGCCGCGCAAACCAGCCCCCGCGTCTGCCACCGCTTCCTCTGCACGAAGTCCGCTGACAGCCAAGACAGCGTCCGTAGTGGCTGCTATTGTCCCTTCTGCCTCATCCGACCCCTTCGCTGGCTCCCAACCGATCCGGACCAACGGCTCAAGTCACGAGAAGTCCCAGTCCGGCCAATGGGCCCACACTCCAAACAGTCTCTCATCCTTCCCGGGCTCCGGCTTCTCGTCTCCCTTGCAAACGGGGGGGCTGCATAGTGCTCAAATCAATGAAATGCTTCTTAAGGGTGGCACCTCCATGCCTGCAAAGCTTGGGGCGCCGATGACTACGTCCCAAGAAGCAAAAAGAAAGAGGCGGAGGGAGTCCCATAACCTGGTGGAGCGTCGCCGCCGCGACAACATCAACGAGCGGATCCAGGATCTCAGCAAGCTAGTCCCTAGTCACCGGCTAGAGGATGAGAAGATCAAGAAGTTGATCACCACCGGCACGCCTCTTTCGCCCACCCTAACCGGCATCTCGAGTCCATCTCAGGCAACATCAGGCCTTGCTGGCCCCGGCGCTCGGCGTGCAGCTGGCGCCACCGCCGGCAATATAACTACCGGCTTGCCGATGGAGGATAAAGACAAGGGTCCAAACAAAGGCGACATTTTGAACGGTGCCGTGAGCTGGTGCCGCGATCTCATGTGGCTGCTAGACAAGTACGTTTCGCGCCAGGAAGAGCTGGCCGAATATTACAGTGAGCGCGGCGAGCCCTTGCCCTTCTCCGTTTCCGAGGATGAGCGCCGCATGACATCCGAACTCATGGTTGCCATGCGCAATCCCGACGGTGCGGAGGGCGAGAAGAAGCATTTCACATATTCGCGCACTGACGGCTCCGGCCTTCGCGTTCCTGACTACACGGATTACAAGGGTGACCCTTTGAACGGCCCAGCCAGAACAAGAGGGGGTTCTGCCAGTTTCGACAATGGTGCGAGCATCGTTGTTCAAGACCTGGACCAGGGCGATTTCTGGGGCGAGGACGACGGCAGCGGCGACATGGAACTGAAGGAAGAAGACGAGTTCATGGACCTCACCTGAGGTTGGTTGGCCATTGTGGCGCCGTGTTGTCTTTTAAGCCCGTCTTGTGCGACACGTCCTCGTCTTTTGCGGCCGACCGGTTTTGTTTAGAGATGCCCCTTGGTATTTCTGTTGTCTTTTGGTCTGTGGTGTTTCCCTTTGGCGTTTTCGCAGATGAGCGTGATGTTTTCTGTCGTTTTTCTCTACATGTTTCTCTCCACGTATTCCATTCCACCTCTTGTGTTGTTCCTGTCCTTCACGTTGCAATAGATTTCCCTCTCGTGTCCCCATTTGGTATCAAAACAGTCCGGCCGCTTGCTACTGGTTCCGCTGTTTCCTTTCTGCTTCCCATATGTGCTCTGGATTCAGATGCGCCTGTTTGTTTGCTGTTGTCGTTTGTTCTGCCTGTGGGCATGCCGTTCGGGGTTTTTTTTCCTTTCGTCTTTTTCCCAACTCCTCTTAAGGGTGATGCGCCTCGTCGTTTTTGATTCACTTCCCTTTCGGCATTGATTGTCCCTGGTTTAGTTCATTGAATCGTGTTTGCCCCCTCCCTATACAGCTATCTGTACGGAGTTCCCTGCTCATATATACCTGTTTCACATCGCCCCGGCGTCTAGCCATGTGTTGATTTAAGATAACACAATGCATTGTTGTCATGCCGGTTTTGCCTTGATATATTATGACAACGATTTCCAGCAAACGACGAGACTAGTCACTCTGCTGTGGTTGACCCCAACCCGACTACGCATCGCTACCAGTGGCGGACACAGAGCAGGAACTCGCTCATGGCCGACAAAAGATTCCAAACATCCTTCCTCTTCATGTCCTGTAGTAATGCGATGGTTTCCAGAGGTGTGCGGCCATCAAAGTACTTCCAGAACTCGGGCCACATTTCCCCGACGCGGCTGTTCCATGCCGTTGTTTCGTGTTCGCGGCCGTTAGTCTTGCCCGACCGCACAATACCCTCCCTCTTGCTGGCAGGTGGCGGCGTAATGCGCCGAGCCCGGAGATGGCGCTCAATCGCACTCAAATAAAGGCTCTCACGCCCAGTAGGCCTGCTCGCATCGAGTATGACATGCGGCAATATACCGGCCAAGTGAGCTGCCCCGTTGACGGACGGGTGTTCTGTGTGTGTCGGCGCAGGTTTTCGTGCATGTGCTGTTGCCCTCTCTGCGAGGCTATGCGCAGCCTTTTCGGCAATGCGCTGACGCCGTGCCCACTCGGCCGCATGTTCCGCAGCAGAGGGCCGTGGCCGGCTACCAGCGCCATCTGCCTTCGTGGGCGCATCCGCATCCGCGTCGGTGCTGCCACCAGCTCCAGCAACGGCGGCGTTGATATCCGAGTCGGAACCGACGTCACTGTCAGTGTCATCCCCGGAATCATCGCCCGCATCGCCGCTAAGGTCCGAGTGTCCGTCTCGCGGCTGCCAGCCCTTCTTTCTGCCCATGGTCGATTCTGCACGAGCTTGGTGGGCCCTTGTACTGGCCCTCTGGTGTCTCTGCTTGATGCGGGAAAGATCCTCGGCCTCTAGGTTGTACTCGACCTCGTATTGTATTTCCGGCCACACAACAACATATGTAAATGTGCATATCTGACAAACCCAGCCACCGCGGATCAGCCAGGCCAGAATTCGGAGATAGGCTGGCCGTAGGCTCTTAGATGGACAGAACGACTTGTACGATCGGGGCGCTGCCGATAGGCCTGCCAGTAGGTCTGGTAATGGGGGCGCGAAGGGAAATGCTCTGGAAAAGCTGGCTGAAGCACTGGCAAGCCTGCTGATGTCGCAGTTTGGGGACAACACATACACATCCCGGGCATGTATTGGAGGGACAGCCATGGCCCTGCGCCAGTAGATGAAATGCTGTGCATATGCTCGTATCTGTTCTATCCCCAACATTGTGTCTGGGAGCTGGGCAATTTGATGGAACCTGCCTCCCGTTACCGCTTGTTAGCCGGATTGCTCAATCCCGACGTTTGCTGTTTCTATTAAGGGGTGTGCACAACTGCAGCGGAAAACATACGATAGTGTTGGCTTGGAAGCTTTGACCAGGTCAATCATGGCCGCCGCGGATTTGTCCCCTCGAGCTTGAAGCTCCGCGATGATGTTCTTGTCGTCGTCGTCCGTCAAAAGCAACGCAAAGCACTTGTCGAAAGCAGAAAGCCCGCCCAGAGCTTCAAAGCGTGACATGGTGTTGGCGGTTGTGAGCCAGAGACTCCGTCCAATGTCCACGCCTGCGAGTTGCAGGTCGTTGATATAGAACGGGATGGGAATCTGCACAGAGTGGCCAACCGAACCCTTCTCTATACTGAGCTCCAAAGCTGCGATTCGGTTACGGCATATAGCCTCGTACACGTCGCGGATGGATGCAGCCAAAGAGGATGTTGCGAGAATCTCACGCCAGAGCACACTCATCTTTGTCCCTGCTGTAGTCAGCGAGGAGAGCGAGCCAGATCAAGTTCAGACATGCTACGGCGCCTCTGGGAAGCAGACATACTCGTTTCTCTAGCCCGGTCTTTGAGCAGCAGAATTTTTTTGCACTCCTGCCAGATAAAATCGCCGTTTTCTTGGCAGTATTTGTACACCTTGTTCACTTCCCGGATAACGTGCGTATACATGACATCGTGGAGCTGGTTTGCCTCGTGTCGTTTGGGGTTCATGATGAAGACAAGACTGAACATCGTCATCGAGCTGGCTTTGTCATCCTTGTCGTCTGTCTCGTTGTTCTCCCGCGACGACCCATCTTCAGCACCACGAGTCCGACCGCCCCGACTGTTCTTCTCCCGACCCCAGATCCTGCTCACTGGCACGTGGACGGGATACGCCAGATAAGTTACGGAGTCCAGAGATATTTGGAAGCGCTTCTTGTGAAACGCCCGCGGAGGGGTCAGGATGCCACTCAGGGCTTTGGTTGGGAGCCCGGCAACATACTCCCATGGAGCGATATGCGTCCCATTGTCGTTGACCAGATGGTCATCGTGGTTCCACCTTGCCAAGTCCCCTGCCCTGGGCATTAAGTCTCTCAACCCACCCAGTGGCGCTGTCCTTGCCGTACTTTCCACCGGAGCATCGCCATCATCTAGGTAGTCGACACTGAACTCTTTTCGCCGCGACTCTTGCGGTGGGGGGATGCGGCTAGGGTAGTGGAAGACAAAGCGCGGTCCGTCACGGTTCCTGTTCACCACAAGAGCCACGCCTAGGAAATTAGACGGGTCGGGAAGAACGACAGGAAGCGCCATGGCTGACGTGATGCTGCAGGGTGTTCTTCATATAGCAATGCTGGGCATCATCAGGTTCAGAGCTATATCGTATAAATGGGTCCGTGCGTTTCTATGGAGAATTGCTAATAGCAAGTATCTCCATTAATTTATGAGAATTGCGGCTTTGTTAGTAAGAGCCGCTAACCCAAGTAAGATACAGAATAAGAGCCTCTGATTAGCCAACATCTGCCGCCTCTACGATCCGAGCCAAGCGCGGTGCCTACGATGGCCATCCTAGCCTGCAGCAGAGCCAGCGCGCAGCCGTCTCTATCAGGCAGCCGCATAGCAGCAATCGCCTGCAGGAGAAGGCCTTAACCGCCGTACTACATACAGCGCTTTTACTTCTTATAATAAAGCACTACAGTGACCTGCCATAAATACCACAAAAAAAAACTAGGGGGCAGGCCCCCAGGAGCGTGGCCTCAGTTTTTAGGCGTTCTAGGGAGGTACCTAAAAACAGATTAAATTACGGTTTTGACGGATGTCTACGTAGGATGGGTAGTTAGATAAAACATTGATTTTTTTCTTCCGTTTTTTTTTAGTCCTAATTCTCATAGATTTATTACTAAATATACAGTGAAAGTTAAACTTGGGTTTTTTTTATTGCTTATATTATATTTGGTTATGAGATAATAGTTATTTCTACTTACTTGAAGGTTCTATAACCCTCTAAGATCGGAAAAATAAGAGTACAGTGAGTCGGTATGTAAAACACTAATTTTTTCTTTCCTTTTTTTTTTCTAAAAAAATAACTTATATCCTAGCAATATAAAATATATATTATATAGTTATAATATATTAATCGGTAGCTATAGAGTAGGATATTCTAATCCTATCTATATTATGAAAATTTAAATGTAGACGCCTCTTCTAGCCCCTTCTGACCAATCAAATAGTTGAAATCTAATCTAACTAATCAAAAAATCGCATATACTTTTGCACGAAAACTAGAGCCTTTTTTAACCCATTCATACCCGCTTTTACACTATTTACGCGTTCATTAGATAAAAACGTGAATTTGCGATAACGTGAATCTATAATTAGCCATGTATAAAGGCCTTTAATTAGCTATATGCCTTTACTTAATATATTACATGTCTTTTAAATTACGTATAAGCTGCCGAACGAAGCCTCTTAACATGAAAAAAGGGAGCGAAACAACCGCTTTAGGATTTAGTGATAACGTATGATTAGTCACGTGCCACATTGCTCTATTAAATTAGAACGCAGCGATTGTCGTATTAAGTTAACTAAATACTTATTTTATCTAGGTATAAAGTTTTTTTTTAGAAACAAAAGAAAGAACACTTCATATATATATTAGTAGAAGTAAAGTGGTTATTTATATTTACTAGATCTTTTAAGATTTTTTTATAACTCTTCGAGTTCAAAAAACAAAAATATAACTATTAAACTATATATATATATATATATATATACATGTTTTTATTTACGGCCATAGAATAAATATATTTAATTACTTTAAAAATAGTATACGAATCGAATAATTAATTACATTACTCTATGATATTTCTTTTTATTTTATAAAATAAAACATATACTACTTTTAGTGAATAAAAAAACTTACCCTTTTTCGAGCTTAAAGTATTTTAAGAAATCATAAAAGATACATAGTAAATATAAATAACCACTCCACGTTTTATTAATATAACGTATTATATCTTTTCTTTCTAATAAACCCTACTGTTATCTTATTCCTAAACAATGTATTAAAGCTCTTATCACGGAAAGGGGCTAGTATACGAAGTATTGGGTACGAGCTTATATAATAAGAAAAAGCTATTCAACGGTATAATTACTAAGTCTATACAAATTTTTATTCGCATAGCGTATTAATCTATTTAATTTCGTAGTTTATTTAGTAATATTCTCGTCTCTTTAAAAATTAGCGTTTTATCTGTAGGTTACACATACAGTAAACACCGCTACCTATCCTAAGAGCATGCCCTCTCGCCTTCAGTAGAACTAGGGTAGGAAACGAGGGTCCGGACTCTCTCCGGACTCTAGCCTTTAATAATTAACTTTTTTAAAAAAACTTTTTATATTAGTTTAACCTATTTTTAAATATTGCTATTATTATAAAACTTTTAAACATTACTTTTAATAATAAGCAGGGTTAGAAAAGTCCGGACTAAATTTAGTCCAGCAAATTCGGACTTTTTTAGTCCGGACTAATTCTAGTCCGGACTAAATTTAGTCCTCTAAATCGGACTTTAGTCCGGATTTTAGTCCGGACTAAAGCGGACTAAAACGGACTAAATTTAGTCCGTTTAGTCCGGGGTATATAATT
>PCDN01000010.1:552881-579580 GCA_002778105.1 Ceratocystiopsis brevicomis
ATAACGATACGGATAATACTAGGATATAAAATATATAAAATATAAAATAAACTATATAGCTATAAAAATATAAATAAGAGTAAAAATATTAATATCTAGTAATAATACGTACTTAGAATAATAAATAGTAATTTTATACGGTATATTATTTAATTATATACCCCGGACTAAACGGACTAAATTTAGTCAGTTTTAGTCCGCTTTAGTCCGGACTTTTCCAACCCTGCTAGGTAGTGAGGAAGGAACGGCGGCCGGTGCCCTGCTTTTGCTTTTCCATAGTTTTTCCTTTGCATTTTACCTGGTGCTTCCGATCAGGAGTCCCATCGCTTCCCTGGCGCCCCACTTTTCGTAGGGCTCAGGGAAATGAGCCATAGAGAATATCTCTACGGCAAGGGACGACAGACGGAGGAGCAGGCACCGAACCTTTCAACAATATTCAAGCACCCAAGCAGGAGACACCTTCGTTCAGAACTGCAGGCTTCATCCCGTCACCTTATTATCTTAAAGGTAAGAGTTGTCAACTAAACACTTGGCTGTCGTAATCTGGGCTAGAGCTTTCCATCTCTTTCTTCATGTGACCTACGTTAGCACCTCTGATCAGAAGAGATGGAAGTTAGGTTTTGTCCCGGCCTAGGCTAAGGCAGCCGAGCCGTTTATAGTAGTCCTTTTTTTAGTATCGTGTATATAAGGGATATTACTATTCCGCGAGTCGTTCTTAAATTTTTAATAAGTTAGCTAAGATTAGATTAAACTTAGGATTAAGCTTATAGCCTTTAGTGATTTCTCTCTTCGTTTTATTACCGACTAAGACCGTAATATAAGAGAAGCGTAGTACGCGAGCTCTAGCTTATTTACTAACTCCGTCCCTAAGCTTACTAGAATCTCGTCCCTTCTTCTATAGGCGCGTTTTACGTTTTTATAATAGTCTAGCCTAAGTATTAACTAAGTAATTATATTACGGACGAATCCCGCTATACCGAGAAAGGTGTCTAAAGCTTCGAGGTTACGTAGTATAAGGATTTACTTAAATACCTCGATTCGTTCTAGGGTCTTAAGGATTCCTTTACCGTCAATAACGTATCCGAGTAGTCGGATAGAAGAGAAGCTAATAAAAGTCTTCTTAGGGGAGATTTATAGTCCTTTTTCTTATAATAGCTAGAGGATTATTTCTAAGTACTAGAGGTACTCTCCTACCGTTCTACTTATAATTATAATATCGTTAATATAAGCCCGTATAAATTACTTATACGGTTTAAATATACGTCTATAAAGCGTTACGCGAAGGTAGGGGAGTTATAGAAGCCTATAAGTATAACGTTAAAGCGTTCTAAACCTCGGTCGCTAATAACTACTATATAGTCCCGGTACGAGGGATAGACTAGGAGCTAGTAAAAGAAGGCGGTAGCGTTAAGGATAGTAAAAAACTAGTATCTACGGAGGTAAGCTATAACGTCTCTTTAGTCTAGAAGAGGGTATACGTTAAATACGACGTATCGATTAAAAAGTCTTATATCGATAACGTATCTTCCTTTACCGGTACTTTTTCCGTCGGGTCCTTTCTATAACGAAGACCGGGTAGGCTAGAGGTATTAGGTCGTACTACTATTCGAATTTTCCGGCTTCGTATAAAGGGTCGAAAGTATCGTTAACTACCTTCCTATCTTTAATTCCAAAGGGATACTTCTTTACTTAATTAGCGTAGTATTGCTAGTTATTAGTAAAGTCGATTCGTATTTTTCTTTCCTTTAGTATTAGAACGATTCCTCTATCTTAGAAGATACCTCCGTACTTATTAATAATTACCTCGATTTTACTAGCGAAAATAGAGTCCGAATTATTAATAATTACTCCATAGGTAGTTATCGTTATCGGAGTATCCTTTAAAGCTTCTAGGCCGTAAAAGGAAACGTACCGTCTTTCTTTCTAAAGTAGTTCCGTCTTATCCTAGCTACCTTTAGTATTTAAGTTAAAGGAGAAAGCGTTTCCGTAATTAGTCTATTACCTGGGGTTATTAACGCTATCGGCTTCTATCTACTTATAAATTATCTACGCTACTATTTCCTTATTAACCGTTATCTTATCCTTAAGGGTACTAGTAGCCTTAAAAGTATTCTACGGTCCCGAGCACTTCTCCGCCTTTAATTACTAGTAGATCCGTACTAGGATTATAAACGCTAACTACTTTAGACGTCTAGGTCGATAGAAGAGCGTACGCTACGTTTAAGTACTTAGCGGTAAATATACGCGTAGCGTCGTTATCGGGAAACGTATCCTCGCTCTACCTTAGATATAGGGCAGTAATAAATATAGCGACTAAAGGAGGAATAGTCGTATTATTTTTAGCTATTACGGCCTTTCGAATAAGTACTATCTAGGCGCGGTAGGCTACCGTTAGGCTACGTACTACTCGGAAGGTAACTCGGGCTCTAGCGGTTCTAATTATTACGCTATAAGTACGGAGGGTTACTATTCTAAGAAGTATATTCGAGGGGACGTCGTTTATAACGTTAGCGGGGATTTAAAATTCTCTTAAAAAAGGCTAATTCCTAATTATCCCTTTAATATTAAACTTAAATATAGCTTTTTTAACTATATAAAACCGGCTTTCGATCCTAGTTATTATTTTTTACTAAGCTATAAATTTTACGTCTTAACTATACTAGGTAAGGAATCTTCGGGAGACTAGGTTATCGCTAGCTCTTATATTTATATAAATTATAAGGTTAGGCCTTTAAAAGAGAAGCGAATATATATTTATAAATTTATAAAAATATATTTCTTATCTTTACTAAATTTCGGAATAGGTTCTATAAGGACGATTCTAAAGTCCGGGAGAGCCTCTTAAGCGTTAAAAATAGTATTAATAACGGACTTACTTTTATACTTAGGAAATTTATATAGAATTATTTACTAAAACTTAACACGTCGGATTATCGCCTATGGTTTTTAAAGTTATTCCGGATTTTAATTTTAATTTTAGTCTTACTACGGAAGGTTTATTATTAAAGCTACTACTTTTATAGCTTCCTAGGTTCTATTAGCTATCTTATAATAGTATATAGTTCTTACGTTAGCTATAAGAGTATCGTCGGGGGGGTTACTAAAGCTATCTATAACGTCTAAGTTTATAATGTTAATTTTTTTAATAAGATAGAGAGCGTATCCGTTAACGAGGAGCTCGGCTTAACGGTCTCCGAGCTACTCTTCGTTATTAAATAGAGTAACTCTATCCTCCGGTTAGTTAGACCCTTCTAAGCGTAGGTAAAGGAAGGCGTAGTTTTTCCTTCTTCTATTATTGTTATCCTACTACTAGGGACACTATACGGGCGAATTAGCTTCGGGTTATCTTTTATTTTTTTCTAAAAGTTATTATCCTTACTAATATTCATATCAGTTATTTAGAAAGGTAATACGAGGGTTATTCCGATAGTTAGAATTATTCTATAAGTAATTGTCCCTTTCTAACCGCAATCGATACTAGCTTTTAGACCTTTAAAAGTTTTATCTTTCCTTTTAAAAACTATTTTATTAATATTTAAAGTTATTATTATCATACCGGCTTTATTATACTAGTTTATATATTTTATATATTTTAAATAATTTATTATTTTATTAGTTTTACTTATATTAGAGGTTTCGCTACTAAGGTAGTTATTAATTAATAAGCGGTTAAAGGTCGCTATTATATTTATTATAAATTTAATTTTAGTAAGCTATAACCGTATTTTATTCCGAGGGTATTTAAAAAGTAGTATTTCTTTAATAGTAGTTACTTCTCGAAGCTCTAGCTTATAATAGACTTTTTTAAGTATAGACCTATCTCTAACTTTATCTTCGGAGGCGCGTACGTAAGATATAATTATAGTAGCGTACCGCCTTACGTCTTCGCTTTTAAGTAGTATTTTATTAGTATAGTTATTAAATTTAGGAAGCGAGGTTCTCGCGTATAAACCGTCCTCTTAATACGTCGACTAAAGCGTTTTCCAACGTAGTAAGGTAGTCCTTTTCTTAGTCGCTAAGTTACGTCTTATACTATTCTAAAGCGTCTCTACGTAGGATTCGAGCGAGATCTTCGCGGATTACGTTCCCTTTTACGAGGGACTTGTTAGATTCCGCTCGAATATTTTTGATAAAATCTTTTACGTTGCGGTAGACTACGTACTTTCCGCTTATAAAGATTAAGTAGCCTTTATACTTAGTCTTCAATACGTTTATGTGAAAGTAGCCGGCTTAGAAAATATCCTATTTACCTTTATTCTTAATAAAAGAACTATTACTCTTAGATCTAACGTTAAGAAGTAGGGTAGGCGTCGATATAATAATTAAGCGTTAAATAGCGTTCGTTATCTTTTTAAAAATAGCGTTTAAAGATATATTAGTAAGCGTTTTTAAGTTAGCCTATATTATAAATAGACTATACTAAAGCGTGGTTTTATTATTTTACAGCTTATTACTATATAGCTATACTGTTACTAATTATTTATAAGGTTTAAAGTAATATACCTAGGTTATTATAAGCTGTCGGTACTTAAGAAGGTAATATTCTTATTATAAAGTCTTAACGAAGAAAGGTCGGATTAGCTATTTATTTCTATAGGTACGGGGTACCTTAATAATTATCTACGGAGAGCTAGACGGTACGGGGGGCGGCGTAATAAAGGGAGTAAAGTAGTCGCCTAATATAAAAAGAAACGCTCCGATTACTCCTTCTTCCTCTAGGTAGGTTCTAGCCGTAGGTAAGGAGTCTACCGAGTATACGCTACCGGTACGGGGTCTAGTTCTAAGGTTTAGGATATTATCGGGGGCCGGGTCTATAGCGGAAGCTCGCTAAGAGGAGCGGGCTAAGGACTTCGTTTTTACGTTCGGTTAGTTAGAGCTTTATCTCGGTTAGTACTTTTATTAATAGGGCGTGGTTCTTTAGGTTAATAAAGATAGAGAGTTACTACTACTTATTACGTCCTTATATCCGAGGCAAACGTGACGGTCCTAATTAGAAGACTTAGAGGATTTAATAAGATAGTATAGCTTACTAAAAGGAGAAATAAATAAAGTAAAGACGTGGAAATAAACAGACGATAAAAATAGGGGTTAATACTTTCTTAGTATAGCACCGCTCACCGTAAAGGCTTTGTAACGAGCAGATTTATCTATAATTAAAAAGTAATAAAGGTAAAGAATCGAAGGTATCTATACTGTTCTAAGGGACGGGTTTTTATCTTAAGCCTAGCTTCCTTCTATAGGCTTATCCTCCTTTAATAAATAGATCCCAATCCTTAGAACGCATCCTAATGCTAGCTATCTAAAATCCTTATAACCGATCTTCGTAACCGATCCTAGCTGCCTAGGGTAAAAATCTAGACGATCGGTTAGATCCTAGCTATCTAGGGTAAATTATAGCGATCGGGCTTACTTTCTAAATTACCCGAAGCCCTTAGCATCGGGGACTTGCTTCGTCCTTCCGGTCCTTCTAGCTTTTATCTACAGCCTTCTTTGCAGGCCCTTTATTTTTACTTAGAAGCTTAGCGCTTCGTAGTAAATCTAAGATAGGACCCTTCCTAATAAGATAGGAAGATCCTAAATAGGGTAGCCGAATAGACCTGTTAAGCCTCGTTTTCAAGGCCGCCTTACTATATCAGCAATTAGAACGCCACGTGGCTGCGCACGAGGTTTTAGATAAGAAGGATTTTATAAGGCTTTAGCCAAATTCAGGATTTCACCCCATTTAGGATATTCCTATCTTATTGGAAAAGGCCCTGCCGCGGAATTGCTACGAAGCACCGAGCTTCTAAGCAAAGACGAAAGGACTGCGGAGAAGAATGCAGACGGAAGCTAAAGGGGCCGGAAAGACGAAGCAAAGTTCCCGATACTAAGGGCCGCGGGCAATTAGAAAGTAAGCCCGATTAACGGAATTAACCCTAGGCGGCTAGGATCCGACCGATCGACTAGAAATACCCTAGGCCAGGGTTGGGAAAAATTATAATGATTTAATTATTAGCCGTAATTATAATTATTTAATTATAATTAATTACTCTAATTTTTCTTATTAATCGGGTGACTAATACCCTTTTTTAAAAATATATATATATATATATAAATATGTATAAAAAATATATAAAAATATATAAAAATATATAAAAAACATATATAAACTCTCTTTATACTTAATAATAAGCGAGTACTTATAGCTATTAGTAGGCTAATATATAGCCTATTATAAATTACTTTTAAAAAATTAGAAAATAAAATAAAAAAAAAACTAAAAAAAAAGTAAAAGACTATCCCTAAGCTCTAGCTATTACCCTGTTCGTCTTCTTCTTCGTTTTCCTCTTCGTCGTCTATATCCTTTAGATAATCCGATATATCCGAAACCTTCCAGCTTTTTAATAAAATAAGCTTTCGTATAGTTTCCGGTAGTAGCCTATTCCGACTTTTCGAAATAATATAGCTACTAATCGAAAAAACCCTTTCTATAGAAGCCGACGTAGCCGGTATAGCTAAATACCGTCTAGCTAGAATACTAAGAATCGGAAAGCTTATATAAGTTAGTATAAATAATATAATAATATATATTTATAACGTACCGTTCCTTATTATCCCGCCAGAATACTAACGGATCCGTAGAAGAAAGAGTAATCGGCTCGGATAAATAGTCCTTCACTTCCGAATTCGACGTATTCGGCCTTAGAAAAATATCGTCGAGATCCTCGTCTTCGGCGTCGTATAAATTCCCGAAATTTTCTTTGATATCTAACGTCGCTTTCGTATTATTATATTCGTCCGTTATTAGCTCTTCGATAGCTATAAGCAGAGTTGCAAAAAAAGTCCGGACTAATGTAGACTAAATTTAGTCCGGACTTTTCCAACCCTGATCCTACGTAAGCACTGTCTTAGGGTATATAAGTGTATAATAGCATTTTAATATATAACTAATTATAATTAGTAATATTCTTTTTTAACCCACTATTAGGTACTACCAGGGTTGGAAAAGTCCGGACTAAATTTAGTCCAGGGTCGGACTTGGACTAGGTGGACTAAATTTAGTCCGGACTAAATTTAGTCCAGCAAATTCGGACTTTTTTAGTCCGGACTAAATTTAGTCCAGGCCTGGACTTGGACTAAATTTAGTCCGGCTGACTGGACTAAATTTAGTCCTCTAAATCGGACTTTAGTCCGGATTTTAGTCCGGACTAAACGGACTAAAACGGACTAAATTTAGTCCGTTTAGTCCGGGGTATATAATTAAATAATATACTATATAAAATTACTATTTATTATTCTAAGTACGTATTATTACTAGATATTAATATTTTTACTCTTATTTATATTTTTATAACTATATAATATATTTTATATTTTATATATTTTATATCCTAGTATTATCCGTATCGTCGTATTATTCTTATTTAAAAAATTCTAATAATTATATTTTTTATATATATTTTAATATTAAGCTATATATTATATAAGGTTTTATATAAGTATACTATATTCTATATAAGAATAAAATATAAGATTTTATATATAATACGGAAGTCTAGGATACGGTATAAATTCTAGAATAAATATATAACGCTCTATATATAATTTAAATTCTATAAAAAGCCTAATAATAGGGTGGACTAAATTTAGTCCGGCTAGCTGGACTAAATTTAGTCCAGCTAGTCCGGACTAATCGGACTTTTAGTCCGGACTAAATTTAGTCCACATTAGTCCGGACTTTTTTTCCAACCCTGGGTACTACAGTCTAAATAGTCTAAAACATATAATCTAAATACGATGCCTTATAAAATTATAATATTACAACTTAATTTTTAAGTATCTGAAAAGGTATTAAGGCATTTTTATATTCTTAGCTTATTTTAAATTAAATTTTATAATAAAACTATAAACTATTAATGTAAGTATAATAGTAATAAATATTAGTTAACACTTCTTTAAAAGAATACTTATTAATTTAGTTTAATTTAGTTTTATAACTTTATTTATTTTTATTACGAAAGTTTTTTATGTTTTTTATATTCTATAAAAGATACATATTAAATATTATATCAATAATTTTCTAATTTACGGATCTTTTTATAGGTTTACGCGTTTACGCTCTTAGTCGAATATTCCTCTCGTATCTTTGGATTATTTCTAAAATCTTACGCCTTCATTTTCGGTTTCTTTTTCCGTCCTTCGGAATACTACCCGTTATTTACGGAGCTTTTCGTACTATACGAGAATTTTATCCGATTCTACCGTTTTCGTATTATAGGGCTTTATTATAATAAGGCCTCTTTCCTCTTCTTTTTTTACCTTTTCCGCGTCCTTTCTAGATTTCCTTTATCCATTTTAATTTATTTTTCCTTATTCGTTTATTTATTTTTTTTTCTTCGTTATCGGATGTTTTTAAAAGAGGTATATATTCCGACGACAGAGAATACGGTCTAACGGTATCGGAAGTAGAAAACGAAGAAAAAAAAGAAAAAAAAGAGAACGATACCGTCGAGGATACGCCTCGTTTTACCCCTTCGTCCCCGTTAATAATTTTCTAAAAAAAGAAAAATAAATCGATATAAACTCCTCGAAATATACGCTCGACGATTCCGATTCTCCAATTTATTTTATTTCGGCCGGCCTTATTACCCGTTCTATTCTACTAATTAAAAAAGGTAGAGAGCGTTTTCTTCGGGTAGACTGTATATAATATATAAACGTTACTTTTTTTTTTTACTCCCGACGTTTCGATCGATATTTTTTTTACCAAAGAAGCACTGTATGGTTTACGATTTCTTGGACGGAAAAAATAGGTGAGCAGCTTATGCCACCTCGTAAGATGTTCATGCCGCCTCTAAAGTGGATTAAAATCTCTATATACGAGATAAATGTATTTATATAAATATAGAACTCGCCTAATTATATCGTAATACCGTTGTTCTAACGTTATCTTTTTATTAGACAGAATTAAAGGTAAAAAATCTATATAACAAGTAAATAAAGAAGTAAAATAATCAAGTAAATAAAAGTAAAGAAGTAAAGAAGCAAATAATTAAAAAACGGTAAAGAATTTAAAAAATAATTTAATAACTGATCGAAAATAGTAGTATTTATGACGATTCGAGAGGCGAAGGCGCTCGGGAGAGGTCGGATAGTAGTTTAAGAGGCTAGAAATCTATAAAGAAGGAAGAGAAAAGGGGCTCCCGCCCCCTAGCGCGGAAGCGTCAGAAAAGCTCACCTAGTGGGTCTACGTGTTACGTGACTGGTTACGTGACGGTTGATTAGTCAGCTGGCCGCGGTTACGTGCCCGGAGCTGTGACATTATAGGGCCTCTGGCTCGTGATAGTATTATTAACTTCATTCATCCTCTTTTATGTCTATTCACTCACCTAAAAACATTGCGATTACGGTATAGTTATAGTAAACAGATAAACAGGCGAGAGGACGAAATAGTATAATTTTTAATTTTACGGATAAACTAATAAATATTACATAGTTATATACGCGGCTATTATATACAGTGTTACCCACTATTTCTAGGCGATTTAATTAGTTATAATAGATCCACTTTAGAGGGAGCAGAAACATATTAGAGGCGGTATAAGCTGTATAGTTGAAAGAATACCTTTACCGATCCCGACGGATTATCAAATTTATGGTACTATTAGGTAAAGAATATTTTAAAATAAAGCTAACGTTTATTAGGTGTTCTTTTAAGACTACTGTTCCGTTTGGTAGCTTTAAAAGCTCTACTTTTTCTCGCTACTATAAGCGGTACTACCTTGATATCGCTGATAGGAAAGCGAACGAAAGAACGAAGAAAGAAGTACGTATTAATTTTTAATATCTATTTTCACTCATTCTATTTGTTATATTATATAACTTGTCTTTTAATATTATCGACTTAGATTTATTTACCAACTTTATCTTTTTTTAAAAATTGGTACGTTTTTCTTCCTCTCTTTCTTTATTTTTTATTTTTGTTCATGTTTTTATTCTTTAATATGTTTCATATTAATAAACCATTTATTATTTTAGTCTTTCCCCTATAATTAAGCGGTATAAGGTTAGGACAATTTATCCGATACCTTTAATATTTAGAAAGGTAAAATGGAATCCGAGTTTACGAAGAATATTGAAGGTCATAGTGTAATGTCTCTTACAGTCACTTGACAAAAGTATCGCTAAAATGCTAATAGAAATACTTATTCTGTGGGCTATTTTTGTGGTACATGATAAATATCTTTGTTATTTTTTTGTCAGTATTATTATCTACCCACTGTACCCTCTATATAGACGTCTTTAGCCCCTACGTTATATCTAGGGCATAATACCGTTTATATAAACCCTTAATTTGAGCTAAAGTATATTCTTATTAGTATATTTATTGTCATAATATTTTATTTTATTTTATTACCTTTTCTGTTAAATATCTAGGCTTTAACGAATTAATATATATATACTACGGATAATGTTTTTTAACGCCGTTAAAGCTATAATCTAAGCGTGCTCAGAGGTTTTCTAAAAACGTTTAGATACGTTTCTATTTTACTCAATTTCTAGTACTACCTAAAATAACGCCTCGAATAATATAAAATTTATATTAGGTTTTAAAACAGATTTTTACAACCGATAAGAGATTAACTTTGAGAGTGATACCCGATGCGCTGCCTACGTTATTAACCTAATAGCGATAGGGATTCTATCGATTTATTTATTTAACGTTAAAGAATAGGCCGGCAAAGATAACGAGGACGGAAATCCTAGTAAGTATTTGTTTTTAATCCATTTTATTAACGGGTAGATAGAATTAATCCGATTCAACAATTAAATACCTCAATAAGGTATACGCGAGAAACTAGACACTTTTTTAATAAAGGAATTATTACCACTATTAAAGACGGATATTTACCTCCGAATTTTAAGGCCGGAGTTATTCCGTTCGGTACGTTAGATTTTTATTCTTTTTTTTTTATTCTTTATATTTTAGATACTACTACGAGGTAGAATTCGAATCCTATAGATTTCTACTCTTAATAAGTTTAAAGAGGCCTTAACCTACGTATTTCGTATAACGACGAATACGGAATTTAAAAGCCTCTTTTTAACGGATATTAAGTAGGATGCTATAGAGCTGCTTATTTAGATTCTCAGGTCTTTTAAAGCCTTCTACGGTCTTGATTTCATACTACCCTACCTGCGGCTTTATTTTATATGTCTATACAATATATACTAAACTAAATAATATAAGGGTTAATTTTACGGCTAGAATCTTAGTACGTTTTATTTTTATTTTTATATATTTTTTACTAATTTTAAGGCGGCTTATTACAAGGCGTTTGTACTAGAATTACGGCCGGTATAACGAAGCTTATTAAATATTTTCCTTAAAAACTTCGAAAAAGGAATATCGGCCTCTTTAGGCCTTATATTTTAAGGATTCTTATAAACCCTAGATTAAGGGCCCGGCATATTAAGGAAAGTAGTTATCACGTCCTAGTATCCGAGGCAGACGTAAACAGTCCTAATTAGAAAGGCTTCGACTTAGAGAATTTAACAAGATAGGGCAGCTTACTAAAAGGGGAAATAAATAAAGATAACACGTAAGAATGTATAAGACGATAAAAGTAAAGGTTAATACTTCCTTAGTACAGCACCGCTTACTACACGTGTAAAGGCTTCGTATAGAGTAGATTTATCTATATTATTAAAGTAAGAAAGGTAAAGAATCTAAGCTATTAATAACGTTCTAAAGGACGGGTCTTTATTTTAAGCCTAGCTTCCTTCCGCGGACTTATTCTAATATATCCCGATTCTTATAACGTATCCTAATACTAGTTATCTAGAATCCTTATAATTAATTACCTCTCGTGATAATTCTAGCTACCTAGGGTATTTCTAGGCGATCTTCTAGATCCTAGCTACCTAGGGTCGATTCCGGTAATCGGGCTTACTTTCTAAATTACCCGCGGCCCTTAGTATCGGGAACTTACTTYGTCCTTCTAGCCCTTTTAGCTGTCGTCTATATTCTTCTCCGCAGTCCTTTTATCCTTACCTAGAAGCTTAGTGCTTTATAGTAATTCCGCGGTAGGGCCTTTTCTGATAAGATAGGAATATCCTAAATAGGGTAGAATCCCGAATTACTTAAAGCCTTATAAAATCCTTCTTAAGCCTTACGCGTAGCTGCGTGACGTTCTAGCTGCTGACACAGTAAGGCGGCCTTGAAAACGAGGCTTGACAAGATCGAAGCCGACTTTACTGAATTTATAAAAAGCGATTATAAAGCGTAAGTGTTTTTAACTTTTTAATTTCTACTATTTTAAAAAAGGCTTATAGATAACGGTAATAAAGCTCTGTCGGCTAGCTTTTCGTCGTCGGTAGACGAATTAGCTAATAGCCCCTAGGAGCCGGATGGTCGGAGTAATGCTTCCGACGACGATACCGACGACGGTTTTTATATTTCTTCCGCTAATAAGAGGGCGGAATAATTAACCGATCTAACCGATAATATTAAAGAGAAAGCGGTACGTTTTATTTTATCTTTATATTTATATTTTATATTAAGTTAAGTTTTAGGTCGATCACTTAGAATTCTATAAGGTAAATCCGGCTAAATATCTAATATTAGCTACGTTAGCTAAGTATTACCTAGCTATCCTAGTTACGTTAGCTAGTATCGAGAGGTCTTTCTCCGTCGGTAATAACGTTATTAAAAGGCTAGGAATCGCCTACTAGCGAAGACGGTTAGGTAAATTATATTAAGACGAGCTATTCGCACTATATTTTTAGGCTATTTAC
Source organism: Ceratocystiopsis brevicomis (assembly GCA_002778105.1). Lineage (NCBI taxonomy): Eukaryota > Fungi > Ascomycota > Sordariomycetes > Ophiostomatales > Ophiostomataceae > Ceratocystiopsis > Ceratocystiopsis brevicomis. Next base: position 565,659 of record PCDN01000010.1, read on the forward strand.
ACTATAGTATATAGGGGTGGTGCTGGCCCATAATTATTAGCCGCTAAAAATTTAACTAATTAAATCTGTGATTACGAAATCAAATCATGCCGAGGCTACGAAGCCCTGCCTAATTAACTTTGCCCCGTCTACGACGAGGCCTGCCCTCGCCCTCGCCCTCGCCCTCGTTATAAGCATCGTTACGGGCCTCGTCTCGGGCCTCGTTACGGGCCCTAGTAAGGCCCCTAGCACGGCCTATAGTACTACTCTTAGCACGGCCGTAGCCCTGGCTTAGCTCGTCCTCCTTATCTTCTTCTACAGCTAAAATCTCTTACTTTACTATAAATAGCCTTGCCCGTTTCGTTACTCTCGCTCCCGCTCCTATATTCGTATCCTAGTTATCTATCTCTTAGAGGCTCTCGCCTAGCTTAAAGGCCGATATATAGCGCCGTATAGAGGCAGTTATGCGGTGTACGCCTCTATTAGGGGCGGGGCGCCGTACGGCTCTTTAGATAGTACTAATAGCCTAGGAGGAGGCTACCTAAGATAAAGGAAACACGCTTACCTCGTTACTATTAAACGGGCCGGTGTTACGGGGGCGACCGCGTAGATTCTATATAACGATAGGGTCTTAAATAAGGAGTAACGGATCGTCGTTTACCTAGATCGTTAGATAAATCCCGAAGTTAATACTACTTCGACGTACTATATTATAATTTAACTATTAAGGGTAAGGAGGCGTGCCCTTAGGACAGGTGGCGGTGCGTATGGCTAGGGTTTTGCTTTCTATTTTATTTTTATAGTGGCTTTTAATCATAAGTCTAGCCTATAGGTAGAATAGCCTCCGGCTCCACAATAGTGGGGCCAGGGGAGATAAGGCTTCTGATCAGATCTCCTTACTAGCGGGTAAGGGGAAAAGGGGAAGGATCATGGACTAATACATCACTAACTTGACGCATACGTTTAAATCGAGCCGGAGGGTTTGCGCCGACCGTTTACGAGTTACCCTTCTGTGTGGTGATCGTGGAATGTAACAAGGCTAATCGAATTAGCCTTGCTGCAGCCACGTGACTCCGCCCCTTTGCACGACTTAGGACTTCTGATCGTATCCCTCGGAGGATATTAGTGGTGACATGTTCTACGACTACGGCTGAGGGCACGCTGCCCACTCTTACTATTAGAAGGGATTAATATTAGACTTATTAATAGCCCTATTATTATAAAGGATCTCCCTAATCTTATAAGAGCACGATATACCGTATTACCGCGTAAAACGGCCTATATAAGTAGTAAGAGGCTAGGTAAACGATAGTTAACTAAACTATTAATTACCGAGCACTAAGCGGTAATACTTCGCTAGGTAATTAACGTAGGTATATAATACCTAGCATAGAATATTACCGAGCTAAGTAGACTTTTTATACTCTTACTGTATCCTTTCTTTCTACTTACTAACGGTCTCCCTAACGATTCTCTCTTTATTCGTTAAGAGCGTTACGATAGCCTTAATAACTCTCTATAGGTCGCTATTACCTATTACTAGGTAGGTCTTAAGCTCTCGGTAAGCGGATTCGGTAGAGGAGGTTATACGTTAGCTAAAATTACGGTTATTACTAATAAAGTAATACGCCTACTACTTACGTACCGCTACGTATTCCCGCTCAAAATACGTTAGAATCGCTAGTTAATTGTCGAATTCGTACCGTAATCTTTCTTATACCTCGTCGTATTACTTAGTTAACTAAGAGTATACTATAAATAACTATAAGTCGTATATGCCCTAGCGGGTATACGGTATTACCGCGGGAAGGTAGGAAGGAAGGTCGGCGCTAGTTCTAGTAGGGGCGTTAAGTCTTTCGAGAACATCTTCGTTATCGTCTTTATCTACTTCTATAGCATCACCGTTACGGGGCCGACGCTATTTACGCTTAGCGTTAAGCACGATTAGCGTTAATATAAAAGATATAAAGTTACTACGTAGCTAGCGGTAATTTAGTACGGAGCGCTAGTTTTAACGTATCGTCGTAGTCGGTAATTACGATAATCGGTGCTTTAATACCGTGCTAGCGTCGTGCCTAGTCTATATAATCGATTAGCTAAGTATAGCCCTCGACCCTTTCGTTATCTACTAAGCCGTAAAATAAAGGGACGATCTACTTAGTATTCGTAAGGTAGGTTACTTAGAATAGTAGTATTTTAAACCGGTTCGTTTAATACGTATAATCTATAGAAATAACTTAGTAGAACCGCCTCTATATAGTAATCTACTATAGATATAAGAAGAAGATACTTATAATACGCCTAGAGGTACCGTTATTTTCGTATTTAACGATATAGAAGACGTTTTACTTATAAAATAAACGAATAACGTACTACGTTAGGAGTATCCTTCCCGTTTAATTATTTTATTCTTTTAAATATAGTTACTAAGATCCTTAAGTATAACCGCGGTATCTAGGTACTACTTAAGGAGCATCGTATAAATATTACGGAGACGTATTCCCGGATTCTCTAACATCCTTAGTACGAAGTCCTTTATCGCGTCGGTAAAAACCCGTATTATTAGTAGGGCTATAACGCTCGTAGAGGCTCTATAGCCTATATAGTAACTTATATCGGAGATAGTAAACGACTATAAGTTACCTCTCTTTAGTAAGGACGAGATAAATATAGACTATATATAGCTAACCTTCTAGGTACTTAATCGTCTGCTTTACTGCTGCGAGGGCCTCTCCTTACCTTTAGCGTAAGTAAGATTAACTCTGGTAGGCGCGCCGTTAACGTAGTTATAAGACCGTAGTCGTGCAACGCTAAAGCCTACGCTGCGCGCCTAATCCTTAACTGCGGCTTCGATCTCGGCTTATAATTCGTAGAGAGGCCCGGCTAAGAGGCGGTGCTCGGGGGGGGGTCGGTTAAAATACGGGTGTACGTTAGGGCTAGGGCTAGGGCTAGGGCTAGGGCTAGGGCTAGGGGGTTGTTACGGTAGCGCGTTTTACATGATAGCTAGAATCGTTTATTTAGTGAGAGAGAGAGAGAGAGCGAGAGGGGGCGAGGCTGTGAAAATTTCTGACAAGGCCCGTAAATATGGATCTCCTGCTGTTTTAGGCCTAGCTCTGTTATATTAGCTAGTAGTATTAGTTTATTATTATGAGGCTTCTCATTCCCTATGTACTATAGTGTAAATAGCCTAAAAATATAGTGCGAATAGCTCGTCTCATCTTTATAAATAATCTATAAATGCTTTAGGATTTAAAAAGTAAATTTAGACTGTCTAGACTATATATATAAACTATATAATCTTAAAATAATATATTTTTACTTCTATTTGTTTTAAATATTAAAACTTAAAGAATAAATAATTTCTAGAAGGAAGGACCGAGAAGTGGGGAATCCCAGGTGGGATCAAAATATCTTTAGGGGGTCAGTGTATCCTAGATTTCTGTATCATCAATCATTAATCCATCGTTGACTACCCCACTGTCGCTATATCCCTGCCTAAGTTGCCCTACTTCGTAATAATGTAGAAATTTCATCTAGGCCTAGCTAGACCTAGACTAATTTTAGTCTACTTTAATCCGTATTTTTTTTAACCCTGGACATAATAGTAAGTACCCAGCAGGTTAGTCTTTAAGCGGGGCGTGGCACCTCTTCCGGTTATCCTAGACACGGAAAAGTCAGAAAAGATACGGAAAAGTCTGAAAGAGGACCCCTACTGATGACTATATCCCTACAGCACCGCAGTACTAAAGCTTGCCTTCGGGAGGTGGGAGGGTATATAAGAGGCAAGCTATCAGAACATGTATTTTTCATGTCTCACAGAGACCTCTGTTGTATGTATGACTTCCCTCTATCAAATACCCTATCGACAAGTGGACGGCGTGCGCCCTTGGATCATGGTGAACGGGCACTCAACTTCCAATAATAATCATGTGCCCTCGGCGGTTACATTGGCATACCGTAAGGATAGAGCGTCGAGGAAGTGAGAATGGCGAATCCCAGTTGGCCGGGCTTCTGCAAAAGTTTGTATGGCGCTGGGCAGGGAAAACCCGCAGCGGTCAACCAGGTAGCAGACGATAAAGTAGCCCGTGCGGTTGAACCCGTAGTGACAATGGACGCCAATGGCAGTCTGTCTGTCGGAAGCGCCGTCGCCTGCGTCATCATTAGGGCGGTTTTTTCTAGACCTGATTTGGTCCACGATAGCCTCAAACCCCTCAACCTCGTCCGCCGTCGGGGGAATTTTAGAGACGGTGGGAAACTTATGGTAGTGCACACCGCCCGCCTCGAGGTCGCGTGGGCTGTAGACCGGGTTGTCGTGAGATATGTCGATGACATCGTCTATCACATGAGCCCAGTTGGCAACGAACCGAGCCGGACTGTGGACGTCGTCAACTTGCCGCAGCGTCTTCATCGCATGGAAAATGCCGGCAATAAGTGCCGAAACGGGTTCGACTCTGGACCACTTCTCGAGGTTCTTCACGTCCCATTTCCCTTCGTGCGAGAGTAAGCGCAACTGCCACCCCCGATCCAGCCGACCGGAGACGTGCCGGCTCAGAAAGTTGGTCACTAGTCCAGACACAACGCCAATGGTGGCGGGCATGTAGAGCAGAGCATGGGTTGCTGGGGCCGGAACGACATGAGCCTCCACAGCCTTTAAAGGATGGCGACGGAGTGGAGGAACATCCATGTTGCCAATTGGTCCAGAGGCTGTGGCTGATGTGGTGTCATCAGATAGGACCTTGGGTGGACGTAAGCCGTCGCTGACGGTGTTGTCGGCGCCTGCCTGAGATGTGACGGTGCGCAAAGCCGATACAATTTTCTTTGCCTCTGTCGGGGGGGTGACGTTGTCGCACTCACCCGCAATGAGACATACAGGGATATCAAGTGTTGCCCAAATGTCCAGGCCCGGCAGGCCTACACGGGGTTCCCCAGCATCGTCACCGGGAAGACTTCCCCAGGCCACGCGGCGCCACACCGCGGTCTTGCTCTGGTAGTTAAACCTGGCCTGCATAAGCTTGGCCTCGTCATCCGCATGGTTGCCAACAAAACGACGAACGCTAGGACTCTCAGGGCCGCCCCGGCCGTCCCAGGCTCTCCAAAGGTCAAATACAGGTGTAGGTATAAATAAGAGAGCCTTGAAGATAGCAACAGTCCTGGGCGGCGGCAGCTCAGCGGGCGGACATATGGCGACCAGACCTGAAACCGAAATGCTGCTGTCGGCGAGTCGACCGGCGAGGGCAGCAGCAAAACTAGAACCCATGCTGTGCCCGATGAGAACCACGCCCTGCTTAGGTTCTCGACGCAACGTCACGGCGGCTTGGAGAAGCTCGACCAGGGAATCAAAGTAGTAGGCGGCCCAGTCCCGGGGCATAAACGCAGAGCGGCCGCAGCCAGGGAGGTCGACGGCGAGACACGATGCGCAGTCCGTTAAGCGAGTGAGTAGTGCGTGAAACTGAGCGACGGAGCCGCCAAGGCCGTGGAGGAAGACCAGCAGGGGAAGGGGTGCAGGGTCCGACGGCAGCTGGTCAGCCTGCTCGTGGCGCTTGAAGAAGACGCGCACAGAAGGATAAGTGTGCCGGGCAGTGTCCAGCTGGACAAAGGCAGAGTGGTCGCGCAGAAGTGGCGGGTCTGTGACATGGGGATCTAGGACGGCATTAGAAGGCGGTCGGGGGAAATACAAGAAAGAAAAGGGCAGGAAGAGGCACGGAGACGGCGCAAGGCAACGGGGCGGCCAGCGGGATAACCACACGTGACGTACCATATAGCGACGCTGCAAGACCTGTGCCCAGACTAGCATTTCTGCGGCCGGCATCGCTGCGGTAAGTGGTGTCGTAGCCAGCCATCCGGGCTGGACACGTAGCTGGTTCTCTGGTACGCTGGTGCTTCTCGGCGCTCGCCCGGGTTTGCCCTCTTTTCTTCGTTGCTGCCGATGCCCCCGGTCGCCGTCTCGGGTTTGCGCCCAGTCGCCGCAGTCATGCAGCACTTTCCTCTCGGCAGCCGTTTGGAGATGTTACAAGGACTTGTCGATCGGATTCAACAGCGTGCGCGACAAGTTTGGGCGCGACGCGGGCGAGCAAGGCTCGCGCCAAGGGCGGTCATATCCAATCAGACTTGAGCGCTACACACGTGATGCAGATCGGTTCTTAGCCTTGTCCCAAGAGAACCAGTCGCCATACCACGCCGAACAACGTCTGATTTTTCTTTTTGCCCCTGCTGTGAACCACAATCGAACTTTTCATCAGGCGCTCTTTGCTCTGTATGTAAACACACTCTCACTCTGGATCTGGTTTCCTGTTGCGTCACAGTAGCCCCGACCGAGTCCAAGAGAGCAAGACGACCAGGCTGGGCACAGGTGCGGAGGTAATCGGTTACGCCTGCGACTCCAAGCATTCCTGCTTTCTCGGCGCTGCTTAGAAGATAACAGGAGGGTGATCCAAATACCTGTGGCGATGGGCTGGCATTCTGTTCCTTCACATGGTCATCATCCCTTCCGAAGGTGACTAGCTTTCATTCATTTGACGTCAGCTTCGTCCTTCCACCCGATCGGCACAAGCGCCGCAGCAACATCGTCGACCCCCCGCTCTGTGGCAAGTAGGTTGTATTGCGATGCTGCATTTCGTGTGTCCAGGACCTCGACACGCATGCCGAGAGATGTGATACACCGCTTGGTCTCGGGGCTCAATGGGCGTATTTGCGGCCCGAGTCCTAGAATGAGCAGGTCTGCAGACAATGCCGTGTGTCAGCCTTAAACGAGCCCCCAGATAGATTGTGACTATGGGCACGCAACCGCACCTGGTCGTGGCCACAGCAGACCGAGAAGCCCGAAAGCGCTGTTGTCCACCTCCCACTGCCCCTTGGCATTGACGAGTGTTGTTCGCTCGTTCCATGGCCGCCACGCAAAGGCCTCTCCGCCGACGAGCAACACGCCGCTTCCGCCCAGAACGTTCATTCCGTTGTTCAGCCGGAATCCGTGCGGGAGACAAACGTCGATCGATGTCGATGGTGCGGGCGTGTCGCCAAAGATATCGAGGTCACCAAAGTCGGTCGTACCTGACCCATCTGAAGAAGCTCTTTCGGCAGGCCGGGCATTCCACTTCTGCAGCCCGGCAAAGGTGTGGAATGGCGAGGCAGGCCTGGCACACCAGGGACCAGCCGGCCCAAAAGCGATCGCACCCCTGCGTGGTCGCCTTGCTAGACACAGCAGAGTAGTCACTCGTCGGCACCGACTAGCAGCCAGCCCGCGGATCCCGAGAGAAAATGCTCCCGATGCAAGCGCGGTACATCTTCTTAACAGGACCATGGTTTCTGGCGGGTGGCTTGTTCGTTGCCTGCGTGCGTGTCTGTCGATGCCGGGACATTTATTTACGATTTAGCGCCCCATCATGCACGTGCAGCCACTAACTCCGTAATATCGGTAACTTACACCAGACGGAAAGGAAACGAGACGACGGCGGCGACTAGACCTATCGCTCCTAACAATTTATAGACGCAAAGGTTATGTTGTGCGAAATTACTCTGCCTTGTGCAGGTTCATGTAGCCCAGCTGCCCCTCTGGGTAGACTCTGACACAACGCGCAGCACTAACACCCCGGGGAACTTTTGATGCCAAATGTTCATTTTGTGTTACCGAGAGCATGGTAGTGGCCAGCAGATACTGCGGCCGTGCCTGCTGTAACGCCCTTCTCGTCCTTTCTGTTGACGGAACCTCACTAAGCCATGAATTCCCGCATGATCGTTGTTGCCACTCCCTATTCCACTCGCCCCCCCCAAAAAAAAGGATAAAACAGAAAATTTGATTTTGTCCTTCCCTCGGACCCCTTACTTCTTCTTCTCGCTCTGGCTCTGTTCCTTGAGCACCTTCTTCACAATTTTCTGCTCCTCAATCAGGAATGCCCGGACAACACGGTCCTTGACGCAGTTGGCGCATCTTGAGCCGCCGTAGGCGCGCTGGACAGTCTTCTTCGGCTTCGAAATCTGGGCGTACTCGCGGGGGCGGAGAGCTGGGATCTGTGAAACAGCATCAGTGCCTGATCGGCTAAACTTAAAAATTGGTACGAGACCATCTGCGGGCCGTGCTGCGACTTCCAAGAATTGCTGGCGGACACATCCTGCTATCGACGTATTGTCACATTGTCTGCGGCCTCGTATCGGAAAGCATGTGCCCGCCAGTACCCCCTCGCCGGGTCTCCTGCGCAACAAGCGATTCAACTTACACCCGGCAGCTTGATGCCGCAGTCACCACATTTCGGAGCCGTACCACGCTTCTTGATGTGAAGTACGCGCAGCTCGCCGCCAGGGGTCTTGACAACCCGTGTCCGGTTGGACGTCGTGTTGTACCTAGAAAAAGCGAAACCAAGTCAGCCCGTGCTCTGCGCCCACGTTGCTGTATCGGGTAAAGAAAGCGGCGCATCGTTATAGTCGAATCGTCGCAAGAAATAGGGGACAACTCACGGGTTGCGCCGACGGTAAACGACTCTCGAGTTGGCCATGGTTGCTGGGTTCGTCGGTATGGTTGGATTGACGAGGATGATTTCGAGCGGAGGAAAATTCTGGGCTGCTGAAATAAATTGGCTAAGAGAGACGGGGAAAAAAATAAAAAATCTGGTGCGTTTCTGTGTGGGGGTATATGCACGTGATACAAATGTGGTTGGCGTGTGTCGCAAACTGTGTACGCTCTCTTAGTTGCATGTCCGGTTTCCATACTGCACTTTCTGAGATCAGCCAGACAAAGCCCAAGAAGTCGCAACAGTTCTATTGCTGTTTTAGAATGGCCCAGTCTGGGTCGTCCCTGGCCTTCCAGGGCTTGATGTTTTTGCTGTTCTTCCGCCGGCTCGCATTCGCTTGGTCGAGGACCCGCCTGAGCTGTTCACTTTCAATGGTTTCTTTGAAGGAGGTAACTTCTCGGAGGCCCAGAGCCAGAGATTGTTGGCACTGAGCATTGAGTACTTCGGCTGTGACGGTAGACACGCGTAGGCTCTGGGTTAACAACCAGCTTTCGGACTATGTACGTAACGACAGAAGATTCTCAAACTCACGAGGTGGGAGCGGCTTGGCCGCCAAGGGCTGGACCATGCGCGGGATTGTGCTCCTCAGCCCGCGAAGCTGTGACAGGGCAGTCGTCAGTTTGCAGCTAGAATGGGCTAGGGCTGAACAGCTGAGTGCTGTGCCTGTCTGTAGTATACTTTACCTGGAGGTGCACCTCATTCAGTTTTTCCAAAGCCGCTTCCAGCTGTGCTTCGTCCCACTCTTTCAATTCTACTCCGATGCTCAGCTGCCGTGGTGCCTGGTTCGACATCCTGGTTGTCGCTGCGCTGTGTGCATCGGTGTTGTTGTCATTGTGCGAATGGCCAACAGCAAAAGCGTGACTACATCCAACTTGGTCACGTGATCAATTAGTTGACCAACAGCAGCAGCAGCAGCAGGCACATTCAGCGGCTGGCCGGCATAGGCGGAAGGCGCTAAGAGAGACCCAGCCTCCTACTTTTGGGGGAAGATACGTTGCTACTTTCCGACAGACACCAACCAGCGCTCTCCGCCCCGCTACATCATCGCCAACTTAGCGCGCCGTGTTGCGCGGTGTTCTTGTTCTCCTCTTACGCACTGTTCTTTACTGTAGCCAACCTTTCACCAACCTTCTACTATCCTTCCACCATCTCTCCCCTTTTTCGCTTGTTGGCCTCTGGCATATTTCAATCGGCACTCTTTTCGACTCTTTTTCAATCCATACGCTTTTTGTGCGCCTTCTGGCACTCTGCCACGCTCCGAAAGCCACTTCGAAAATCGCATCTGCGTCTGATATATCTTCCACCGCGCCTGTGTCGCGTCTTTGCAGCGCCCTCGCAGCATCTCGGCTGCTGTGATTTAACAATCACCCTTCTCCCCCAGTCTGTTTGGATTCGGTGGCAGCAAGGCCTTTGCTGTTGCTGAGCCCCTCTCGCCTCCGTCACGGATAAACCCAACGTTTTCTACCCGGCGGGTTTTTCTCCCCAGAACTCCCCCTTCGTCCGCTCGGACGTGTCTTCCGCGTCGCATCCGGGGACGCCAATCAACCACAACACGCCGTCGCCTCTTCCGCCGTCCATTTCGCCCATCACAGATCCATCTCTATTACCAACCGCACAATCCTTCGCCCTGGCTTCCTCGGCCCCCTCGCAGTCTCCGGGCTGGAGCCTGGGTCCTGCGACGCCCACAGCCATCTCCGTCACGCCGACTTCTCAAGCACAAGGAGCAACAGTTCGGCCTAATGGCACGCTCAACAGTAATGCTGTGACGCCCAATACTAACATGACGTCGAGCCGCGCAATGGCTGCACCGTCCACGCCCGTCGTGCAGCCGACCAACGCTGTGCTGGGCGCGCCTCCCGAGGGCATTTTCCGATCGTTTGACGACTTGCTGTCATCTGTTCAACGTATCGCCAAGGATAACGGCTACGGCATCGTCAAGTTGCGAGCTTCCAATTACCGTGATGCGAAACCGACGCGGTACGACCTGGTGTGTGATCGTGGCGGTGTCAAGTACAGCAGCACAGCCAAGAAGCGCAACCCGTCCACGCGGAAAGTGGACTGCCCTTTTCGCGCGAAGGCCGTTTGTGAGGTCTCGCTGTCGAACCAGTGGCGGTTCGTCGTTCAAGACTCGCGTCACAACCACGAAGCACGTGCAGCTGCAGCAACTCCGGGCCAGGAAAGCAGTCCGATGACTCACAATTTGCGGAATATCGTGACCCGGGTTGATCGTGTTGGTCACGACGTCAGCCAGGGGATAAATGACCTTGGTTCGCGCTTTGACCGGCTTGAGAAACGGCTGGACACGATTGAGCAACGCTTGCAGGAGATCAGCAATGTTGCCTCTGCAATTCCAAACCACCTGGCCAATGGGCTGAACAACGGGATGGCCACTCCAGCGGTCATTGATGGCAGACTAGGCAGCGTCGAGGCCAGACTGAATGCGCTCGAGGCACGCGGATTGGAGATGCCTCTGGACGATGTCGACTCTAGAATGCTGTCTAATTCTGTTATGTAGGCATGAATTGTGCACGATAGACTGAGGGCTTTATCCGCGGTCTCCTATGCTATTCATGCCCCATTTCCCCTTCCCCTCCCCCTCCCTGTCCGTTTTGTTTTCTTGTTTTCTGGTTCGCTGTCCTTTTTGTGCTTTCTTTTCTTTTCTGTCCACCATATTTGGTTGGCGAAGGGGCTGTTTTGAGATTCGTTGTGTCCCACGTATGGGGCTGTTTTTTTTTTTCATATTTTGTTGTTTCTGGTGGGCTCTGGCGGGTCAGGGCAGGTATTATACTGTTCACTCACGCAATTGCGTTTTTTTTTATACGGCGTAAATTCGGGTTTGCTACGACAACATGTGTTTACACAAGGGCTGGAGGCTGTCGGCAGATAATCAAAAACAAATTCAAGCCTCTTTTGCTTTTAGTGTTGCGAGGTAGTCTCGCATTGGACGCGATAAACAGTAGTATACTATGGGGAAGGAGATATGTATGTAAAGCAGCAAAAAACGAAGACAACAGTGTGGACTCCGGCGCTGCTGGCTAAATAACCACGGCACGAAGAAAAAGAAAAAGGATAACTAAAGGAGTCCATCGTGACATCATAGAACACCACTGGCACAACTGGCAGCCTGCCCGTCATACGGGCAGAGACTGTGGCCAGGGGGTAGGGGAGGGGGGTATATGGGCACAGGCGAGGAGCCCGCGTTGTTTATAGTGATAGCCATCCGAAAAACAAACCCCAAAAATCAAACCCAAAATCTTTCTCCCATAAAAATAGAAACCAAAAATGAAAACGCCGAAAATCCGAAATGTGCATGATCCGTGGAGTGGCAGTTCTACAGCTCCTGCACCCAGACCTGGAAGGGAAAAAAAAGGGTCAGCTTAGGGCACATCACAGAATGATGGTTGGTTCCCGGCACAGCGCAGAGACAAGGCTGGGGGATGCAATATAAGTATGAGCTTACCTCTAGCTTTCCAATATCAAGCCGTTGCTTGCGGGCTTGTGACTTGACGCTCATGATGATCATCTCCAGGTCGTCCTGGTCGCCGAGCGTGACCATGTCGTTGGGATCGGAGGAGTCGTCATCGCGAACCTTTATCTTGAAGCGGCGGCGAATGCTGAACTTGTCGCGGATGCGGTCTACCAGATCGGGGAACTCAATGGCTGTGCTAACCATGACGTAGCGCACGTCGTCGGCGTGGACTTTGATTCGAATCTTGCGGATGTCGGGTCGCCGGGATGCGCCGCGTGAGCTGGCGGACATGGAACTGGTGCCCGGACGGCGGCTGGGGATCATCTCGAAGTCACCCTCGTCGAAGGAGCCGTCGTCGTAGTCGCTGCCGCCCTCGTCTTCTTCCTCGATGGAGCGGGGCGGTGGACGGCGCCCGCCTTGGGATCGGCTGCCCCGCGACCCGCCGTTGCCCTGGTACATGTCGTACAGCTCGTCGGGGTACGATGCATCCTCCTCCTCTGCAGGGCGCCGGGCCGGGGGAGCGGCGGCACGCTGGGACAGGCCACGAGACGGCGTGGCTGAGTTGGAGCGCTGGGGCCGGGCACGGGCATCTTGTGGTGAGCCGGCCTTCTCGTAGCGCTCATTTGGCCGTGCGCTGTCAATGTTGAGCCGGGCCGGTACGGCTTTGGCACCGTTACGGACGGACGCGCCGCGGCTCAGAGCCTGCTTCTCGGCCTCGGGTGGCGGTGTGGGGGGGAAAACGTTCCGGTTGACGGGAGGCTCGGACTGGAGTCTTCGGCTTTGAATGTTTGTCTTGACGAGGTTGGTGGCGGCGAATGAAATATTGTCGGCTGGGCGGTCGTCCTTAACCTCGACTTTTACGGCCTAGTTGAGACGAGAGGGTCAGCACAGAGCACATACGGGGTGCACCCAAAAAAACGCACATTCTTCTTCTCGGAACCGGCAAAGCCGGTAAAGGCGTTGGCTCGGTCAGATGCGGCGACCAGGCGTGCCTTGCCGAGATAGTCCTTTGTCTTGAGATTTCGAACCTTCGCTTCGTTGGGCCGGTAGACAACGCCGACGGGGATCGAGAAGACGGTGTAACCCTAGAACGGTTAATCGGCTGATCGTGTCTGGGGTTTGTTCAAGGGCGCATTACCTCCGCCTCCTCGCGAATGGCCTCGTCAATGACATTGTGGTCCTCGACAACCTTCTCCTTGACGGCGTAAGAGAGATCGGCCATGCCGGCTTCCTTCTGTTGCAAGTAGATGTAGCAGAGGCCGCGGTTAAACAGAACCTCACACGAATATAGCTTGAAGAGAAGGCCAAGTTGGGCATAGTCGATCATGGTGTTGCCGCGGAGGTAGAGGAGGGTGTCGTTGAAGTTGGCCAGGGCCTCCTCGAAGTCGCCGAGCAAAAAGTTGGATACGCCTTGCTGGAAGTAGGCGACGGCGAGGTACTGGTCGAGGCGGACGGCCCGCTGGTAACACTCGACCTGGAAAAGAAGAGAGTTAGTTCATGGCTACCCGCAACACAGAGGCGGAAGCAGGGAAGGGGGGGGGGATAGCACATACGGCCTTCTCATGCTCGCCCAGCGTTGCATGGATGACGCCCATGTTAAAGAGAATTTTGGATGTGTCGGAGACCTTGTCAAACTCCTTGAGGGCCTCGTCGAACTCATTGTTGTCGTAGGCTGACAAGGCGGCGACCCAGGTCTCAATTTCCTGAAGGCGCCAGATTAGCATATGAAGCCGGGGAGGCCGGAAGCAGGCGACGACGAACCTGCTTTAGCGACATTGTTGCTGTCCCGTGGCGAGACCGCCGGGAGGATAATTAATGCGGTGTATATGCTTGCGTAGCGGCCTTGGTTCCGAGAGTATCTGCAGATGTGTTGCGAGACAGCCAGGGCAGCCAAGAAGAGAGCGTTCACGAGAAGTTCTGACTAGAGAAGGAAGAGTATGTATATCTCGGTCGAGAGCAGGGGGGAGGGGGGG
>PCDN01000010.1:579675-599945 GCA_002778105.1 Ceratocystiopsis brevicomis
CTGAGCGTAAGATACGGTGGGACACGAGAAAAGAGCCAAGAAGCAAAACGAGAGCGGTAGAGGGGCAGGACAGGGGGTGATATGCAGTCTTCGGCGTACGCTCGGTAACGGAGACACAGCGCCGGGACCAAGTATCACACTGCGCATGCGTCGCTCTGCCGTGACTGGCGGGCGCTGGGCCATAGCGGTGGCCGGACAGGGGTGTGCCCCCCCTCATGGTTGGCTAGGAGGGTCAGGGGCCGTTCGCAGGCGGTCTCGTCTCAGGGCCGTCGTCTCGAACGAGACAGGACGCCGTGTCGTGCGAGCGGGGCAGTGACTGACAGACCCCTCTAAGCGCCAGGCCGGTCGTTCCTTCCCCGGCTGCGGACGGCTGGGCTGGCCCGAACCCGGCCACCGCCTTGGCGCGCTGGGCGCCTAGCAAGATTGCCTGGTTCTGAGGACCTGTATGAACACCCACCCGCCCGAGCGCGTGAGGAGCGAGTGCGCGAGCGAGCGAGCGAGCAAGCGAGCGACGAGGCAGACCGTCGTCGTACATCGTCATGCATCCTGCGCCCGCTCTTGCCGCCTACCCTTTCGGTATCGACGATGCACGATGCCCAGCCCGAAAAAGGGTCTGCGTACCCCGTTCATGCAATGCAACCGTCTGGGTCACACACCCGTGTTGCAACTCACGAATCAGGGGGCTGTTCCAGGCGGGCCACCGGCCCACTTCAACGTCCGGAAGCGCCAACCGCAGAGGCATGCACGGTGTGCTCGTGGCAGCACGAGCAGTTTGCGTCATGCGTCGTGCCCTGCATCTTACGACCATGTGCCCATTCTACGGCGGAGAGGTGCGCACGGCCCCGCTGTGCTTCACCTTCAGACGTGGCCGAGCATACAATCACAGACGTGGCTTCTCCTTCAGATGTGTTCAATCACAATCACCTTCTTTTCGTCTGTCTGCATCACACCATGCCCTTCTTCACCTCGTCCCGCCGCTCGTCCCAGAGCGTCTTCCCAGAGCACGAGCACACCGTCTTATCGTTGTCCCAAACCCCTGCACTCCGCGCAATCACACCCACCACTGTGTCCTCGCCGTTCTGAAGCGCCGCGCCGTCCTCCTTGGACTCGTCCACAGGCGTCACCACCAACGCGTGCCCGATCACCTCCCACACCTGGAAGGGCCGGTCCAGAAACACCGATCCCCGTCCGTCCGACCCGACCTTCACCGTGCCCAATGCCCCTCGCCGCAACGACTTGGCCGCCTCTTCTGCACCTGCACTGCTACTGCTGCCACCCCCCCGCCAGACCGGCCCCACAGAGAGCACGCCGTCCTTCAAGTCGCCAAACTCGCGAATGCTGGCATGGTATACGCCGGACGCCACCCCCAGCAGGGTCAGGTCAACCACTGTGACAGACGGAGCTACCTGCACCATCCGGGCCAGTCCCCGCACAAACCGGTCTTTGTTTCCGCCAGTGTCGCCCTCTGCTTCTCTGTTGTCGCCCAGGTGGTAGTAGGTCTCCAGGATACTGACGGCCGCTCCTATGGCAATATCATCGGGTCAGACCGCTGTAAAACGAAGCGTGCACACATCGGCCCCCCCCCCACCTCCCCCCACGAGGTCTACACTCACCGTTCGATGAGCCCGACCCCCGCAGAATCGCATCCCTGCCAGTGTCCTGAATTGCCTTTACGATAGCAGACGGTGGCGCTGTCCCCTCGACAGAGATGGTCTGGGCATCGACGTTGCCTTCCACCTTGGAGATCCCAGGGACTTGAAGCACCGCGTTTGACACGTCCTTGACACAGCCGTCACAAGACAAAGGCACCGCAAACTGCGTCTGTTTATTCTGTCAGAGGCCGAGACCCCCACGTTGCCCTGTTGAATACTAGGCTCGTACGTACTTGGAAAGAATGCCGGACAGTCATCCTGAAGTGTGTTGGAACTGAAGCAGTAGACACAGTACCTGGACTGCGATAAACGCCTGAAACGATCGATGCTGCAGAGCCTGTGAGAGCAAGGCCAGAGAGCGCGGCGACAATGTACTTGTATCGGTGCGCGTTCTTCATCAGCTGGTGCAAGAGGTGCTCCTGTACACTGCTTTGAAATCAAGCGCACACGCACGAGGGGCGTCCGGTAGTGGCATAAGCCTAGCGGAACGTGCCGAAAATGTGCCACTATAACTCTTGGGATAGAATGAAGAATGAGCCGATGTGGCGTCACGTGACCAACAGAAAGTAAAAATCAGACCGTTGAAACGTTTTACCAGCATCACGACTGTTGGTTCCGTTTCCGCGCAAAACTAACAGCTAAACCTCTCGCTGCCGACCGCAGACGTGCTTGCATCGACCATGTCTCAGACAATTGGATTAGTGAGTTGTTACTGCTTCGTCTGCCTTGCCGGCCCTTGCCTCTTCCCGGCCGCAGAGGCCCTTTGCCTACGGGAGAGGAGGCCGTTTCCACGCAGTAAGGGCGCACCATCTGACCGAGCACCGGTACGCTGCAGACAAGACTAGCATATTCGCGAACATGGCACCACATCTCGGCAACAGCGCCGCACCTCGAGCTCTCGACGGTCAAGGCCCCTCCCTCGGCCGTGACGCCTCCCACCTTGGGCCGCCTCGCCTCTCGCATCGCGGTGCTGCTCATGGGCAAGCAAAAGCCGATCTGGGACCCATCGACCGATTGCGGTGACTACGTGGTGGTCACCAACTGTGCCGCCCTCCACACCACCGGTCAGAAAAAATACCGCAAGACCTACTACCGGCACAACACGCGACCAGGCTCACTCCAGAGCGTGACGATGGATGTTCTGATGGAAAAACATGGCGGCGCAGAAGTTCTGAGAAAGGCTGTCAGCGGCATGCTTCCCAAAAACCGGCTCAGAGAAAAGCGCCTGGCCCGCCTCAAGGCCTTTGAAGGCGACGCGCACCCCTACAAGTCGAATCTGGTCCGGTTTGGCGGGATGGTGGTCGGCACTGACAACTGGGAAGAGGCGGTCAGGGCCATACGAGAAGCTGACAAGGCGAGAACATGAGCCGGCGCGATTGGGGGGGAGGGGGGGGGTGGTTTTGTGTGCTGGAGCGTTTTGTATTTTTGTGTGCATGTACTGAATGCATTTGTACGTGTTTACGATTACTTTGAGTTTTTGTTTCTGTGTTCCTGTGCGATAATGTATGTGTGGATAATATATTCGTTTTCGAAACGATACCAATAGATCCGGCCGAGAAGATTGTGGTGGATAAAGATCAAAACAAAACGAGGCTGAAAAAGAACAAACCGAAATGCAAGTCGAATCTGTCCATGCTGCATTCCATCCAAAAAACCGGAAACAACCTAATATGCGCCTAGCTGAAACATGGATCCATCTCCGCCACCAGTGTCTGCCTTTAGCGAGTCACCTCGCAGATGATGAGGCCGTTGGGGCCGGCCTGGGGGGCGTATACCTCGGCGTCTTTGCCGGTGTTCTTAATGCCCTTGTGCCAGGACAGGTCGATCTCAAAGTAGTGCTTGTTGGGCAGCGCATATGATGCAGCCTCGACCTCGGGGATGTGCTCGAGGATCTGCTCGCCCATTTTGTACATGGTGTTCTGCACCGAGGCGCTGTCGTCGTTGGCAAAGGTCTTAATGGTCAGGGTGCGCACGGTCTCCCAGGCCCCGTCAAACAGCGGCACGGCCTCGCGGACGGCGGCCACGTCGGCAAAGGGCTTCCAGGTCCAGCTGCAGTCGACATCAGTGCTCAGAATGCGGTCCCATGTCTCCTGCAGGGTGGTGAACTCGTCTTTAATGTAGCCGTGGAAGGCCGAACCGGTGCTCTTGAGCACGGTCAGGCCGACAATGCTGCTCTTGATGGACACGCCGTTGCGGGTGACGACGGCCTTCACGTTGCGCGTCTCCTCGCCGTCGCGCAGGAAACTGTGGGGGTGCGGCTTGCCATCGACCACCATGCGGGTCCAGCGGTGGACTTTGATGTCGATGTTGGCCGTGGATATGTGGCTGTAGGTGTCGAGAAAGTGGGTGCCGAGGATGGCCGCAAAGAGCTCGGGCGGGTTGACCGGGTTCTCCTTAGCCTTGATGTAGGTGGTGTTCTTGATGGAGTCGGTTGTCACAATAACGCTGTTGTCTGCGTCCGTGTATCTTTGAGGTGGGGGGGGGGGAGGGGGACGTTAACAGGAATGTGGGGTGGAGACGAGGGGTCATCAAAGGAGCTGGCAACTTACGAGATCGCGATATTGCCCTCAAGCAGGCAGCAGACGGTCATCTCCGTAACGGACTGAGTGCCAGTGCTCTCGTCGCGGTGGACTTTGTAGACGCGGATGTTGTCCTTGCCATAGCGGGCCGAGGAGAGACGAGGCATGGTGGCAGTTGGGGCGGCCGTGTGGATGGGGAGAGAACGATGGAAGGCCGACTTTGGCTGTGCGCCTTCGTTTCTGAAAGAGGAGTGAGATGGTGCCAGAGGAGGGGAGACAAGAGATGCAGACATTGGGAAAAGAGGAGGGGAAGAGGAAGGTAAGAATAGGTATGAGAAGAGAAAGAGAGAGGAAATACGATGAAAATGATGGATGACGTTGACGATATACGAGGTGGAAGAACGGACCAAGAGATTTGAATACGAGTGTTCGGGATGGACACTCAGAGCGAGGGGGATGGCTGCTGTATATACTCTTAGAGCCGGCTGTGTATCGATGCGGTGAATGAGGCGACGATACGTGTGCCCTCGTATGTACGGATCACTGACGTCGGTGTGTAGTCGGCTTCACGCGACGGCTCCTAACGGAAATGGCCAGCTCAGACCAGGGTGCCCCACAGCCTCTGCCTGCCGCCTGCCGCCCTAAGGCCCAGAGTCCTAAGGCTGCACGCCGGAACCCGCCGAGAGCCACCACGGTGCGCTGTGCGGTGGGACTTCTAGGGCTGTTTCTGGGGCCCCCCACAGCGCTGTCTCGCGCGCGCGCGCGCTAGCGGCGGCAGCCTGCAGTAACATCACAGCGCTGTGATTGGCCGGCCGGGATTTGCACCCAAAGCACGCTGCTGATACGCCAGATAGTGGGAAAGGCCACGGATCCCGACGTCATTTGTCAGGGAAATTGGAAAGGAGAAAGGGAGCAACGACTGATATCCAGGCATCATCATACGAGGCGCGCGGAAAGCTGCGAAAGCAGCCGATGCTTCGTATCTTACAGATTGAGCGGTTTCGTTTATTCTCTCCCTCCTGTTTCGACGTGTCCTTCATAGTGAAGTGGTTATTTGCATCTCCGCCGCCCCTATATTGCATGTAGCTGCGTGTATGCATCTAAACGTTTGAAGACCCACTCGTGCTTGTGCGAGGTGGGAGTGCACGTTCCCACACCGCGCTTCTGGCCCGACGCTGGGATCACCAAAACCATTGGCAACCATTAACCACAGGATTCCTCCTCGCGCCTCGTATACTTGCGGCCGAAACGAGCATCTCCAAGCGGATCGACAGTATACACCACTCCGCCGAACACCGCAAGATATCGAAAAATACCGCCTCTTCTAATTTCTCAACTGTGCCCCCACCCCGCTTCCCTCCCATCATTCTCATCCCCCCTTTCACCCCAGCCATGCTCTGTCGGTCAACGTCATCATAGAGAGGCGCCCGGCCCCGACCATTAGACCACAGCTTCCTTCCGCCATCCTCGTGTGTGGCACCTCCGCGGATGCCCGTCTTTCTTGGTCGTGCGCTGTGACGGGCCTCTCCCGTGCCCGAGGCCAGTTGTTAGCTCATCTACGGTGTTAGGTGCCTCGGTCATGCCCAACCCGAAGGCGCCGGCCGCCACCTCGAACCCGGCCCCTAGACCCAGTTTCGACCGCGATGCGCTCCAGATACCAGCACCCTCCACAAATGCTGGCGGTGCTGGCGTCTCGGCCGGCCGTAGCCCTGCTGCCTCGGCCGTGCTGTTCGCCCCGAGAGGCTCTTCACTGACGTCGTCGCCTGCGCCCGGCAGCTTCGTTTCCGATCTGCGCGGCCTGCCCGCCCCATCACGAGCCGCCTCCCGTCTGGACACCTACGGCACCGAGAAGTTGCAGCTGCCCGATGTCTACGACAGCAGCGGCGGCGTCGGCGGCGATGACGACGACACGACGGCTGCCGAACAGTTGCTCCTGGCTCTGCGCGACATGCTCAACCGCGAGCTAAAGATCAAGGAGGGCAGCGAGAACATGCTCGAGGCCCTGAACACCAAAAAGGCCAAGCAGACGCGGGAGCAGCGCCAGCGCGTCGAGGCAGAGCTGCAGGCGGCGAACCAGCGCATCCGGGACCTGCGCCAGCGCATCAGCGAGGCCCAGCGCCCGCGGCTGCTGGCCACGATGCCAGCGCGTGCACGCACCGACTCAGCATCGCTGGCCAAGAGCGGTGGCGGCGGCGGTTTGCGCTCGCCGCTGCCCAAGCCAGCCCCCCGCAGCGAGCCGGGCTCCGACGTTGACGAACAGGCCGAGTCGCCCACCTTTGTGCTTGCCGAAATCCTGCAGGCACTCGAGGTCGAGGGCATGCCGCCCGAATACTACGTGGCCCGCTCCAACAGCCTGGTCGACTTGTTCAAGCGCCACCCGACGCTCAAGTACGATCTCGTCTGGTCCGTCTTCGGCCTCCGCATCCAGAGCATGCTGCTGAGCGACAGCCGCGAGATTGTCGCCGCTGCCTACCGCATGACGCGCTACGCCATCTCCGACGCCGCGTCGCTGCGAAAGATCCGCGCCTTAAACACCGACTATTTAGTGGTCCTCTCTCTGATCAAGGACCGCAAGGCCGACGTCGAGCGCGAGCAGGCCCTCAAGTTTGCCCGCGCCTTCCTCGATGCCAAGGACGGCGTGCGCGAGCTGTCTAGGGCGGTCGTGCGTACCATTGCGGCGGTGGCTGAGCACACCGAGGACCGGCTGCGGCCCATCTGCCTCGAGACGCTGGCTGAAATCCTGGTGCGCGACCCGCGCCTGCTCATTGCCTCGGGCGGCCTGTCCTCGCTGTCCGACGCCCTGGCCGACGGCGCCTACAAGGCTCCCGAGAGTCTTACGTCGGCCATCCTGTTTCTTCTCGATGCGCCGCAGCGCCGCAAGTACCTGCGTGCCGGCTACGAGCTGGAGGTTCTCTTCACGGCCTTTACCGACCAGTACCTGTCGACCGATGTCGTGCTAAAGCAGAATGCAAAGGCCATTGCCTCCGCCATGAAGACCTGGTCCGGACTCATGACCCTGTCCATGTACGACTTCCGCGCCATCCGCTCACTTGTCGCTAGCTTGTCGCTTCCGAGCACGCCCATCCGCGAGACCGTCATCGAGCTCGTCTACTCGCTCCTGCGCATCAAGTCGCCAGCTTGGGCCACGTCTTTCCTGGCCGGTCGCCGCCTCACCACGTACGGCCGTGTCACCAACCTGAAAGCTCCGCAGCCGCCGGCCAAGGGCTTTGCTGCTGCATCCTCCTCCTACGCCGACGACGGTGGCGGCGAGCAGAACTTTGTGGACCACTACACCGCCCTCCTCCTGGCCGTCTTTGTCCGCGCCGGTCTGGTGCCCCATCTGCTGCGCCTGACCCAGGAGGCCGACAACAACTCCATGCTGAAGCGCAAGTCGACCCTACTTATTGGCGAGATTCTCCGGCTGTCCAGCCGGCTGCTGCCGCCCTCGTGGAGCGAGGAACTGCAGCTGCTCCCCGAGCTGTTTGCTGCCGCCACGCGCTTTCACGACGAGTCGCACTTCACGGCAACGGGCACCGTGTACCAGATCAGCAGCGTCAGCAGGACGCTGTACCGGTCGTCTCCGTCGTCGTATTATTGGGCGGCCGGGACCCTTCCGCCCAGCAGCAACCTCGACTTCCATCTGCTGGACGAGCAGCCCAAGGCCGGCACCAACACGAGCTTCGACGAAGCCACTTTCCGCCAGTCGCTGCTCGACTCGGGTGTCCTGAGCAGCTCTAACTTTCTCAAATGGGACTGGGGCATCGTTCTCAAGATCATCGAGGGCCCCCTCACCAACGGCAAGCGGCTGGAGGAGGCCATCCGCGCCTCCAAGTTTGTCAAGCGGCTGATGAGCTTCTACCGTCCCTTCAAATACAAGTTCTCTGAGTTCGAGAGCACCCGGGCCACCCAGAAATACGTCCGCGTCGGCTGCGCGCTGGTGCACACGCTGCTCCAGACGCCTGAAGGTATTCGTTACCTCGGCGACAGCAAGCTGCTGCGGCAGATTGCCGAGTGTCTTGCGCAGTGCGACCCGACCAGCGGCATCACCGCGCAGTTCCCCATGTTCTCCCGTGACCGGCTTACCGACACGCTCTGTGGAGGCTATCTTCCGATGATTGGCGTACTGAGCAGCGATCCACGTGGCCTTCAGATGATGGAGCGCTGGCGCATGTTCAACATGATGTACCACATTGTCGACTTAAAGCAGCGACCAGATTTGATCAAGCTGCTCTTATCCCACTTCGACTACACGCTTAACGGCCATCACCGCGTGCTCTTGTCCAAGGCCCTGACAGCCGGCACGAAGGATATCCGTATCCATGCGACGAATGTGCTGCGCAAGTATGCCATCCGGTCCAACTCGGTGACGTCGCTTGGCCGCAGCGTGGGCGACTCGAAATGGGCCATCCAGTTCCTGGTCACGCAGCTCTATGACCCTGAGGTTGAGGTCTGCGCCACGGCGGTCAAGATCCTGGAGAAGGCGTGCAACAGCAAGAGCTCGCTGGACTTTATCGTCGAGTGCCGGCCGGCGCTCGACCACCTCGGCGAGATCGGGGCGCCGCTGCTGCTGCGGTTCCTGTCCACGTCGATTGGCTACCATTATCTGGACGGTCTCGACTACATCAGCAACGAGATGGATGACTGGTTTTTGGGCCGCAACGATGCCTATGTCGACCTGATTGAGGCGAGCCTGGCGCGGGCTTTTGTCGAAAGTTCCGACGAGCAGGCCGGCCGGATTGCGGTATTTGCCGACGAGAACGATGCGGACACAGACGCGCACATCCCGCCACACTTTTACCGGGAGCTCACCCGCACGGAGGAGGGCTGCCGGCTCCTGCGGGAAAAGGGGCATTTTGACGATTTTGCGGCGACGATTCGCGAGCACGGGATGCAAACCACGGACTCGGAGCTGGTTACCAAGGTGAAAGGCTGCCTCTGGGCGGTCGGCAATGTCGGTGCCATGGAGCTGGGCGCTCCGTTCTTGGAGGGCAGTGACGTGGTGCAAAACATTGTCGACATTGTGCGGCGACACGAAATGATGAGTCTGCGCGGCACCGCCTTTTTTGTTCTCGGCCTCATTTCGCGCTCGCTGCACGGCATGGAAATTCTGTCCGAGTGCGGCTGGGACTCGAACACGAGCATGCTCGGCACGTCGCTGGGCTTCTGTATACCGGCGGATTTGTCTCAGCTCTTCTCCCTGGCGCCGTGGAAGCATGAGGCCACCACGTCCATCACGCTGCCGGACTCGCAGAAAACAGAACGGGCGGAGTTGCCCGTGGTGCCCTTCCGGCCCCGGTCGGAATCCCTAACGAGCGAGGGCGGTGTGCTGCGGGACGTGCCCTCCCTGGACCCCGATTCGACAAACCAGCGTATTCTGGAGCTGGTTGTGGACATGGGAAATACGGTGATCTTCAAGCGCGCAGCCACCGAGCTGATGCAGATCCGAAACCGGAAGAGCACGACGGCCTTTAGCCAGCCGCGGCTGTTCCGGAAGGTGCTGTCGATTCTCGAGCGCCGTCATTATCGTCTGCCCATCCGGCGTATGCTCCTCGAGCTCTTTGACAAGAGTGTTTTGAGGAGTATAGTCTTCGGCGAAGAAGACGAGGACGATGACGATGACGACGAGGACGATGAGGACGACGAAGACGAGGACGAGGGCGAGGATGAGGATGAGGACGAAGAGGACGACGAGGAGGAAGATGAGGATGAGGATGCTGAAGATGGGGACGAATATGATGAGGATGGTGAGGACGACGACGATGACGGGGCCGGCGTGCACGAGGAGCATAACAGAAGAGGCACCGGCCCCGGACTGGATGCGGAAAGAAAAAGAAGCATCAGTGATCCCGCAGAGCTACAGAGACGGGGCACGGCAAGGAGGCGACGGGCCGGGTAGCTGGTTGATTGCTAGCAAATGTACCTTCTTTGTGTGACCTTCTTTGTGTGCTACCACCGGTAGGCGACTAAGCTCAACGTCTTAAATTGATCCCCACCCCCGCTGGTCCTTCAGCCGCATCGTTCCCCTCACAATTCTTCACGTCGTTGACAGCACGACAACCTGCCTGTGTGCTTGATTGACTAGAGGCCTACGCCGACCCTGACGCATGATGGCCAGCAAGCGGATCCTTGTGATTGCCGGCTCGGACAGTTCTGGCGGCGCGTGCGTAGGACCGATTTGCTCTGGATTTTCGAGTTTGCTTTGGGGCTTTTAACGACAACAGCTGACGCCCCCGCCGGTCTGTGTGTCTAGAGGCCTTGAGGCCGACCAGAAAGTCATTGCCGCCCATGGCTGCTATGCCATGACGGCCACAACGGCCCTGACGGCGCAAAACACACTCGGGGTGTACGATATCCACGCGGTGCCCGTAGCGTTCTTGAAAAAGCAGCTGGACGCCTGCTTTGACGACATTGGTGTCGATGTAGTCAAGACTGGTAGGTCAGCCATACCGACGGGGGAGAGAGGGGCCGAATGCGCTGACAAGAGGCTGCCGCGGCGCTAGGAATGCTGGCTTCTGCCGACGCTATCCGCCTCGTGGTCGAGACGCTGCGGGAGCGATCCGTCGCAAAGGCTGTGGTGGATCCGGTGAGGCTGGATAGAAGGGCAGGGGACGCTCTGGGGACGCGCCAAACAGCTGACACCGCGCCATCCAGGTCATGGTTGCCACGACGGGCGCCTCGCTTTTACCGCCGGACGCCCTGGATGACCTCCGGAGCCTAGCCGGGCTGGCCTACGTGCTCACGCCCAACATACCCGAGCTGAAGCAGCTTGTCGGATGCCCGTCCGAGGAAATGCACAGCCTTGCCGATCTGGAGCGCCTTGCCCGGCTGGCGCGCTCGAAGCTTGGATCTGCATGGGTTTTGGCCAAGGGCGGCCACCTGCCTCTCAGGACGAATTACACCGTCGCCACGATACCGGAGGACAAAGCCGTTGTTGTCAATGTTCTTGTCGGCCCCGATGGCGAGCTGCATCGGATTGAGAGCGCCTACCAGGAGTCCCGGAACACGCACGGAACCGGATGCTCCTTGGCGTGTACGTGGAAACGCACCGGGAAACGGAGAAACTTGCAGCTGACTCCCTAGCTGCCATCGCATCGAACCTTGCCAGCGGCATGGATGCCTGCCGAGCTGTGACGGCGGCCTGCCGCTACATCGATGCTGCCATAGAGTACGCGCCGGGCCTCGGATACGGCCACGGGCCCCTCAATCACTTCCACGCAACGTCGTCACTGCCGTTTCCCCGTGGCGGGTTTGTCCGCTATGTCCTTGAGCATCCGGACGTGGCCCCTTTGTGGCAGCGATTCGTGGGCCACGACTTTGTCCAGGCCCTGGGACGTGGCAGCTTGCCCATGGCCTCGTTTAAGGGGTACCTTGTCCAAGATTACCTCTACCTAGTACGTTGGCTGGCAAATCACGGCTACGGCCTCTCTGGCCCGGGAACGA
Organism: Ceratocystiopsis brevicomis; assembly: GCA_002778105.1. NCBI lineage: Eukaryota > Fungi > Ascomycota > Sordariomycetes > Ophiostomatales > Ophiostomataceae > Ceratocystiopsis > Ceratocystiopsis brevicomis. The sequence continues at coordinate 591,287 of PCDN01000010.1, forward strand.
CGAGTATGCTGACCCTCAGGTTCACTTCGCACGGGCCAATGCGCTGTCGGCATACAAGTGCCAAAACATGAAAGCCATCGCACGCGTTCGTATCCTTGTTGCCCTTCAACCCAGCGGCCGTCTGCACGAACTGACTTGTCTCCGCAGACCGCCGAGTCGGTTCAACAGCTCGAAAAGGAGATGGAACTCCATGTGAAGTTCTGTGCGGGGTACGGCATCACCAGGGAAGAGATGGACTCAGCACAGGAGGAAACCGGTATGTCACACACACAGGCAGAGAGAGGCAGACGGCATTCTAGATCGTACGCTGACGGACACGCAGCTTGCACTGCATACAGCCGACATATTCTGGACGTCGGGCAGTCCGAGAACTGGTTCGCACTGCAGGTTGCACTCACGCCCTGCATCATTGGCTACTGTATTGCTGCCCGAGCCATCCACGAGGAGCACAAAGCAACCCGGTCTGACACGCACCCGTACTGGACGTGGGTGGAGAACTATACCACCGAAGAGTACCGAGTCTTGGCGAAGCAGACAACCGGTAAGTGAACTGGGCTATTTGCATGCGCTGTAGGCCAGACCACTAATGGTTGCTGTCCTCTGTGACCACCAGACAGGATCGAGGACCACGCACGTCAACAGTCGCCGTCGCGAACCGAAGAACTCGTTGCCATCTTCAAACGTTCCGTCCAGGTGAGAAAGAATAGGACACATTCCTATCTCGACAATGCAAGCTGACGTGTCTGTCTGTAGTTGGAGATTGCCTTCTGGGAAATGTACCCTTATGAATGATCACGTCTCGCAAGGCTGGATGGAGCCTCGTATGCTAGGCATAAAAGGCGTGGCGATAAGCAAGACGAAAAAAAGAAAAAATGGGCCGACGCGCTAGACTAGACCGCCTTCCCTAAAAAAAGTTTTATTACTGCCAAAAAATAAAAAAAAAACACGACGTTCTCCTTTCTCCCTGTTTCCTGCCATTTCTCTTCCATCACCATCATCTCCCAGAGAACCAAAATTATCGCCTGACTTGTCGTTCTTTTTAACAGACGCTTTTTTTCTTTTCTTTTCATCAGGCTCTATTCTTTGCACACTCATTTAATAGTACCACGTTTTCTGATCGTCTTATCGTCCTACCACAACAAACGCACAGAACACACCGGACAACTTCGAACATGTCTGGTTACGGCTCTCGTGGTGGCGGTGGCGGCTACTCGGACCGCGGTGGTTACTCTGACCGTGGCGGCGGCGGTGGCGGCTACTCTAACGGATACAGGTATGTGCTCCCCCTCAAACTTGGGTGTCAGGGCAGCATCGGTACACGCCTTCATGCATCTCTGACTTCTTATTAACAACTTTCACAGCGGCGGCGGTGGCGGCGGCGGCTACGGTGGCGGCGGCAGTGGCTACGGCGGTGGTGGCTACGGCGGCGGCGGCTACGGCGGCGGCGGCGGTGGTTACGGAGGAGGTGGTGGTTACGGCGGTGGCGGCGGCGACCGCATGTCGAACCTCGGCGCTGGCCTGCACAAGCAGGAGTGGGGTATGCTCCCTTTTTCGTGACCTGTTTTCGTTTTCTTTTTCATGTGCTGACAACTCGCGCCAGATTTGGACCGTCTTCCTAAGTTCGAAAAGTCTTTTTACAAGGAGCACCCCGACGTTGCCCAGCGCTCAACAGCCGACGTTGACAAGTTCCGCAACGAACACTCGATTGCCGTGACTGGCAGTGATGTGCCCAAGCCCGTTGAGACGTTTGACGAGGCTGGCTTCCCTCGGTATGTCATCGACGAGGTGAAGGCGCAGGGTTTTCCGGCACCCACAGCCATCCAGTCGCAGGGCTGGCCAATGGCTCTTTCGGGTCGTGACGTCGTCGGCATTGCTGAGACCGGTTCGGGCAAGACACTTACGTACTGTCTGCCCTCTATCGTTCACATCAACGCGCAGCCGCTGCTGGCTCCCGGCGACGGTCCCATCGTTCTTGTCCTTGCTCCTACGCGCGAACTGGCCGTGCAGATTCAGCAGGAGATCACCAAGTTCGGCCGGTCGTCCAAGATCCGCAACACCTGTGTCTACGGTGGCGTGCCCAAGGGCCCGCAGATCCGCGACTTGTCGCGCGGCGTTGAGGTCTGCATTGCCACCCCCGGCCGTCTAATTGACATGCTGGAGTCAGGCAAGACCAACCTCCGCCGTGTCACGTACCTGGTCCTGGACGAGGCGGACCGTATGCTGGACATGGGTTTTGAGCCGCAAATCCGCAAGATCATTTCGCAGATTCGCCCGGACCGGCAGACGCTAATGTGGTCGGCCACATGGCCCAAAGATGTCCGCAACCTTGCGTCGGATTTCCTGACCAACTTCATCCAGGTCAACATTGGCTCGCTTGACTTGTCGGCGAACCACCGGATCACGCAGATTGTCGAGGTCGTTTCCGAGGGCGAGAAGCGTGACCGGATGTTGAAGCATCTGGAGAAGGTGATGGACGACAAGGAGGCGGCGAACAAGGTACTCATTTTCACCGGGACGAAACGCGTTGCCGACGATATTACGCGCTTTCTCCGTCAGGACGGCTGGCCTGCGCTGTCTATTCACGGCGACAAACAGCAGAACGAGCGCGACTGGGTCCTGGAGCAGTTCAAGACCGGAAAGTCTCCTATCATGGTGGCCACCGATGTAGCTTCCCGTGGTATCGGTATGTTTCAAACTATTCCCCCCCCCCCCCCCCCTCATCCAAATGCTCCGTCTCTTTCTCTTGCCAGCCCTTGCAGCTTGCCATAGCACTCAAGCTTCTTGCTGGTGTGCTGTGCTTTACTCTTATGTCTAGGGGCTTTCTTGCTTGCGCGAACTTGAAAAACTGCCTGACTTCGTACGATTCCGGTCTTTCTTTTCCTCAAGAGCGGTCAGTGTCTTGGGTCGTTGGCGTAGCGAAGCGAAGCACTTGTGCGTTCCTGCTACGCTCGTGATTCCATTCTTGCACCTCGTTTTCTTCGGTGCAAGTATTGGGGTTGGCATGTCTTGATTCTTTTGTTCGTCTCTCGATCAAGTTGTCTCCTCCAAGACGCCCCGAAACAGGACCAAGGATCCCCGGAGCGACGTGTCTCTCCACCAGGCGTGCCTTATTTTCCGCAACAGACAGCCCGTATAGCCGGGAGAAAAAGCAAAAGCAGCCGAAAAGGGTCCCAGAGAGCAGAGGCAGCCCGATGTGGCGCCTTTGTCGTTGGACTGGAGCGCCGCTCTGCTTTTTTGGTGCATCTTGCCCCTTCATCCCGCCCTGCTAACCTTCCGCTTGCAAGACGTGCGCAACATTACGCATGTTATCAACTATGACTACCCCAACAACTCGGAGGACTACATCCACCGTATCGGCCGTACTGGCCGTGCTGGTGCCAACGGAACGGCGATTACTCTGTTTACCACTGACAGTGAGTTCAAACATCTTTTTTTTCTTTTCGTTTTTTTTTTTTTTTTTTTACCTTGGCGGAGGAGTATTCCTAACTTTGCTTTACTAGATTCCAAGCAAGCCCGTGATCTCGTGAATGTGCTGCAGGAAGCCAAGCAGCAGATTGACCCGCGGCTGGCGGAATTGGCAAGATATGGCGGCGGCGGTGGTGGCGGCCGCTACGGCGGGTACCGGGGCCGTGGCGGTGGCCACAGAGGCGGTTCGAGAGGTATGGGGCGGCGGTTTTGAGTTTTGATTCAACTCTTCTCTCAAACTAACCGTCGCTCTCCCTTGCAGGTGGTGCCAATGCTCTGCCGATTGGCAACCGGCGCTGGTAAGCTATGTCGACGTTGACGGCGCGGTAATAGTGATTACGTGTCGTGTCGCGGGCGTTGTTCCACGCCGGTGTGTGTTTTTGCACCACTGTGTCGCGGGCCATGCGGCCATGGCTGGTGCTTGTTTGATTTCGTTGATCTTGTTTTCTTGTTTTCCTGCCCTGTGCTTTCTCCCTGTTTCGCCGTCTTGTTTCACTGGCGTTTAATGCTGTAGACTGTGAAGGAAAATTACAGGGATCTTTTAGATTTGGCAGACTTGTCAAATATACTCCGTAGTGGCCGAAGTGTGCACCTTATCATCGAATCGGCCGTTGATGGCGTCTGCCGTGCGTGTGTGTTTGTGCCTGTCTGTGCTCCCACACCGGTCCCGTCTGCTCTTGCTGCGTGGCCGCCGTTGCATTGCTAGGGCGATTGGGGACTAAGCTACGGAGTAAGTAAGATACGCCCCATAGCGTTTGTGCCACGCTTCTGTTCCTTGCACCGCATGGATTAGTTCGGGCTGTCGTTTCTGTTCTTTCAACCATATATGGCCTTGTCCGTTCTAATTAGCCGAAAGCCGGGAAGAAGGTGGTGTCACACCGCCATAGCGCCGGGAAGCAACGACGTCTACTCATAGAGGATACTTACTAATTTGCGATGCTGCAGAATGCTGAACATGAACTCCGTATCGTAAGATACGGAGGGCAGAGCTGGAACGTCACACTCGGAGTGTTTCTGACCGACCCCGCTGCAGCGTCCTGTGCCGCGGAAATTACTCAGGGAAGTATCGATACTCGGCATCCAGGCGAGGTCAGCTGCTTCAGCGGATACGGGATGGCATACAGAGAGTAGGAACTCTGGCAGACACGAGAAGAGAACGCGTTGCGGTACTGGCGGAGACGAACCGCCGGGAAAACAGGAGAAAAAAAACACAGCCAGGGAAATCGTATTCGTACCCGCGGCGAGTCCGTGGGCATGTGTCGAACCATTTTATCCACCGCAGTGTCCATGCTCGGCAGCCGACTCGAAAACAGTAAAAAAGCACGCTTGGAATGCGCCCCCGCGAAGTGGAAAAAAGCGGGACAGTGTGAGCAGGTTGCTTGCCACCGTGCGTGTACGGCCGCTGACTGGTCGGGCTGGATACACGCGAAAGGACGGCCTCAGCTGGGCATGGATGGATGAATGTCTTTGCCACCAACAAGGCGGAGAAAACAACCGAAAGAAGAGGCAAGGCAAGGCAAGAGCAGACAAGAAAGAAAAGAAACAAGAGAAGAAAAAGTTAGTGCGGACCCGGGATAGTGGGAAAGACTCGTGCGCAGCACAAGCCATGTACACCGTGTGAGAATGGAACTACAGCGCTGGCACGGAGTACAACGCACGCGGCCTTTTGACTTGGTTCTAGCACCGAAAAAGCTGCAGGTGCAGGGCGCATTGTCTACGAGTAGCGTCACCGGGAGCCTGGATCGCAAAAACAGCAACTAAGATGGCGTCGCCCTAAGGCGTACTCGTAAGATACAGTGCCTTCCCTGTGTGCACATGGCATGGCGAGGGCAGCGATGACGGAGGGAGGCGTGTCTTACGAAACGTCGAGTACAAGTCACTTCATTGCGTGTTATGACGCTGCCGGCGCCATGCCGGCGGCAGGCCGAAAACGGAAGGGATGTCCGGCCGCGGCAGGGTTGGTCGGCCTGTGTCTGCTCTGCTCTTTCTTTCCCTCTTCTTCTCTCATCGCCGGCGGGGTTGTGCGCCGCCGTTACGCGCACCAAGTCTGCCTGCCTAATCCGTAAGTATGGATGGAGTAGGCGCGATCAGCCTGTGATCCGCCCTATGGTTCCCCATTGTCCCCTGGCCCCAATTTGCAAAGAAGCTCGCCATCTGGATGTAGAAGAGCCCGGCAACCGGCGCCAGCGCCAGCGCCATCCTGCTATGTATCAAGCAAGCCAAGCCAAGCCAAGCCCCCCCCCCCCCCCCCCCCCCYCCCCCCCCGGCACTGACACTTGCACCAGCACCAACACCAGTCACCCGCATCACACCAGCACCAGCACCAGCACCAGCACCAGCACCCGCATTGCACCAGCACCGGCACCCGCATTGCACCAGCACCAGCACCAACGCCATCTACCTGTCAGGGCTCAGGGACGCACGCATTGGTGCAGATGCTCTACTTGTACAGGTGCCAAAAAGCACCAAGATCTGGCGCAGCCAATGGTCCTGCGTCGTATCTTACAACTGGCGAGGCCTGCCTCGCCGGCTTGTTTCTTCATCCCCTTTTTTTTCTTTTTCTGGGGCCGGGTTTTTTCTTCTTTTCTTCTGCCCTTTTTCCGCTCTTTTTCCTCTCTTCCTTTCTTTGTCATTCCTTCTCTTTCTCTCACCTATCCGGGAAATGAGTAGAAAAAAAGGAGGGTCGGGCAAGGAAAAGATTCTCCGCCGCGACAGGGCTCACCAGAACGATACGTACTCGGCAACACGGCAGCCTCTGCTGGCCGCAGCCGTCCGATGCGCCATATAGACGACATAAAGTACTGGTACATGACGGATGTTGCATGGGTCCCCGGCCCCCCGTCAATTATCCTCCTTTTGCGACATGACCCACAAAGAAGGCAGCCTGCGCACTGTATGTCGTCTCCACCGCCAGAGGCCCACTCGCACCTTTCCTGGCCCCAGGACACGCACTCGTACGGACGGATACGGAAGAGCCCTGTGAAACAGAACGTCGGACGACGGCCCTTGAGTGGACAGAGAACGACGCTTTCCACGCTTTCTTATTTATTTATTTTATTTTCTTGTCTTCTTTGTCCTGCTCTTTGTCGCCCCCTCGTTCTTTGTTTGCGCCTGGGCCTATCAATAATACAGCAGCCGACGGAATGTACCTGACTGGGAATGTACGGTGTTCGTGACGTCGGATCCCTGCGTACGTGAGATACTTCGTGAGGACGGAGTAAGATACGGACGCAGTGAGATACTACGGAGTTGTACGGAGTCCTTGTACCCCTGTTGCATCCGCTGTATCTGATGCACGGAGTTGTCTTCATCCCCCCCTCCCTCCAATACTCTGTAAGATACCTGCGGCAGATTTGGGGACCATGTGGTCATTCACATAGCGTACTCGTATGTGTGTGTATGCCAGCCCAGACTGCATTCCCAGTAAAGGTGTGCAGGTATATAAAAAACGACAGCAACAGCCGCCTCGCCTCGCACGGCGCAAACCTTGTGCGAGCACACCATCGTGCGTCGATGCATGCGGCACAGGCCAGATTCGGTCATGGCCAGTTTCTCGTTCTCTCTCTCTCTTTTTTTTTTTGGCCGTCTAGGCTCCACCGGAGAAGGCCGGAGTACTCCGTATCTTGCGTACTCTGTCCGTACTGGCACTCCGTACACGCCTCCGCTCAGCTGGGCATGCGCCAGATTGATGGGATGTATCTTACGGTGGGAGTGTCGTGTTTTCCTGCTCCGCCCGAGGTCTAATAGCCGGCCGTCAGTGCCGCACGCCCGGGGGGGGGGGGGGGGGTCTTTTTTACTTCTGATTTTCCGATTCCCGATTTTCTTCTTCGTTCCATATCTTTCCTCTACTTCGTCATTATCTTCCTGTGAAAAAAAGAAAAAAAGAGCAATTGGAGAATACTGCGTGGACGTGAGGTAAACCCTCCTACTCCGTAAACAAGAACCCACAGGTTCGCCGACAGCTGAGAAACATGTCCGAAAAGAGGGGCTTGATGCATGTGTATCTTCTCCACACCCCAATTCCTCTCGCCCATTCTCGTAATACCCCATCGTAAGATACTTTTGCGCTCAATTCTCAATTCTCTCTGGTCTGCTTGCCACAGCAGCACCCGTGCTAAACCCCGACAAATCCACACCGTGGCGCGGGGACCGCTGACCTCGTTGGAAAAAAAACACAACGGCACACACGCAGCCAGTGACGATGGGTGGCGGCTGTCTTCCTGTCCACTTCTCCACCCATCCTCGAAGACAAAGATTACGGAGTAAGATACGGAGACCAGAAACATGGGCTAAGAAAGTACGCAGTGTGTCGCGAAGAAGAAAAAAGAAGGCAAAAAATGCGTGGGAAACGGGGAAAAATGCGAACGGATCGATCAATGTGATATGAAGAAATTAAGAAACTATGTAAATTATACATAAATTATATATATATACATATATATATTTTTTTTTTGCCTTTTTGTAAAAATACCTTTCCCCGTCCGCCTCTGGCACACAACTCCTTCGCTCTTTCCTTCACCCTCACCAGTCATTCATTCCTTCTTAAAACTGGCGACTATCGCGTGGCCAATCTGGGAAGGTACGAACGACCCTCTTTCCTCCTCTTTTCCTAGGCCGCCTGCATGCATCGCAGCGGCTCCTCACAGCGAGATTAGCCTTCCGCGCGCGCGCCTTTCTGCACTAGAGCGCGCTACCATTCTTCCGTTTTCAACACCATCCGATCTGCAAAACAACCTCGTTAGCCCCAAACCCGACGGACGCCGGTATCGTGCTCCGCCGTGATTGCCCTGGGTCCTTGGCTCGTCCGCCAGCCAGGCTGCGTGTGTGCGCCGCTCTGCTACCTTGCCTCCTCTCCCTGTCGCGCTCGGTACCCGCTTCGCTCTTTTCGGCCATCTGCCCACAGTCTTAGGCTTATGGTCATCGCGGTCGAGGCTCTCCGCAGCACAAAAGTTCGCTTTTTCTCGTTTTTTCTCCTCTCGTTTTTCCTCTTATTCGCCCTCAACCACGACACCTCGCTGGTCTTTCTTGTTTTTTCACCTCTCTTTCACTCCGATCACTCGCCTCTTTTTCTCTCTTTGTCTTAATGTCTCGCTTCCTAGACATCGTCTTGCCACGACCAATTCCAACCTGACGTCTTCTTGTTTTGCCTCAATCAGCAAAAACTCTTTGTTTTTTTTTTTTTCCCGGCCCCCCC
>PCDN01000010.1:600180-623790 GCA_002778105.1 Ceratocystiopsis brevicomis
CCTCGCCGTCCCCCGTCTCCGGTACCACTCGGTATCCGTCAACGATCCTCCGTCCTTCCGTCGCGTTTTCCTCCCCTGCGCGACCTGCCTCCCCCCCCTCTCCTCTTCTCCCGCGATCAGGTCTTATGGACCGCAGTGCACCCGAGTACTCGCAGACAGGTTTGCCTTCGCCCTATCCCAGCCACACCGGCGGCGACACGCGTTCTGAGGCGTCATCTGTTGTAGATCACGCATCTGCTGCGCAATACGTCTCGCAACAGGAAGTGCGCCCCAGCAACTACGCGACTGCTGCAACGCCTACGTCCGAGTACGGCGTTTACCCGGCCTCGGCGCGATCTGGGTCGTTTCCGGAGCATATCCAACGCCCCTACCACCCGTCTTCCAGCCACAGCGGCGGTATGGCCCAGACACCAACCAGTCCGTCTCTTCCTCCCCTACCGGCTGCTCTGGCCTCCTTCTCCTCCATGCCGGACCGCCGCGCTGGCTCCCCCTCCCACATCGTGGCCCCTAGGTCTGACACCGATGCACCCATAGATCCGTCCATCGCGGCACCCAGCCCAACTTATGCGACCCACGGCCAGTATTCACCCTACGCGCCGCCGTCCCAGGACATGCAGCATGGCTACCCTCACAGCGGCAGTCTCTATGCGCAGCCACGGCCCGACTGGACCGGCTACGGCGGCCAGCAGACTCCATTGACGCCGGGTCACCATGTTTTTTCCCAGGCCCCTAACTCAGCGCCCCCACAGGCACGCCCGGCGCAGGTGGGTTTTGTTTTGTTTTGTTTGGCTTTGCGTTTTTGTCAAAGGCTAACCCGGCCCAGGTATACTCATTTGTGCCTATCCCGGGTGCCCAACAGCACAAGCGGCCACGGCGACGGTACGAGGAGATTGAGCGCATGTACAAGTGTGGCTGGAACGGCTGTGAGAAGGCCTACGGCACGCTTAACCACCTGAATGCGCACGTCACGATGCAATCACACGGGCAAAAGCGCACGCCAGAAGGTGAGCGCAAAGCATGCACTCGACACGCGGTCGGGGAGGACCGGGGAAGCTAACGTTTTTGCAACAATGCAGAATTTAAGGAAATCCGCAAAGAATGGAAGGCTCGCAAGAAGGAGGAGGAAGCGCAGCGCAAGGCAGAGGAGGAGCGCCAGCGCCAGGCGGCTGCTGCGGCTGCCGCGTCGGGCGGCCCTAATGGCGCCGACCCCAACAGCGGCCAGCCGGGTGGCGACGTATCGCAATCTGCATCGTCGTATGCCGGCAGCCGGCAGCTGCCGCCGCTGGGCTACCAGCCGAACCAGTACCCGGCACCGCCGGCGTCGGGGGTAGCGGCCTCGACAATTCCGGCCGAGTACAACAGCAGCTACATGCACCAGAGCTACCCGCCCGCGTCCCCGTACGGCCCGCCGCCGAACCAGCAGATGTACGGTCAGCGCTAAGCGCAAGAATCGCACAACCCCCCTCCCTCCCCCCCCCCCCAAAAAAAAAAACTTCGGCGTCTCGGTTTATTTCTGTTTCCGTCGAGTCCGACGGGCAGACACACGCATCTATATGCATATGCACGCACTGCTGTGTGCCGCTCGCCCAGACGCCCCTCGCCTGTAGAACCGGATTTCCGCGGGCGTGGGGAGGCTCAGAGCTGGGGACGAGACGCGGGGCGCTCCGGCAGGTTGCCGGGGCTTTTGGTTACTCGCGGGCGGCCTTGCTGCGCGCGAATTGATTGATTGCTTGCTGTTCCATTCCCTTATTTTTCAAGTCATTTGTTTCGTTATTTCACGCTCTTTTACTCACGTCATTCATGTTTTTTTTGCGTCCAATTTCTTTGTTTCCTGTATATGATCCGTCCATATTTGCATTTGCATTCGGGTGGCAAGGAGAGGTGTTCGGCTTCGGCTTCGGCTTGGGAGGAAGACTGCATGCACATTTGCAGGTTTGCAATGTTTGTTGTTTTCATAGTTTATTTATTTTTAGTTCTGCGAGCATGCAAGGGGGCACGGTGACGGTGAATCGTGAATCTCACGAGTGGACGAGGCCGCGACACGACTGGTGCGCGGGCCGCGTGCCCGGCGCCGGCAGCCACGTCCGGCGCCGGTGTCCGGCCCGTGCGCCGGCGTGCCACCGGTGTGCTGCCAGCCCTAGCTAGGCGCCCCCCCAGCACATGGCCATGCGTGCGCTACTGCGGCCGAACTAAGGCCAGATACATCGATACGATGTGAGCGGCCGGCGCGCAACTAGGCCTGTCTGGCTTTGCGTCTAGCGCTATGCGCGCCATCTGCCGGAGCGACGTCGCTGCGCGCCTGCCGTGCCACCCCAGCCCAGCCTAGTGCTGCGACGGCCGCGCCAGGTTAAGGTTCCCAGCGCGACACTAGGCTCCTTCCCCAGGGATCGCCCGTTCCTGCCGCCGGCCGTGGCTTGATGTTACGTCAGCCTGCAGATCACGACAAACAACGACCTTGTTAACATGTTGTCTAGATTCCGTGTTGCCTTTTTTCGCTACTACGACGACGGGGGGCTCCAACAAACCACATGGTCCAGGGGTGGCGCTTTTCCGGTATAATTTTTTGTTCTCAATGTCTCCCGACGTCTCAATTCTTCGCTAGCATTCTCCATCCTCTCGCAGCATCGCCCTCCACCATTAATGTCCTCCTGTGTTTCTCCCATTATTCTCCCTTCCCCCCCTAACGAACCCCCCTCCCCTTCTTTCTCTTTCGCCCTTCCCTGTCCATCCTCCTTGTCCGGTGCGACCTCGTTCAGTAATGTAAGCTTTTTTTTATTTTATTGTCATAGTCTTTTTCGTCGCCCAGTCTTTGTTCTTCCCTCAACCTCTCTCTACGTGGACTACTAACACTCATATCTTCCCCGAAGCCCCGTTTCCTCGGCGCCATCCATGTGCTCATTACACAGCAAGCCCTGCGTGTGGACTTAACTCACCGGATGCCTTTATACGGGAACCAGCGAAGGACACACTAACGCCCAGCACGGCTGACGGCGACGTTTTTTTTTTCCTTTCGGGCGTGGAAGATGGCATGCTGGTGACCTGCGACTTTGCGACCCGAGTCGGTCATGTTTTCCGGCAGGCGCGCTCTCAAGGATGACCGGCTCGGTGGCCTCTTGCAAACTGTCACCAGGCCCCCATTTCATCTGGGTGTGTGTCCCAAGGGTCCCGAGGACGGCTGCTGGCTCGTGGCGAACCTTACTTTCGGCCACACTTGCTCTGCACTGCCGTGGCTGCTTCCACAGCATGCCCTGGGCCCGGTGTCGTTTGACTTCCGTTTCCGCAGCGTCAACCCCTGCTTTAACGAGTATGTTCCGCCTGGCCACCATCCCCGCTCAGGCAGCAAACATTTCATCGTTCAACCGTTTTCAGAGCGCAACCACCACCAGGTGGATCTTGGATGTCCCGAAGGAGGCAAAGGACGAGCGCCGCACGGTGTCGAAGAATAGGGCCAGTGCGGATACAGCTAACGATGCGACCAACAATGCTGCCAATGATGCATCAAACCATGCAGCAGACGCACTAGAAGAAACAGACGTGATCGGCGAGCTGCAGTTTGCTTGTCTGCTCGGTTTCGGGATGAACAACGGCGTATGCCTGTATCAGTGGCACACCGCCGTGTGTCAGATCTACCTGCAGGCCTCGGATTTGGTTATGTTCCGGCCGCGCCTGTGCCGCCTCGCGGTCGGGACTATGCACAACTTAATGAGCTTCATGCGGAAGGAAAAGGAGACCGACTTCCCAAATCTTACGCTCGATGGCTTGACGGGGTTCATAGTCCCGCCCTTCCACGAGGACCGCCTGTACCGCGCCTAATGCAAATTCAAGTACGGACTGGATGCCATCACGGCGAAACTAGGTCCACATGCATCAGCCGAGCAGAAAGAGGCGGCCGACGCATTCACCGTGCTCGAGCTGACGGCCTACAGCTACAGCTACAAATGTGACCAGAGCGTGAACCTTCCGCGATCAAGGAACGTAGGGGCCCCTTCCAACGGCATCGTGATCCTCTACGAGGACGACATGCGCTTCGAACATGCGTAGGACATCAACGACGAAGGCTAGAACAGCCCCGGCAACAACTTCCACAACAACGCCAACGTCGACATCGTCGAAAACAACAACACGGCAGCTGGTGGCGGTGGCCGCAAAGACACACGTTGATCGTTGATACCCAGTATGCATTATAGCACCTCCGTGGTTCGAAGTTTGCATGTTTTTTTCATTGATATTTTTGGGGTTCCCGATTCTTTCCCCGCCCCCAGCCTCCCCTCCCATCAACAAACGAGAGTCAGCTTCCTTGGGGGACCAAAGATGGACACAGTAAAACCTATTGGCGTGGTCATGCATGCACCTTGTTTTTGTAGCAGGTAGAGCCCGTCTTCCAAACTCCAAATAAGCAACAGAAAAAGCACATCCACCCCGCAGCCCGAGGCTCGGCGACACGGCAGCCTTTTGTTTTGGTTCCCCTTGCCGGACAGGAGACTCCCTGCCTGGTTGGGCTTCTGCCAGGCTCGGATCCCGGAGCCGGCGGAAAAACGACCACATAAACACAGCCCGGACCGCAAATCCCACACAGCCGCCTGCTCGCTTCCCCCCTTCTAACGGTACGACTTCTGGAACCGCGCCCGGGCACCCGGACCACCAAACTTCTTGGGCTCGCAACGGCGGTTGTCGGCAACCAGGAGGGTGCGGTCGTCTAGAAGAGGCTTTGTCAACACTATTGTCGAGACGAGGCAAACAGGCAACAACTAACAGCAATACTTGGGAGAGCAAAAACTTACACTGAACAAGAGCCTGCTTCAGCATGGACTTGGAGTGCTCATCGACATACTGCACATGGGGTCAGTTACTTGCATGGATTCTCTCGTTGATCGGCGCCCGTGCTGAGGAAAGAGATATACATACGCGCTGGTAGTAGGCGATCAGGCTCTTGCTGATGGCTTGCCGGATGGCGTAGATTTGCTGGCATGCGCGTTAGTGAACTGTTGCTTTCTCAACGCTACTTTTGGTCACGCTGACAGGACCAGGATGTGTACAGGCTGGGACATACCGAAGTGTGACCACCTGCAGGCAACAACAAAAAGACCTAGGTTAGAAACGGCTCGAGCAAGGAGGACGGGCAGGTAGTTTGAAGTCCAACGCCAGAACTCCATAGTTGATCCGTACCTCCGGAGACGCGGACACGGATCTGTTTGTCTAGGTTAGCCAACGAACGATACTCGCGAGCACGGACAGGGAAAACAGGATCGGGAGACTCACGTCAAGGTTGGCAAACTTGTCGAGACCAACAACCAGAACCTGGACCGGCAAAACAACGGTTAGTTTCCATGCCACTGTCGCCATATATATCCTTGCACGCCAGCGCGTCCCCCCTCCCTCGGAAAGATGGATCGAGTGCAACGTACAGGCTCGTAGAGCTTGGCGCGGAGGGTCTCAGGTTGAACCACTGTCGGGAAACATTGTCAGTCGGGCGCGTTCGCATAGAGACAGAAATGTCGTCAAACGCGGAGCACATCGTGGGAGCGTTCGTACGGTGAAGAGGACGGCCGTTGACCTTGATCTGTACACAGCGAGCGCCACGTTAGCATCCCGCATGTCGACCGCATGCGCAGATCGCGCCTCTCTTTCCTCCGCGTTCTGGGGACCGAGAAAACGTACCAGGCCCTGGCCAGGCTCGCAGCGGGCGACAGCCGTCGCGGTTTTCTACAAAACAAAGCGTTAGTCGTCGTCGTCTCGTCGTCGTAGCCGGCACCATCGTCGTCGCAGGCGGTTTCGGCCGTGCCATCTTCTACCGGCACGGAGCCGCCACGCGGGGGGGGGGGGCATTCAACATGCCTTCTTGCCGAAGCAGATTGTCCGTTGCTTCGTTGCCATTGTTGCGGTGGCGTGTGTGTCTGGTTGGGGTGGTTGTCGAGAGGGAAATCGGGTCGACCTTTGCGTGCAGAGATGGGAACCGGGATGTGAGGAGGGCTGCAAAAGAAAAAATGCAAGAAAAAAAGCTAAGCGGGCCACGGAACTTTCAGGCTTAGGGCTTGTGGGAGATTTTTCGCCACGCTAAACTTTCTTTGGATGAGATAAACGTCACACGTAATAATATCACGTGATTACAGATGACTCAAATCTTACATAGCAGTTCCGGTCACCGGTATTGTCCTCGCCGAGACCCCCTCACTCTGTCCGGACTCCTTAGCTTCCTTACCCCCCCCCCCCCCCCCTCCGGAGCACACGAAACCCCGCCGGGCCGACCAGCGAACGCCATGTCGCGCAAAGGCGTCGGGCTGGCTGCGTTCGACCGCTCGCGCATCACGTCGGCGCAGTACGCGTCGCACGGGTCGACGCTGCGGTCGACGAACGCGCAGGCGCTGGAGACGCAGCTGGCGGTGTTCCGGTCGCTGCTGCAGCAGTTTGCACAGACACACGGCAAGGAGATCCGGTCGAATCCAACGTTCCGGGCACAGTTTGCGCGCATGTGTACGGCGATTGGCGTGGACCCGCTGGCGAGCAGCAACAGCGCGTCAGGCGGGTCGATCTGGGCACAGCTGCTGGGCCGGTCGGTCAACGACTTTTACTTTGAGCTGGCGGTGCGTGTGGTGGAGGTGTGTGCGGCGACACGGGCCGAGAACGGCGGTCTGATAGAGATCCACAAGGTCCGGGACCAGATTGCACGGACGCGCATGGAGGGGGCGCCGGAAGTGACGCAGTGCGTTTTTAGTCCCAGCCTCCGTCCCGCGCTACCCATTCATCGTCCGCTAACGACGGCAGGGATGATATCCTTCGGGCAGTGGCCACGCTCGAGCCGCTGGGCTCGTCTTTCGCCGTGGTCAAGGTCGGCAGCAAGCCGTACATCCGGTCGGTGCCGCGCGAGCTCAACACGGACCAGAGCGCGGTGCTCGAGGCGGCGCAGATGCTCGGCTACGTCAGCGTATCGATGCTGATGATCAACCTCAAATGGACGCAGCCGCGCGCGCAGACGGCCATCGACGACCTCGTGGGCGAGGGCATGCTGTGGGTGGACCAACAGGCTGCCGAGTGGGAGTACTGGAGCCCAGGCTTCATGCTCGACGGCCACGATGCCATCCTCGACGTGTGAGGCCGATACCGGTACGATACAAAAACCCATTGAACATCACGGGACCTATCTTGGCACAAGGAAATAAATCACAAAAAAGCGACTTTTCCTGCTCCCGTCCGGTCCTCTTTTTTTCAAGAAAAGACGGAGAGAAACACAAAAAGCACGCGACATCAAAACATAGAAACCCGCCAGCCGAAATAATCAACACCTTCCATAGGCAAAAAGAAACAAAGACCAACAAAATCCCACACGTCGCCTCTCTCAACCTCCTCCGCCCCCTCCCTCCACCGTACAACAGCCCTCCTCCGCTCTTTTCCTCTTTCTATCGCGAAAACAGTCAAGTTGACACATGGGCTCGGAAAAGGTGCTTGGCCGCCCGTGGAAAGGCCCGCAGCGCGCGTGCATCAGGCACCTAGTACGGAGGGTTCTGACCGCCAATCGGGCCCGGCGGCGGCGGGTAGTCCTCGACGCGGCCGGCGGAGCCGGCGCGGCCTGAGGAGCCGTCGCCAAAGTGCTTCTTGCGCAGGGCAGCAAGACGTCTCTTCTTGGTGATGGTGTTGATGTAGGTGCCAATGATAAAGGACACCAGGTTGAAAAAGGGCAGCCAGGCCTCCTCGGGCAGGAACTTCTGGGCAAAGGCCAGGCAGACGGGGCTCGAGACCCACGACACGCGCATGACCTTCCAGAAGCCCACGCGGACGGTGGCGCGGACCTGGTGGTAGGTGCGGGCGCCGGCGATCAGGGCCATGGCCGTCAGGTAGACGGTGTTCTGGATGGGCGCAATCTAAAGGGGTGTCAGCACGCAGACAAGCGAGTGCGTTACGGGCGAGGCGACAGGACGTACGATCAGGTTGCTGACCAGGATCTGCAGGATCTTGGCACGCAGGCTGGTGCGGCCGGCAAAGGCCTTCTGCAGCACCCAGATGAGGAAGTGGCCCAGAGGGGCGCTGACCAGCGCGCCGTAGGCGGCCATCTTGGGGACGCGCGAGGTGAAGTAGTTGCCGTGCTTGTTGCGGTCCTTTGCGAGCCACGAGGCGAGCAGCTCCTGGGCGCCGGCGAGGGTGCCTGCGGTGAGCATCTTGGTGCGGAGCGGGTTCTCCTCCAGCTGCTTGATGTAGGCCTAGAAGGACAGAAAAGGTCTCGCGTTAGTGAGAGGCACTTGTCGCCGTTGGTCCCCTGTCTTGTCTTGTCTGGGTGTCCACGTACAGCGAGGTATCCCTTGGTGCCGGCGTTCTCACGGCCGCCGGTCAACGCAGTGCCCACAATATCGGCAACCGGATGGTGGCCCTTGGTGCCCGGGATGGGGCCGGCGGCCAGTGCGCTGCGGATGGGGTGCATCAGCTGCTGGTGCGGCGTCGGGTAGGCCGGCTGGTTCTGGTTCTGGAAGGCGGCGCCAGCCTGGTTCTGGAAGGCGGCGCCAGCCTGGTTCTGGAAGGCGGCGCCAGCCTGGTTCTGGAAGGCGGCGCCAGCCTGAGAGAAGCCACCGGGCTGGGGGTAGCCGCTGCCAGGTTGAGGGTAGGCCGCCGGGGGCTGGGGGTAGGCCGCCGGGGGCTGGGGGTAGCCCCCGGGCTGGGGGTAGCCGCCAGTCTGCTGCTGGAACGTGTCCCGCTCAATCTTGTACGACGACATGGCGAGGGTTGGGGCGAAAGGTTTTTCAAAACGGCATCGACGAGAACGAGGCTGCGCTGTGGAATGCACAAGGGCGTGTGTGAGCAGACAGGTCGAATGGAATGAGGAGCATGGGTGTGGCAGTGGAGAAGAAGGGCAGCAACAGAGGAAAGGAGAAACGAGGGAATGCGGTGAACGGAGGAATGCGAGTGGATGCAGGCGGCGAGAAACGCGGTTGATTTGTTTACTTTTTCCCTTTTCTTCTTTGTCGGAAGACAACGGCGGCAACGGAAGGAAAAGAAAGAAAGGAACAAAAGCAGCGGGGCCGGACAGGCAGGAAAACAGACGCAGGAGCAGGTGGACTTACGCAGGACGCGGACAGAAGGGCAACGAGGATGTTGCGGTGATGGGGGGAGAAGTGGGCGTCGGGCGGTGCGAGACGGCGAGGCAGGATGCGGGCGACTTTTGTTTGTGTTGTGATGGGCGCCGCGGGTGGGCGCACTGTGTCGCGCTGGGCGGCCAGGCGACGCGTGGGTCGAATGTGGAGCTGGCGCCTGGCGATTGGCTTCCGGGGGCGGGAGTGGGCCCGAGGCGTGCAGGCGGTAATAAACACGAGTGGCCGGGGCCGTTGGGCTGCAGCTGTTTACGATACGAGCACGCTATTACGGAGTAAGATATCTCTTTTATGGTTGTCGTTTCAGCTCAGGGGGGGATACGCGGTGCAATTAACCTGCAGCGTAATATTTTACGTGGAGAATCGGTTCCGTGTATGATCTACTCTGTATCCTTACCGGCTGACATAAGGCAAGTAAGTACAAAGTACTTGATGAACCTCGGTTTCAACAGGTCAGCGACCCTCTCCGACTTGGCGCGCTTGACGCGCTTTGGCCGCCGTCTCCCTACATCGGCAGCTGCCGCATCTCCGCCAGCGTCCAGTACTTCCGCATGTTCTCCGCCCCCAGCGTCGCCACCTCGTCGTCCAGATGCTGCCACAGCACCGTGCCCCAGCTGTCCATCAGCTCGCGCAACGTGCCCAGGTTCAGGTCCGTCTCGCCGCTGCGGCACCGCTTGAGATACGCCTCAAAGGCGTCCATGCCCACGTGGATCTCGCGGTGCTGCCGCACCAGGAGCGCGGCCGTTCCGTTGCTGGCGCTGGCGCTGGCGCTGGCGCTGGCCTTGCCCACCGGTTGGAACTCGGCCATGCGCTCCGCCAGCACGGGAAAGATGTGCGCCTCCTCGATATCGTGGTGCATCGTCAACCCACGGATAAAGTGCAGGCCCTCGTCCACAAACTGCCGGATCGACATGCCGGCCGGCCGTTTGCGCTGCATGCACGCGCTGTGCAGCATCGTCCAGGACTGGCGGAAGTGGTTGTGCTGTGTGCAGGTCAGTCCAGGCGCAAAGGAGCGCTTTTGCAAGACGTACGTAGGCTTCCATGGTCTCGGCCATGGAGTTGTACTGACGAAACTCGGCGGGCAAGAGCGGCGGCAGGGCCGGCTCCTGCGGCGTGGTCGCGTCCTGGGCGGCCTTTCCAACCGGGGACGCCGGAGACGTCTCAGACGCCGGACACGCCTGGGATGCCGGGGATGTCTGGGATGGCTGGGATGGCTGGGAGGCCATGCTGCGGAGCAGAAGCGCTTTGGCGGGCCACGCTGCGCAGCTTCTGGGGGCAAAAAAGAGGCGCGTCCGTGACGCTCGGTATGTCTGCGCAGGTGCAGAAAGACACGCCGGTCGACCCAGAATGGCGATGCGTAGACAACGCATCGACACGGGCAGCCAGTAGACATCTGGCTGTTCTGGTTATCGTTTTCTGCGGACACGGCCGCATTGAAGAGGTCGCTGGTTCGGCCGAACCGGGCGGACGACAGCGGTTGGTATCCACACTTTCAGCCTCGCTGCCGAAACAAACCAAAAAAAATTCAACGTACAGTAGCGGGTATTCGCTGGTCGTCACCGACCCAACTACTAATCCGCCGATTACTGGTTTAACTAGGGGAGAGCGGACGGGATCCCGTGCTTTCCAGTATCTATGGCCGTACGTGCTGGGTTTGGTTGTTGGATGGACTAAGAGTTGTGCGCAGAATGCCCTCGAGTCGGTGCAGCCGTCTACGTCCTTTGCTTCGTATGAGAGAGCATCGTGTCACGGGAGCATAGAAATGCAGGACCTACCAAACAAACCAAACAAGATGCACACTGGCCTTCGAAGGTTGTTCCCTGCAGTGCTCACTGCTGTTGCAGAGAGAGATTGCCGGGGACTGAATGCAATTAAGAAATCAGGACGACAGCATACATGGCTGGTTGCCGTAGTTTAAATTTATACATGCATCTCTTATGGGATTCGCTCTCTATTATATACCTGCGCCCAATGTTTCCTTTTTTGCTGAATACAAACAGCCGTTCCTCAGTATAATCCCACTGAAAGGTCCTCTCTACATTACATCTTGCAGCATTATTTTCGCACAAGGGGAGTTCTCAGCTTCCTTCGAGCTTTGAAGCCTCGCCAAAAAAAAAAAAAAAATCGTTGATATTATGTCCTGCTTCTGTTTTCCGATGCATTTGATGGAAAAGGAAGAAAGAAGATGCAGTAATACTATTTATGCTATAAACAAGGTTTTATATCATTTACACGTTACACGACGTGATGGAGGAAGGAGCTATTGAGGCAAGAGCGAAGTGCTGGAGAAGAAAGAGGGGAGTCAAGTCGGACTCGATGCCGCCGTTTGCACCGTTGTCATGCTTATTTCTCGCAGAAAAACACCGAGGCAAGAGCCAGAGCCGATAATGAAGGACAATACAAAAATTCCGTCTCCTGGACAGGTATCTTACGGAGTGAAGGTGGACACCGGTGCCTGACCTGACCCACTTATTCCCGCGCCACACTAGCTTCGCAGGGAAGCTACGAGTAGTCAGTATTGGAGCTTCATCCCTCACCTGCACACCACCGCCAAGGAGACCAAGTCCTTCAAGTCCCTCCAAGTCCCTCTACCGCGCGCCAAGCCGTCTTTCCACCATGTTCCCACGCCCATAGCGCATACCTGTTCCATAGTGGCCGCGGTAGTTCGCTCGCTGCTGCCCTTCTCCATCACCTCGCACTTAGCATCGCCCGCCTTCCTGGTCTTCTTCTCTCACTTCTCGCTTCTCTTTCAGCCGTTTGCCGTTATGGTGCGTCCTGCCTTTGATTGGTTCATGATGCAGCCCCCAATACCTCTGTATTCTGACAATGGCGTGAAGGCTTCTGACAGGACGCCCCTTCTTGCTCTTGCTCGGTCCTCTGGCGCCTCCCCGCGCGCAGGGGGGGATGCTTCCGAAAAAGAGGATGCTACTGCTGCTGCTGCTGTAGCTTCCGCCGACGACGGTGCCATCAACTGGTCGACCCGGATCTGGCAGCTGTTGATAGTTTCTTGGGCCGTGCTGGCCACGGCGGGCGTCCTCGTTCTCGCCGTCTGGGTCCAGCACTTGCGGCAGACGTCGTCGTCGTCGCCGGTGCCGGCTGGCTCTTCCTCTCCTTCCGGCAAGCGCAACCTCGTCTTCATGGTCTCGGACGGCATGGGCCCGGCTTCGCTGTCCATGACACGGGCGTACCGCCAGCTGGTCGAGGCCCGGCCCATCAACGACACGCTCGCGCTCGACCGCCACTTCTGGGGCACCAGCCGCACCCGGTCCAGCAACAGCCTCGTCACCGACTCGGCCGCCGGCGCCACGGCCTTTTCGTGCGGCCAGAAGTCGTACAACGGCGCCATCAGCATCCTGCCCGATCTCTCGCCCTGCGGCACCGTCCTCGAAGCCGCCAAGCGCGCCGGTTACCACACCGGCCTCGTCGTGACCACCGACCTGACCGATGCCACGCCTGCCTGCTTCGCCAGCCACGTCAAGTACCGCACCCAGATGGACGAGATCGCCCTGCAGGAGATTGGCGAGGGCCCGCTCGGTCACGTTGTCGACCTCCTGCTCGGCGGCGGCCGCTGCCACTTCCTGCCCAACTCGTCCGCCGGCAGCTGCCGCCAGGACGACGTCAGCCCGGCGGCGATCGCCCAGAAGAACGGCTGGGCGTACGCCGACAGCCGGGCCGGCTTCGACGCGCTCCAGGGTGGCCACAACGTCTCGCTACCCACGCTGGGCCTGTTCGCGGCCGGCGACATCCCCTATGAGCTGGACCGCAGCAACATGTCGGACGTCTACCCCAGCCTCAGCGAGATGGTCGCGACTGCGCTGCAGGCGCTTGCGGACGCCACCCGGCACAGCGACAAGGGCTTCTTCCTTATGATTGAGGGCAGCCGCATCGACCACGCCGGCCACGACAACGACCCGGCTGCCCAGGTGCGCGAAGTGCTCGAGTTTGACAAAACTTTCCAGCTGGTTCTGGATTTCCTCGAGCAGAGCGAGACCGATGGCGTTGCCGTGACCACGAGCGACCACGAGACCGGCGGTCTGTCCACGGCATTGCGTACGTCCCCCCCTGCCCTCCCCCCTCCATCCATGCCTGGTAGGAGCACGCTTGCTGACCATACAGAGGAACCCGGCCATCTTCCCGTTTACGACTGGTTCCCGTCGTTCCTGGCCAATGCGAAGGCATCGTCTGAGCATCTCGCTCGTCTTCTGCGTGCCCACGTGGCTTCAGACGCGGCCGCAGCCACACACCTTAAGCCGCTCAAGGAATGGATCAACACGCAGCTGATCATTCCGCACTTGGGCATCACGGATGCGCGGGACGAGGAGCTGCAGCTGATTGCCGAGAACCCGGACGACGCTACCACGGCATTTGCCGCCATTGTCAGCCTGCGGTCGCACATCGGCTGGAGCACGCACGGCCACTCGGCCGTGGACGTGAACATCTACAGCTCCGGCGGCCCGGCAGCCGAACCGCTGCGCGGCAACCACGAGAACACCGACGTAGGCAAGTTCCTGTGCGAGTACCTCAACGTCCACGTGGATGGCATCACGCAGGAGCTCAAGGAGAAGATGGGTCCGGCGCTGGCAGGCACGGCAGCCCAGGCAGCGGTGGCCGGCGGGTTCGAGATGGAAGGCCACGATCCGGCGTGGGTGGCCACCCACCGCTCGCCACACGAGGAGCACGACCTGCCCCGGGACGAGCGCAGGCTGCATCTTGACGAGTAGGGGGGTGTGGGTTTGCGTGTCTTTCGGTTTTGCTTTTGCTTTCTTTGGTTGTCCTCTCTCTCGTTGTGTTTTCCTGCGACCTGGCCTGCGTTTGCCAACTATGAACTGATTTCAAGATCGACACCGTGCAACCATGCGTATTTGCAGATTCGCCGCTGGTTGCCTATGGTGATGCCCATGTGCGGACGGGCCACGCTGACAGCCAAAATGGAATCCACTATGCCGTCCAGTGTAACTAGCGACGGGCCGTCAATGCAGACCCTGTTCAGTTTCCGCATACCCCAAAGGGCGTCCAACGCATCGTCCTTCAGAATCACGTCTGCGTCACTATCAGAAAGGAGTGTTTCCAGGCTGGGAAGCGCCGTGGCCAGCCTATCAAGGTCTGCTGTTGTCAGCACCGTTTCTAGAAGGTTCAGCTCCCGCAGCTGGGGGGGCACTGGCACAGCGCCTGCATAAGCAGGGCATGGTTGGGGGAGCCCGGGGTTTCCAGGATGTAAGATACGGCTCGTCAATTGCCCGGAAGGAACACCAGCCGAACTCTCCTCTACGGCGCCAGCCGAACGTAAAACTCTCCAAGGCTGTCTGGTGGTGAAGGCTTTCCAAAAAGCAGGCATCGGATTCATCACTGAACGAGCTGGGCTCCGGTGCGAGCACATGCAAGTACCGGTGGCCAGGGTGCGGCTTGTCTGGCTGAGAGCGAAGAGTGAAGCGCCATCTTCACGGGCCTTCAGCTCGTCTAAGACGAGATACCAGATATCGGACGGAAGCATGATGCTGACGGTCCAGGGGCCCAGTCACGTCCAGATTCTTGATTTTCAGGCCTGCCGCAGGACAGGAAACGGCCGGCGGTCTTCGGCGTATTGTAACACCGACACGCGCGAACCAGCACCTTGGCAGACGACTTAGCTGCACGATACCGTCTTTTTAGCAGCACAGCCGACTTGTTGTGATGGGATGTGCTGAGGGTAGGCTCTTTCAAGCTCTTTTCCAGAGTGGTGGGTTTTGTGTGGCATTAGGCCACCCCGATGGGAAGCGTGCCGCTGTTCCTTCGTGACCTGTGGCCACGGAGAAGTATGAAAAAGCCAGGAAGCTTGTCGACTGAACCGGCGGTTGGTTATCTGTTGTCTTGAATGCGAGAATGGAAGAGGAGAGATTGGAGAATCGCCCAAGTCCCCAAATCCACCAAATAAATAGGCTGGCCCGCAGTCGGCGCGTTAGCATAGTCGTACCTGCCGTTTCTGACCAGTTCCAGCGACGACTGGGCTCCCCGTCGACTTTGGACGTGTCGCTGTGAATCGCTGCGAATCGCCGCGAGTCGCCGCGAGTCGCCGCGAGTCGCCACGTGCCAGCTCTTTTTTCTGCAGCCCGCAGCAGATTTGCGCCATGGCCGTTGTGTCGTTCACCCTTAGTGACGAGGGCGTTGTGGCCTTTCAGAACGCGCTGGCGTGCATCATGCGCTTCAGCGAAGATGTGTCGCTGGACGCCCTACGCGATCGGGTAAGATGGACGGGATGACGACGACGACGAGGGTGCGGGTGAAGTCTCTGAAGATCGCTAACCCCCCAGCTCATCCTGAGCGCCCTCAACGCGAGCAAGTCGGCTTTTGTGTCCTTCTCCTTCTCGGCCTCGCACTTCTTCCGCTACCGCTTCCAAGGCAGCGCCCAGGCGCCGGACCGGTTCTTCTGCCTCCTCTTCATCCGGTCCCTGCTGTCCATCTTCCGCACCCGGACCGGCACGGGCGACGCGGGCCGCGGCGCGCACGCCGAGTCGAGCATCGAGCGGTGCGACGTCTCCATCGACGACGGCCCGGGAACCAAGAGCCGCTTTGTGGCCAAGATTGCATGGCGCAACGGCATCACCGCGACCCATGCCATCGCCTTCGAGGCCAAGGCGCCGGTCGTTGCCCGGTTCGACGAGGCCAAGGCGACCAACCACTGGTCCATTTCTGCCCACACCCTGCGCCGGCTGATGGAGCACTTTGGGCCCAAGGTCGAGCTGCTCGACATCAATACCGAGGGCGTGCGCGTGGTCAACCTCTCCTGTTTCACGGCAAAGCAGTACACCAAGACCGAAGGTACGTTGCGCCGCAGCCCATCTAGTATCAACTATCCTTTGGGCTACCCTAACAGCACAAGGCATCCTGAACATGAGCCTGCACACGTCCATTGCCGTCAAAATGGACGACTTTGACGACATTGACGTCGAAGACAAGCACCACATCATCATCAACGTCAAAGACTTCCGTGCCATCATCAGCCATGCATGCACCACGGCCGGCGACATCTCCGCCCACTACTCGGAGCCCTGGCAGCCGCTGCGCTTCTCCTACGGCGAAAACGGCATGCTCTGCCAGTTTGTTCTCATGACCCTCGGCAACAAAGGCGACGCGACCACCCCCCAGAAGCCCAAATCCAGAGTGCGGGCCACCGGCACCGCAAAGCAGCAGGCCGCCTCCGCGTCTGCCGGCGCGGCCCCGGCCAAGGATTCCACGCCTGCGGCCAACCAGCCGGCCACAGCCTCACCCTCTGCGGCACGCACACAGGACGGCCTGCCTCTGACAACGGGCCAGGCAAACCAGGATGCCACCAGGTCCGTGGCAACAGCGGCCGACCAAACTGCGGATTTCGGCATGCGGCCACCGCCGGTTCCCCCGCCGACCATACGGATGGAGGCTCTGTACGACGACGACAGCCAGTGGGAGCCTGTAAATCCCGACGCCGACGACCCGGGCTTCGTGCAGATTGAGTGGGACGAGAGTCTGCAGCCGGTACGGATGGAAATGGAAAACGTCGAGAGGCTTTGACGTTCCTGCTAACGTACGCGCATCGGTATAGGAATTGGCATTTGTGCCCATCAACAACAACAACGGGGCGGAAAGCAGCGCACAGGAACAGCCAGACGCATCCCGAGGTCTGGACCCAACGCAGCGCCTCACTCAGGTATGGATGGCCCTCTCCTACGGCACACGACCAACCCAGGCTGGTTCTCCTAACGTCTAGTAGGTCCGCAAGTTCGGTCTATTCGACTGATGCATGCTGCCGAGCACGCTGTCGCCTATGGCGCCTCTGGGTCGGCAACCTCGATTACCACCCAGCTCGTGGCGCAGCCCGCGCCGACGGACGCAATGTGCATCCCCGGGGGGAGGTATTTGGCGGATGCAATTGCATTGCGCTGGCCCTTCCCCCCGTCGGGGTTTTTCGTACCAGGGCCGCAATTGCCGTGCTCGCCCCAGCCCCAGGCGACCACATCGCCGTTTTCCAGCAGCGCAAGAGCATGCTCGCTGCCGACGGCCATCTGCAGGGCCTTGTGGGGAGTGTCGGGGGGAGCACATTGGGAATAGTCGTTTCGCCCCCAGGCAAGGATGCTTCCATCCGCCTTCAAAACAAGAATGTTTCCCCAGCCCGCTCCAATATCTTTCCAGCCCGGCACCGCTGCAGGTGCGCTGGATTTGATCTCCCATTTGTCTTGGCCCAGAACCCGGAGCCGGCCCTCGTCCGGGGCGCCGAGCAAGCAGGTAAAATCCTTGCCGCAGACAGCCCTCTCTACGGCAAAGTCGACGCCTTCGATTCGCCGCGGTGCAAAGACGGCAGCGGCCTCCGGGCGTCCAATCTGGCCTTTCCGCCCGCTACCCCATGCATACGCGTCGCCGTTGTCCAGCACGGCTACAACGTGGCTCATGCACGCCGCAAGATCCACGACCTCCGTGCCCGGCGGCGGGAAGTCGCGCAGCTGGGTTGCCCAGGGGTCGCGGACGACCAGCGGGCCCTGTCCCAGCTCGCCCTTTTCGCCGAGCCCACAGGTGTAGACGCGTGCGTTTCGGCCCTGCTGGTCGAGGGCCGTAAAGACAGACGCCTCCCACGTGGCTGCAACCAGCCGGATGCGACAATGGCGCCCAGCTGGTTCGCCATCCCGGCCGAAATCTGCCGGGGCAAATACGGGCTGGGACGGTTCCCGCACGGCGCCGCACGCGCCGCTGGCCGGGTCGCCGCTCCAGTGCAAAACGCCGTCTTGGTCCAGGAGCAGGGTGTGGTTTCCGCCGCCGGCCACGGCCCTGATAGACGAGGGCGGGTCTGCAGCCCACAGGACGTTCTTGGGCACGGAGACGTCCTCTTTGTGGCCGATGCCCAGTTGCCCAGAGCCGTTGGAGCCGAGGGCGAAGACCAGGGCCATTGCGAGGGCGGGTGCCGTTCGAAAAGGCGGTTCTCTGGCCGTGCGAGGGTGTTTCAGCCGGCCACTGCCTGCACCCTTGGTATCGGTATAGGGGACATTGCATCCATAATATCTTCAGACGTTGAAAACTGAACAGCGTCGTCCAGGCGTGGTCGTGAAATCGGTGCTCGGAGTGCGGAGGATAGTATTGCCGAAGCAGAAAGCACCGAAAGCTCCACTCGAAAATTTATTTAAGATTTCCTTTCTGGCGCTTCTCAACTCCTCTCCCTACTTTTCTCTTTTCCCTACCCAGACGGCGCACAGAGTTCTTCTGTCCTGCAATCCAGCGTGCGCAAGACGTTTTCGTCTTCGTCTCCCACAGACGATCGGGACGGGTGTTTGCGATTGCCCGTACACAATGGCATCGACGCAGACCGCTGTTCCGGCGGGCATGGAGGACTTCACCGTCGGCCTCATTGGCATGGGCGACATGGGGCGGCTGTACGCTATGCAGCTGGCTGAGGCGGGCTGGAGGTAATTGCTTACTCGGGAGGCGCTCGAAGCGTCTCCGTTATGGCGTGAACCTGACGGGTAAGTTTGGCATTGTCTTGGTTTCGTTTCTTTTTTCTTTTTGTTTTCTTCTCCTTTCCCGCTATGATGACTTGAGTGCATTTGGCTCGAGTATTGTCTCCCGACTGTCTGCATACCATTCTGGTGTGCAGACGCCCGTCGGGAGACTTTCCTTGATGAAACATCTCAGCTACCTTTAAAATACTTGTCTGAGCACACACCACTCTACACTGCCCTTCTTTCTACTGTTCCACTTCTTCTCCGAGCCCTGCTGACCGCGATCTGGTGGACAGTGACAGGACGATTTTTTTTTGCGTCGACGGCCGACCGGTGGCTGACATTTCCCGACCGGTAATCTAGGATCGTGGCGTGTGATAGAGAAGACCAGTACGAGAGTCTCCGGGAGGAGTTTGCTGGAAAAGTACGGTTTGCCACAGCCCCCGCCACCCTGCGTATGTCCCGTGGCGACGGGAGGGCGACCAAAGCGTCCCATAAAACATGCCCATGCTGAGACGAGGCGCTCAGGAAAACATAACCATCCTCCGCAACGGTCACCTGGTGTCGCGCGCCAGTGACTATGTCATCTACAGCGTCGAGGCGGCCGCGATTGGGGCGGTTGTAAAAGAATACGGACCTTGTAGGCGTTGCGTTCTGCGTTTTGCGTTTTTGTTCTCTGCCTCCTCTGCCTCCTCTGCCTCTGCCAGTCCCGTCCTGAATCTCACGCGGACAGCCACCAAACAGAACGCCATCGTCGGCGGCCAGACGTCGTGCAAGGATCCCGAGATCAAGGCGTTTGAGGCGTACCTCCCGGAGGACGTCGACATCATATCGTGCCATTCGCTGCACGGCCCGGGCGTGGACACGCGCGGGCAGCCCCTCGTATGTGATTTGCTTGGATTCGGCAATGTCTCTTGTCTGACACCACCCCCCCCCCCCCCCCCCTCTCCAGGTCTTGATCAAGCACCGTGCTTCGGACGCGTCGTTTGCCAAGGTCGAGACGGTGCTCCGCTGCTTGCACAGCACGCACGTGTACCTGACGGCGGCGATGCACGACCGCATCACGGCGGACACGCAGGCGGTGACGCACGTGGCGTTTCTGTCGATGGGCAAGGCGTGGCACGCGGCGCAGCAGTTCCCGTGGGAGGGCGCACGCTACGTGGGCGGGATCGAGAACGTCAAGATCAACCTGATGCTGCGCATCTACGCGCAGAAGTGGCACGTGTATGCGGGGCTGGCGATCATGAACCCGGAGGCGCGGCGGCAGATTGCGCAGTACGCGGCCAGCACGACGGAGCTGTTCAAGCTGATGCTGGAGGGCCGGGCGGACGAGCTGCGGCGGCGCGTGTACCGGGCGCGCGAGCGGGTGTTTGGGTCGGCGGCGGAGCCGCGCTGGGGCGGCACGCCGCTGCTGGACGACGGCATGCTGGACCGGTTCGGGCTGGGCGAGCGGCCGGCGCAGCCGCTGCCCAACAACCACCTGAGCCTGCTGGCCATGGTGGACTGCTGGAGCGAGCTGGGCATTGTGCCGTACGACCACATGCTGTGCTCGACGCCGCTGTTCCGGCTGCGGCTGGGCGTGACCGAGAGCCTGTTTGGCGACGCGGCCCGGCTGGACGAGGCGCTGCGCGTCGCCGTCGAGGACATCACGTTCCGGTCCGACGACCTGGAGTTTACGTTTGCCGCGCGCGGCTGGGCCGAGTGCGTCAGCTTGGGGCACTTTGAGACGTGGCGCGAGCGCTTTGTCGAGACGCAGACCTTTTTCAAGCCGCGCTTTGCCGAGGCCAAGGTCGTGGGCAATGCGATGATGAAGGCGCTGAGCAGCGGGGGGTGAGCGCGGTCTCGGTTCTCGGAAGATACCTACGAACAAGTACTTTGTATCTTACGTTCCTGGCACGCACGTGCCGGAAAAGCGGGTAGTGGCGCCAACGGCGCGCCTGCAAAACGGGAACACGCACGCCCGGCCGCCTCGTTCGTCTTTCCTTGTTCCGTTCTCTGTCCGCTCGTTCTCCCCGACATCTCTGCAACCTCTTGAGGGCATCTCTTTTTGTGTACATTATTTTTTTGGCATAGCATATTTATTTGACTTGCATACCGTGTGCGACACAGCCAGACCTTTGTTGACCTTGTTTCGACGAGGAGCCGGGACAGCAGAGAGACAGGCCGACAGGCCGACAGGCAGACAGGCCGACAGGCAGACAGGCCGACAGGCAGACAGGCCGACAGGCAGACAGGCCGACAGGCAGACAGGCCGACAGGCAGACAGGCAGACAGGCAGACAGGCAGACAAGCAGACAGGCAGACAGGCAGACAGGCAGACAAGCAGACAGGCAGACAGGCAGACAGGCAGACGGACCCGCCAGGCAGCACAGACGACCGACGCAGACCAGACCCCGATGGGTATCTTCAGCCAGAAAGCCAAGTTCAAGGTCGCGCCACAGGTTGTGCGCAAGGTGTCCGTGCCGGTCGAGACAGCCAAGAAGACCCAGACGACCCCGCGCGGCCCGCCCGTGACGACCCGGCCCCGGCTGGGGGCCACCACCCAGCTGAGCGTGCGTGCCGGCAGCAGTGGCAGCGGCGGCAGCGGCGGCAGCGGCAGTGCAACTCCGACTGCGTCGCCGCGCTCGCCACCGAGCCGTAGCCGACCGGCAACCGACCGCTCGACAAACACCCGGCCAACAGCCGACCGCCCGACGACCGACCGCCCCGTGAACGACCGCAAGCGGAAGCTGGCCCGCAAGCCGGCCGCCACCCCCAGCCGGGCGTCGCCTGTGCGCGACCGCGTCGCGTTCGACGACGACTCGGATGACGACGCCGGCGACGACAACTGGGAGGCGGCACTGCAGGTGCACGAGCAGCGGAAGCGCGCACGGCTGACGCGCCCCGTCGACCACGCGCGGCAGCTGGTGCACCCGGTTTTGCTGGCGACGGCGGCCGACGAGGGAACGCCGGTGGCGGCAGAGGCGTCGGCTGAATCGGAAAAGCCAGCAGACTCGCCACCCGCGCTGCATGTGAGACACGACCTCGACGCCGAGGAGCCCGGCATCATCCACGCCAGCAGCCTGGCGTCCATCGACCTCAAGTGCACCCCCGTGATGGGCGCGGCGGCCGATGCGGTCGCCGTCGAGCTGCAATACCCTGGGTCGCGGCACCGGGAGCGGTACGTCTTCTACTCTGCCGCCTTTTGCATAGTCACGGGCGCATGCTGACCAAGTCAGATACGAGCTCGTTTGGGGCAAAGACAAGATCGAAGCCGTCAAAGACATCAGGTCCATTGTCCAGATTGTTGCCGAAGAGTACCTGACCGCCGACCAGCGCGCACCCTTCCTCGACCCCACGACCGGCATTGTGCGCCGGCTCGAGCGCGCGTCCAGCAGCATGGTCAACGACGCCGACGCCTTCAAGACGGCGCTCGACGACTTCAACACGCGCCTGCTGGCGCTGCACACGTCGGGCGCCCTCGCGGCCAACCTGCGCGCCAAGCACGACCTGCCGAGCCACGTGGTGGCCTTCATCCTCGACCAGGTGTACGACCGCACGGTGGCGCCCAAGGTCGAGCTGCTGCGCAAGTACGAGAATGGCACGGACAATGTGTACGGCGAACTGCTGCACCCGTTCGTGACGGATGTCTTGGTGGACCGGCTGCAGATGACGTCGGGTCAGGTCTTTGTCGACCTGGGGTCGGGCGTCGGCAACGTGGCGCTGCAGGCCGCGCTGGAGATCGGCTGCGAGAGCTGGGGCTGCGAGATGATGGAGAACGCGTGCAACCTGGCGGACGCGCAGGCGGCCGAGTTTGCCGCGCGCTGCCGGCTGTGGGGGGTGGCGCCGGGCGCCGTGCACCTGGAGCGCGGCGACTTCCGCGCCAACGCGGCCATCCAGGCGGTGCTGAAGCGCGCCGACGTGGTGCTCGTCAACAACCAGGCGTTTACGTCGCAGCTCAACGACGACCTGGTGCGCATGTTCCTGGACTTCAAGTCCGGCTGCAAGATCGTGTCGCTTAAGAGCTTTGTGCACGACCACAAGAGCGCCTCGCACAACATCAACGACGTCGGCAGCACCATTCTCGACGTCGAGATGCTGACCTACCCGGAGGGCTACGTCAGCTGGACCGGCGCCGCGGGCCGTTTCTGCATATCGACCAGACGGTGAGCGGCGAAGGGGGGGCAGACTGTTTTCTTTGGTTTCTTGTGTATAGCCTTTTTTTTTGGTTTTTGTTTTTGGGTTTGTTTCTTGGTTTTTGGTAGGGAGTTGGGTAGGGGGCGACTGGCGGGCGGGATTAGAACAACAGCGGCAAAAAGCGCACAGGCGATTGGATGCATACCTCTCCTACTTCTTCTTGGCCATCAGCGGCTCGTTGGCCAGGTTCATGGCCTCGGCTTCCTGGCCCATGCGGTGCATCCAGCGGTCGACGAGCTCCTTGTTTTCCCTGCGGATGCGGTCGCGCTGCTGCTCGGCCACGTTGAGCTGCAGGTTGAGCGCGATCAGCTCGTCCTGCACGTCCTCCACCAGCTTCGACTTGCCCCGCAGCTCCTCGTCGCGGTCGCGCACCTTGACCAGCAGTGCGTTGCGCTCGGCCGTCAGCGCCTGGAGCGCGCGCGCGTCCGCGCGCGTCTGGCCGCGCAGCGCCATCAGCTCGGCCTCGGCCGCCCGCAGCCGCGACTGGAACGCGCCCTGCGACCGCAGGGCCTCGGCGAGGTCGGCGTGCAGCTGGGTCGTGGCGGGGGTGGTGCTGTTGCTGTCGTTTTGTTCTGGGTTGTTGTCGTCGCCGGCGGCGGCCGGGCCAGCCGACTGCAGCACGGCCTTCTCAGCCTGCAGCGCCGCCACATGGTCCTGCAAGGATGCACCTGACGGTCAGTCTCGCCTGCGCCGAACGAGCCCTCGTGTTCCACGCACATGCGGTCAGCAGCAGGTTGTTGCCTGCGGCGGCCTCGTCGGCTTCGCGGATCGCCGCAAAGTAGTCGTCGCGCCAGTCGGGCATGTTGGCACGCCGGCGTCGTGCCAGGGCAAGCGAGAGCAGCGCGGGCAGCAGCGGAAACAAGACGAGGGACGGACAGGCAATGCCGCGCGAGACGTCGTCGGCGCGAATGGAGGAGGGAGGG
>PCDN01000010.1:641575-652238 GCA_002778105.1 Ceratocystiopsis brevicomis
CCCCCCCCCGCGACCGCCGGTTGAACTCGTCGACGGCGACGGCCACCATGCGGTACAGGTACGCGCGGCCGCTCTCCTCGGCCAGCGGCACAAAGGGCCCGTTCATGTTGCCGCGCAGCGTGATGCTGAGCCCCGTGCGCTCCTTGGCGATGCCCTGGATGTCGCGCAGGGGCGCGTCCCACTCGGTCGTCAGGCGGCGCGTGCGCAGCAGCAGGATGCGGGCGTAGGTGACGAGCACGACGAGGTCCTCCTGCGGCAGCGCGACGTGGCCAATGTACGTTTCGTCAAAGTAGCGGCCGTCGTCGACCTGCTTGAGCCAGAACTGGCCGAGCGCGTCGCGCTGGCTGTACGGCCGCACCACGCCGTCGGCCGGGACCACGCGCGCCAGGCGCACGCGGTCCAGCGCGCGGCCGTCGAAGACGGTCGTCGTGTTGCGGATGCCCTCGCTCACGTTGCTGGCCAGGTCCAGCACCCCAATCACCGGCTTCGTCGCCGCGCCCAGCACGCCCTTGCCCAGGCCCTTGAAGAAGCCGAGCGCGCCCTCCTGCTCGGCCCCCTCCAGCGGCTTGCGCGCCAGCCCGCCCACGCCCGACGCCACCGACGTCAGCAACGAGTTGGCGCCCGCCGTGACGCCAAACAGCGCGTGCTTCGGCCGGTTGCGCGCCCGCGTGATCCGCCGCCGGTCCTGGAACGGCTTGTCCAGCGTGGCCGCCGCCAGCCCCTTGCTCATCGCCCCCGTGATCTTGGACACGCTGTCGCTGACGCCAAACACCGACTTCTTCATAAACGACGCCGCCCCGCGCGCCAGCCCCATCCCCAGCTCCTCGGGCCGGTCCGACATGATCAGCCCCTGGTACGGCTCGTAGAAGATGTCCGTGAAGCCCGACGAGATGTTGTTGAACAGCCCGACCGGGTTGCCCAGAAAGTCCGCCGACCCCAGGATCTTGTGCATCTGGTACAGCGCCTCCTGGCTGTAGTGGTTCGTCACGTTCTGCACCAGCACCGGGATCGACACCCGCACGTTCTCCAGCAGCAGCGCGTTCAGCCGGATCGGCGCGTCGTTCACGTTCCCAATCGCCATCGTCAGCACGTTCATGAAAAACACCAGCGGGTTGCGCGACGACGCCGTCTGCTCCTCCGCGTTGACCCGCTCCGTCCGCACAAACGACAGGTCCAGCTGCATCGGCTGGATGTTGAGCACCTCAAAGTACATGTCGCGCCCGGCCTGCTGCGTCTTCGGCTCCGGGATGCCCAGACTGTCGTCGCACAGCGCCGTCGCCGCGTCGTCGCCGTCCTTGTCGGCCCCGGCCCCGGCCCCGGCCCCGGCACCGGCCCCGGCATCGCGCCCTTGCCCACCACCACCACCGCTGCCGACCCGCGAAAACTCCAGCAGCGCAAACACAAAGTCCTCGTCCAGGTCCAGCGTCATCTCCTGCAGCAGCACCGTCGCGTACTTGATGTACTCCACGCCGTACGACTCGTCCTTGACCCGCGTCACCATCACGTGCAGCGACGGGTGCGCCTCGATCTCCGGCCCCCGCTTCGGCACCACGCTCGGGTACAGGATTATCGGGAAGATGCCGCCGTACAGCTGGTTGTCGATCTGGATCCACTTCACCCCCAGGCTGACCGTCTGGTACAGCGCCGAGTCCGTGTACCGCAGCTGCACCGCCCGCAGCGTCACGTACGCCAGCTCCTTCAGCTGCCCGTTGATCAGCGACACCCCGATCCCCGCCAGCCGCAGCTGCGCCCGGAACGTCACCCCGGTGTCCTGCTCCTTGGCCTCGAAACTGGTGCGGCTGCGGCTGTCGCCGCTGCTGGTGCCGGATGCGCCGCTCACGCCGCTGACGCCGCTGACACCGCTGACGCCGCTGACGCCGCTGACGCCGCTCATGCTCCGGCCCAGCGGTGGCGTCGCCGCCGTCGCCGTCGCCGTCGCCGCCGCCGCCCCCCCCGCCGCGTGGCTCCGCTGCCGGTACAGGCTCTGCGACGGCCGGAAGTTGGTCAGGATCAGCGTCTGCGTCGGCCCGTCGGCCGTCACGTTGATGTCGATGATCTTGACCTGCCCCGCCACCGACACAAACTTCATCGGCAGCTGGTTGCCAATCTCGGCCAGCTTGACGTGCCGCTCGCTGCTGTACGCGCTGATCACCACCTCGCGCGTCCGGGCCGCCGGGAAGTCCCACGCGTACGGCATGATGCTGCGCGGCGGCAGCCGGTACCGAATCGGCCGCCACCCGGACACGTCGTCCTCCGGCCCGCCGTCCTCGTCCGCGTTCGGGTTCGCCTGGTAAAACACAAACTCCGTGTCGCTCTCGTTGCGCATCGAGAAGGGCCAGTTGCGCGTCTCCAGGCTCAGCCCCAGAAAGATCGTCGCGCCCTCCATCAGGATCTCCACCCGCACCAGCCGCTGCCGCTGCCCCGGCTTGTTCAGCTTCACGTACGTCACGCCCAGGTCCGAGATGTTGAACGGCGACGACCACTGGCTGTTCACGTCCGGGAAGCACAGGCACAGCTGCTTGGCCGGGCTCTTCTGCAGGAAATGCAGCGCCTGCAGCGCGCCCGCCCGGATCGCCACCACGTTGGACGAGCTCGGCTCGCGCATGTTGAGGCCCTCGTCCAGCTTGTTCTTCATCACAAACCGCGGCGCCAGCGTCACCACCTTGGTCATCTTGTACTTGCCATCGCCCGGCTCGACCGTGATGCCAATGTGGATTTCGCTGCTGCGCGTGCGCGTCGACTGCAGCACCACCTCGGCCGCGCTGCCGATCGCGTCGAAGCTCTGCGGCTTGCTCCATTCCGAGTCGCCCACGCGCAGGAAGGCCCGGTTGTGGTTGTCCTCGCTCGCAAACGAAAACATGAGCGGCACCGCGCGCCCGCCGTCGCGCTCCGGGCGCGTCGTCGCCGCCATCTGGCCCGCCGCGAACGTCGCCTGCTGCAGGAAGCCCTTGGACCGCACGTCCACCGGCAGCCCCGTCTTGTTGAGCACCACGTACGGGCTGTACACCGTCACGCGGAACGCCCCGCCCGCGTCCGGGATGCGGTAGTAGTGCAGCCGCAGATGCAGCGTCAGGCCCTCGTCGTCCTTGCACACCAGCGTCGACTCGGCCGAGAAGTCCTCCGAGGTGCCCGCGTTAATAATGGCAAACTCGCTCGGCTTGAACACGGTGTCCTGCATGTCGATGCTCAGCAGCAGCAGGTGCGACAGCTCCGTGACGTGCACCGGGCTGACGCCGCCTTTGCGCAGGAAGTTGGACCAGTCGCGCCGCGTGTTCCTATCGTAGATGCGGTACTTGAAGTCGTACGGCAGCAGGTTCTCGAGCACGACCGGCGCCGACAGCTTGACTTTCATGTACGGGTAGTTTCTGCGAGTCCGTCAGCATGCACGTAACAAAATTCGGAACGAAAAGGAAAAGAGCCACGCACTTCACCAGCGGATTCCCCTTGTCAAAGACCGCGTTCACCTGGAAGAAGAACGAGTCGCCGTGCTCCCCCCGGCACGCCACCGTGCGCGTCGGCCGCTTCAGCAGCTCGCGCCACCACAGCGTCTCCGTCGACCAGTCGTAGCCAAAGCCCGAGTCCGGCCGGACCACCAGGCTCTTGAGGTACACGGCGCCCACGGGCGCCGGCCGCGCCTCGCCGGGCGGGATCTTCTCGATCTTGAGCAGGTGGCCCTCCTGCGCGTCGTACACGCCAATCTCGACCGGCAGCTGCGTCTCGTTCTCCACCAGCAGCGGGCTGCGCAGCGTCACGTACTTGACATTGTCGCCGCCCAGCTGCACGTCCACCAGCAGCCGGTGCAGCACCTGGTCGCTCTTGGGCCGCAGCCCAAACACAAACGCGCCCTCGCGGCTCAGCTGCACGTTCTTGACCGCGTCGAACCCGGACCCCTCCAGCACCACCTGCACCGTCTGCGCCTGCGCCTGCGCCTGCGCCTCCACAATCAGGCTCTCGCGCATCTTCTCCCACTGCTCAAACGACCACGGCGCCTCCTGCCCGTCCGCCAGCCGCACCGTCAGCGCCTCCTGCGTCAGCGTGCTGCGCGCGCTCACCACCATGTCGAAGCCCGTGTGGTTGCGGAGCCGGTACGGCGCGTCCGTCCCCCGCGGCTTGCCCAGCACGTCCTGCGGCGTCTGCATCAGAAACGCCGCCGACTTGGCCGCCAGCGCAATCGACGACGACGTGATCGTCACGTCAAACGTCTTGTCCGACGTCACGTCAAACGAAAACGCCCCCGTCTCCCGCTCCCGCCCGATCCCCAGCGACACCTGCCACGGCTCGACCAGCGGCTCCCACGCCGACTTGGCAAAGTTGTACACGTTCGTGTACAGGTCGATCGCCGTCTGCGCCCGCAGGTTGCTCGTCCAGTCCTCCGCCGTCACCGCAAACGCCTTCACGTTCAGGTCCAGAATCGGCAGCTCGTGCAGGTCGCCAATCAGCACCATGCGCATGCCGCCGATCCGCGCCGACAGCGCTTCGTGCCGCACCACGGCCGGCTTCGCCACTTGGGCCACCTGCTCCTGCTCCGGCGCGGCCGAGGACGCCGCCGACGGGCGCAGCGCCGGCGGTGGTGCCGGTGCCCGACCACTGGTAGCGCGGGATGTTGTCGTCGCCGTCGTCGCCGTCGTCGCCGTCGTCGCCGTCATCGCCGTCGTCGTTGCTGCCGCACCGCGTTCATTCTGATTCTGCGTCGACGGGCCCCGCCCACTGGCCGTCCGCTGCTTCGCCCCGGCGTGCCGCAGCTGCTTGGCCTTTTCGTCGGCCACCGACACGGGGTTGCGCGGCTTCGCGTCGGCGGCCGACAGCTCCGATGCGCGCCGCACAATCTGCAGCACCAGCAAGATGTCGCGCAGCGACAGCCGCAACACGAGCGGCTCAACCTCGAGATCGAGGCTGGTCAGCGCCGGCTTCGAGCTGTCCATGGTCATCTGGATGCTAAAGTCGTCGATGATGCGCAGCCGCGAGTCGTCGAACCGGTCCATGCGGCACAGGAACATGCCCACCTCCGACACCTGGAACGTCAGCGCGTGCTGCTGCGACAGCAGCACCTGCTTCGTGCCCAGCACAATCGCTTCCGACGCCGACGTCTGCGGGTTCGCAATCAGGATCACGTGTGCATCCACGACATTGACGCGGAAGGCAAAACTCGTCGTGCGCTCCGGCGTGCTGCTCTCGTCGGCGGCTCCATCGTGTCCGGTGCCGGTGCCGGCGCCGGTGCCGGTCCTTGGCTGCGGCCGGCTGCCCTGCCCCGTAAAGGACACGCGCAGCGAGTCCGCATCCGACTCGTCCGGCGTCTCCGTCGGGCTCAGGCTGTTCGTCGGCGACGTCGCCGCCGCCGCCGCTGCCG
Source organism: Ceratocystiopsis brevicomis (assembly GCA_002778105.1). Taxonomy (NCBI): domain Eukaryota; kingdom Fungi; phylum Ascomycota; class Sordariomycetes; order Ophiostomatales; family Ophiostomataceae; genus Ceratocystiopsis; species Ceratocystiopsis brevicomis. Next base: position 646,923 of record PCDN01000010.1, read on the forward strand.
CCGCTGCCGCCGCCGACGCATCCTCCACATGCATGCCCACGGCCACAAAGCGCTGGATGGCAAACAGGTAGTCCAGCGCAAAGATGATGCGCGGGCTGTCGACGGCCACAATGACAATGACGCTCCGCTCGGCGCCGCCGGACATGGTCACGCTGGCCATGAACTGCTGTCCGTTTTTGTTAGACGAGGACATGATGCGGCGGTACTTGTTGCCGTCGCCGGGCCGCGTGTCGTAGATCTTGAACGAATCGATCACGCACTCGGCCGCCAGCGACCCGTTGGCCTGCACGCTCAGCTTCAGCCGACTGTCGTTGAGCGAGAACATCGACAGGCTCGCGCTCGCCAGGTGGCCCACCGGCCGGCCCTCGGGCGCGCTGAACAGCTCCAGCGCCACCGTCTTGATCGAGAACGCCAGGTCCAGCTTCGTCCACGTGTCGGCGTGCGCGCCCAGCTCGGGACGCAGGTCCACCAGGCTGGCGTCCGTGCCGGCACCCCCGCCGCCACCAGGGCCCCCGGCCCCGGACGTTGTCGTCGCAGCCGGCGTGCCGTCGCCGTCGTCCTCCGCATCGCGGGCCCGCGGCAGCAGCGTCGTGTCGTCCACGGCGTGCGGCGCCTCCCCGTCGAGCTGCTCGCCGCCGTCGTCGGCCGCAAACGAGGCCGGCACCGACTTGGAGATCTCGAGCAGGAACGCAAGCTGGTACTGCGTGATGCGCAGCTTGAAGTCCGTCATGTGGCCCTCGATCTCCGTGTCCGGGCGCTTGCGGCCGGGCTTGTGCTCGGCGTGCGTGATGGCAAACGCGAGGTCGACCTGGTCTAGCAGCTCCAGCTCCTCCTCGCGGTCGCCGGGGTAGTGCAGCAGGGACGTCAGGCGGACGTTTCGTATGCCGGCAGAGAGCTTCATGGCGACGTCCGGGGGGCTGGGCGCATTCTCGAGCGGCTCCAGCCGCACAAACTGGTTCTGTGCGTAGATCTCGCCCAGATACGCCGTCAGCAGGTCGCGCTTGGGCCGGCCCGGTACGACGACGCGCGGGAAGACGACAATGGGCGTCTTGACCACGACGTCGAACTTGATGCGGTTGTTGCTCTGCTGCATCTGCGTGGCCTGGTTGGCAGCGGCCTGGCGCGCGGCGTTGTAGAGGGCCTGCATCTTGCCAAACTTGACGAGAAAGTCAATGATCTTGCGGAAGGGCTCCTGCACAAAGTTGACCTTGATGGAGCCCGCGCGCAGGAATATCGAGGAGTCGTAGCCCGGGTATGTCTTGGGGTTGCGCGCGTCAAACGTCTCGTAGCGGAAGTCGGCCAGGTCGTCGCCCTGGATCGTGATGAGCTTGCGCAGCGGCGAGTCCTCCGACACGCCCAGGTTCACGTCGTCCGTCAGGCTCAGGTTGCCCAGCCGCGTCGACACGCGCATCGTGCCGGCCAGCAGGAACACGCCCACGTCCGCGTGGTTGAACGCCAGCGTCGCCAGCCGGATCCCGTCGTTGTTGAGGATCAGCCGGATGCTCTTCAGGTCCACCTTGACGCGGATCGCCCCCGCGCCTGCCATCTTCTGGCTTCCGGGACGCGGCGCCTCGTCCACCGTGCCGTCTGCGCCGCCGATGTCGTCGCTGCTGCTGCTGCTGCTGCTGCCGCTGACGACAGGCTCGGCCGTAGGGTCCGCGTCCTGACCACCATCGACGTTGCTGATCTGCCGCTTCCGTCCGAGGATGCTGCTGCGCCTGCTATGCGTGCGGAAGTGGTTGTTGTTGTTGTTGTTGTTGCTGTCGCCGTCGTCGTCGTTCGAGGAGGTGTCGTTTTCTGCCGCACCCGGCCCCCCGGCAAACGTCACCAGCACAAAGTCTAGCAGGGTCAACAGCGTCTTGCGCGTGACAATCATGTTGATGGTCGAGATGGCCATGTTGATGTTGGTCTCGGTGCCCTCGTAGACGGGCATGAACTCGGGCGACTCGGGCTTGACGCGGATGAACTTGACGTGCACCAGGGCGCGGCGCTGCTCGCGGTCCTCGACGTCGCCCGACGTGATGATGGACTTGAACTCGGCCGACGGATTCGACACAAAGTCGTCGACCGTCACCGAGCCGAGCGACACCTGCGCCACCATGTCAAACGGCCGCAGATAAAAGTCGAGGTCGAAATCGTGCGCCACCAGCTCGACCAGCAGCGCGTCGGGCTGCGTGGCGTCTGGGTCGCTGCGATAGAGCGACCCGCGCAGCTCGTCGACGGCAAACGTGAACTGGAACGTCTTTTGCTGCATCCGCAGCTGCTCGTTGATCGAGGTACCGCCCTCGGCATCCTGGAATTCGTCGTCGTCGTCGTCGTCGTCGTCGTCGTCGTCGTCATCCACCTCCTCCTCTTCAGGGCCGTCGTCCAGGACAATGGCCGCCTCGGGCGTGGCCGGCAGCGCCAGTAGCTGGGACGCAGGGCGCTGGCTGTGCCGGCCGTGGGACGCGCTCGACGCTGAGCTGAGCAGGCGCGAGCGGCCTTTCCGGTGGGATTTGGCCGATGTGGCGTCGTCATCGTCGGTGAGCACGGCGCCGCCCGGAACGCCCCCGTTGTCCGGGTCGTCAAACCGTGGAAGGGCCACGTCAATGATGCGCATCAGGTTTTTGTACTTGGTGTCGGAGACGGCAGCGTGCAGGACGGGCATGTGGCCCGAGATCTTGACACGCGTCAGGTTGGGCGCCTTGGGCAGAATAGAAATCTCGACGACAAAGTCGACGTTGATCTTTTCGACAATGTGCATGCGCAGGGCGCCCTCCTTCTCGACGAGCTGGGCCTTGGTCTCGTCGATGGACGGCCCGATGAGCAGCTGGGTGGACGTCAGCTTGACGAGGAAGCGGTCGTACATGAGCGACTCGAGGCGCTGGAAGTCGGCGGCGGTGAAGGCACCGCTCTGGCGGGACTGGATGCCCTTGAGGGTGTCCTTGTCGACGAGCTCGCTGTGCACGCTGATGCGGCCGGCGTCCAGGATCAGGCACGTGGAGCGCGGCGTGGTGATGCTCTGGGGCACGATGATGAGCGGAGCCTGCAGGTCGAGCCTGGCGTTGACGGCCTTGTGCTCCTCGAGGGCGAACTCGAGGCCGGCGCGCGTCTGCTCGCGCAGGCCCTCGACGGTGGCGCTGGCCGACTCCATGAGGGCGGTGATGGACTCCATGTGGCGCTCGGGCGGCTTGAAAAAGTGCCAGACGCCGACGACGACGTTGGGGTTCCAGACGATCTCGAGCGGCTTGAGCATGGCCGTGATGGCAATGTCGCCCTCGCCGTCCAGCGGGTTCTGCTCCACCTGCAGCGAGAAGAAGGGGTCGTCGACGGCAGCCTGCGTGGCCCGCTCGAGCTCGCCGATGGACAGGCGGTGGGAGGCGGTGCTTCCAGCACCCCCAGCGGCACCTCCAGCGCCCCCAACGCCCCCGACGGTGCTGTTGCGTCGGCTGGCGCGGTCGGCGCCCTTGACCCGCACGATCTCGGTAAAAAGACTGTCGGGCGTGGTGCCGTCGTTGACGCGCAAGCCCCCCAGGCTGAGGTCGAGCAGCAGCGAGTCGGGCCGCTGCAGGGCCTTGGCGCGGAAGACGTCAAAGTGCAGACTCAGCAGGTCGGTGCTGCGGCGGCGGTCGTGGGGGTTCTGCCTGAGGGTGAAGCTGCCGGTGCTGAGCGCGGCCTCGATCTGCAGCTTGATGGAGTCGCGGGGCACGTCGACCTCGTCGGCCAGGGCGGCCTTTTCGTCCCACTCGATGACGTCGTAGAGTTCCTGGCGCTGCTGCTCGGTGATCTGGGTGTTTTCGTCGTCTGCGGCGGAAGCGTCGGTGGCATTGGCATCGCCGTCCCTCGCGCTCGGTGCCGGCTTCGACCCCCAGGCCCAGGCGAGCCAGCCTTGTTGTTGCTGCGGTGCCTGCGCTCTTTGCTGTTGCTGTTGCGATTGCTGTTGCTGCTGGTGTGATGATGGATCCGACGGCGACGACGACGACGACGACGACGCCCCGCCGCCCTTCTTCCTCTGCTCGCCGGCGGCGGCGGCCTTTTCGCGCTTGAGCTGGCTGCGGGCCAGCGAGCGCCAGAAGCGCAGGTCCTCGTAGCCGAGCTTCCACTCGAGGGCGGCGATGTCGTCGGCCTCGTCGGGCGTGAGGGCCTGGCCGAGCTTCTTCTTGCGGAAGAGGGCAATGTAGCGGCGGCGGTTGTCGCGGCGCTCGCGGAAGTAGTCCCAGGACCAGCGGCGGTTGCGGTCGTGGATCTTGCTGAGGACGGCGTTGCCGGCGAAGCGCAGCCAGGCGCGGGGGTCGTCCTTGGGGCGGACGCCCTTGGGCTGGTACTTTTTGTACTCCTGGTGGCGGACAAAGTAGTGGAACAGGTCGACCATCATGAGGCCGTCGCGGTACTGGTGGTCGTCGAGGACGACGCCGATCTCGTCGAAGATGAGGTTGGCCTTGAAGCGCGGCACGTGGGAGGCGCCGGTCTTGTCGAGCTCGATTTTGGCCTGGCCGCTGACGGGGCGAAGGATGAACTGGTGGTGGTGGTTGTTGTCGTCGGAGGCGTCGTCGAGGTCGAGGTCCTCGGTCTTGGTGATCATGGCGCGGAAGCGGCGCAGGATGTCGTCGTGGGACACCGCGGTGGCCGTGCCGGCGACGGCCTTCTCGCGGCCGGAGCCCAGCAGGCTCGTGTCGGTGTTCCAGTAGATGGCCAGGGCGCCGAGCGTGGCCAGCTTGTGGGTGGAGGTGCCGGCGGCCTGGATGAAGGCGGGCAGCCAGCTTTCGTTGGTGCTGACGGCACTGAAGGCCTCGAGGGTGACGCCGAGCGCAAAGGGGTGGCCGGGGGCGGAGATGGAGTCCTCGTAGCGGATGTGGATGTTCTTGACGGTGATCTGCAGGTTGTCGACGATCTTGGTGACGAGGCTCTGGGTGAAGCTCTGGCTCTTTTTCTGCTCTTCCTGGCTGAGGCCCTCCTGAGACCTCTCCTTGAGCAGCTCGGCCGAGTCGAGCTTTTCCATCTTGAGGCGCTGCTTGCGGCGCTCCTCTTCGTCCTCGTCGTACTCGGCCTCCTCCTTGGGAGAGGCCAAGAGAAAGACATCCTCGATGGCGACCTTGACGGGGGCGCCGCCCAGGTTGGACCAGGGGATGGTCAGGGTGAGCTGGCCGAGGTGGCCCTCGACGACGTTGATTGGCAACTTAAGCTGATCGAGCGCCTCTCTACGGAGCTCGAGGTCGCGCAGCTTGACGTCGCCAGACCAGATGCCGACCTTGAGCTGGGTGGGATCAAAGTTTTTGACGTACATGCCCAGGAAGCGGTTAAGCAACCCTGCGACAAGACCCTCCAACATGATGGCGG
>PCDN01000010.1:687985-706105 GCA_002778105.1 Ceratocystiopsis brevicomis
GTGTGCAAAAGAGGGGTTGGCGGCGCCAGGGCCCGCGCTGGTTGGTGCTTGTTGGTGCTTGTTGGTGGCGGCCAGCGCTTGGGAGCCGTTTTGAGTCACGGCCAGCGGGCGGGCAAAAAGGGCGCCGTTAGGCTGCCACGCAGACGAACGGGCGTGGGCATTGACCAATCAGTGGCAGGGGGGGGTGCGAGGACCGCCAGTGACTCACGGTCAGCACGGCAATAAGCAGCAGTAAGCAGCAGGAAGGCGGGGGACGGCAGAAAAAAAGAAGCCCCAGAGAAAGGCACGAGCAGACTCGGCAGTGAAGAATGCTAGACACAGTGAAGAAAGAACGCCCAGTGAAGAAAACCAGGGCCCTGCCGACGGCGGACGTCCTGCACCCGAGGCCCGGATACACTAACACGACGATCGCACCCCCCCCCTCACGGCCGCACATGACCGCCTGGTCAGCTGTGGCGCGTCTGAGACACGGATACGAGCGATAAGAGCAAGGCTGCCATGTCTCATGTGGGAGGTTTCTGCAGCGATTCCTGTTCGGTCTCTGCGGGTGCCTACATGAAGGTGGTCGTGACTGGAAGTAGAAGAACGAAAAAAAAGGAAAGCAAGAAAGCAGCCAAAAATAGAAAAAAAGAGGCAAGAAATAGCAGAGAAAGATGAACGTGAACACCGAAGAACACAAACAGACCATCCCGGCCCGGACTTACCGGAGACAGCCGTGGCAACACGGCAACAAAGAGTCCATCCATGCAGCCCCTGGCTCCGATCATGGCAATCATGTATGTTCTGTCGTCATAGAACTGCGCAAAGCATCCCACACGGCCGGCCCGTCTTGGCGCGTCCTGCCGCCAGCTCGGCCTCCTTTGCCGCGTCCAGGGCCCGGTACGCCGCCGTCGCTGCCGCCCAGTCGTAGTCTGCCGACCCGTACACCCGCTGCCGCGCCACCTGCCGCACGTGCACCCCGTCTGCCGCCAGCGGCCGAGCGTGCCCAAACAGCTCCAGCCGCTTCCGCACCCGCCACGTGTTCTCTGCTGCCGCGGCCGCCGCGCGCCCGTCGCCGTCGTCGGACGTGCAGAGGGGTGGCCCCGGCGGTGCTGGCTGCCCCGGCGTTCCCGGTAGATAATCCTCTGGCCGCTCCGGCGGTGCTGCGGGATCAAACGGGTCGACGTACCACACCCGCTTGTGCCAGTGTTCCAGCCCGGCGATCGCCACCGGCACCGCCAGCCACGACCGGTCCGCGCCCGTCGTCGCGATCGCCCAGTCGTCGGCCGCGATCTGCACGCGCCGCGGGTTGATCGTGAAGCCCCGGAGCCGCTCGTCGAGCACGGTCGTCAGAAAGCGCACGACGGCGGTCCGGTCTCTTGCGCGGGCGTCCTCCTCGCCGAAGAATCCCACAAGGGCATCGGCCACCGCCCCGCACCGCCGCTCGTTCGCCGCTGCACCCAGCGCGCCGTGCACCCAGCCCGGCGGCTGCGTATTGGCCAGCATTGCGTCCGGGAACCGCGCCATCCAAGCGAGGCCGCAGTCGAGCCCGAGCGCCAGAAAGGTCTGCGCAAAGACGCGCAGCAGGCGCGGCATGGACATGGGCTTGTCCGTGCCGGTGCTGGCCGCCTCCGCCGCAGGGGCGGCCTGGTCCTGGAGCATCTTGGACACCTGGACCATGGTGTGGGCAAACCGCGCCTTGGTGCCGTCGGCGTCGTCGTCGTCGTCGTCGTCGTCGCCCTCCTCGCGCACCAGGGCCAAGAGCTCTGCCGCCCGCGCCATGGACGCTTCTGTTGGCTTCTGCGGCTGGCCGGCTAGCACCAACAGATCCAGCTCAATGTGCGCGGCCGTGACGCCCGTGATGCTCGCAGCAGCGCCCGGTGGGAGCGGTGCCTGATCCACGACGCCGGCGGCCGGCCACAGCATCCACGACACAACGTCGCCGCCTCCGTTGCCGCCGCCGCCGCCGGACGCGGGCGCGGGGATTTTCATGTCGGTCCCCAGCGCCGTCAGCGGGGACATGTCGCCGGCCGCCAGGGCGATGGCTCCAAAGGTCCATATGACCTCGCTGCGGTGGGCCAGGTGGCCGTCGTAGGCCAGCGGCAGGCCGGCCGTGTTGAGCGCAATGGACACGAGATCCTGCTCGAGGGAGCATTGGGCGCCCAGCATCTGCACCAGGTGCTGCGTGTAGGGCGTGTGGTCTGTAGGCCGGTTGAGGCAGCGCTGCAGGCGGTAGTAGCGCTGGAGAAGCGTCTGCGGGTGCGCGTCGTCGAGGAAGGCATAGTACGCGGCGCCGAGGGGCGGCGGCGGCTCCGACCCGGTCAGGCGCATGGCCCAGAAGTGCACGAAGCGGAACTCAAAGGCACAGACGCTGCCGCTGTGGCCAAAGCACAGAAACAGCGGGTTGTCCACCTTGCCGTGCACCACCACGCGGCTCTCGTGCACGCACCACGCCCGCGAGAGCCAGTGTGCCGCCAGGATGCGCATCACCGCCGGCTTTGCCGCGGCCTCCAAACGGGCGCGCGCATCGGCCGGCAGCGCCGCCTCGCGCGACGCAAAGTAGCCGTCGATGAACGCGGCGCGCGCGTCGCCCTCGATGCCGCGCTCGTTGACCTCGGTGCACATGTCGGCGTAGAAGCCCGCGTACGCGCGTGCCGATGCCTCCTCGTCGGCGTCCAGCTGCACGTCCTCGAGGACGATGACCAGGCGGCGCGCGGCGCGGTACAGCACGTCCATGGCGCCAATGGCGATGGCTTTCTCCTGCGCGTTGGCCTGGTCGATGCACAGCTGGTCGAACCAGACGCCTTCGGCGGGCGCGCGGATCGGGGCCAGCGCCGCGTCCGCGTCGTCGCCCTGTTGCTGAACCCCCAGAATGGCCTGCACCATCGGTGTCGACATTTGCCAGCGCGGATGCAGCGACTGCGCGACCGGCGCCGGCGCCCAGCTGCCGGGGTAGTGCCAGCAGTAGCTGACGACGATGAAGGACGGTATGGGCACCGACAGCGCCGCTGCTTCCGCCTCCGGAAGAAGCATGCGCAGGGTCAGGCCGGACAGAGCATCTTGCTTGGGGTGCAGCTGGGCGGCCAGGGCCGGGTTGAACTGGGCGAGGCGGGCGAGCAGGGCGGCGGCCTCGGGCAGGCGACGGCGGACGGCGTCAACGGCGGGTGCCAGCAGGCGGTCGCGGTCGTCGGGCGACAGGACGATCAGGCGGGTGTCCATGGTGGAGGGCGTGTGCGTAGGGGGGGGGGAGGTGCACGATGCGGAAGAAGACGGCGCATTTTGGATTCGGGAGCGAAAACCCCAAAACCAATAAGAAGCCCGGCGGCGCTGCGCCTCAAGAAAAACGCCTCGTTGCCGCTGCCCGCTGCCCACTGTCACTTGGGCTGGTGCGGCTGAAGCCACGCGCCGAAGTCGACAGGGCAGCTTCCAATGGACAGTCTGGGCACGACGGCATTTAGCTAGGCGACAAGGTGTCGTCACAGAGTGACGGGTCTTCACGGACGCCTTCACGGACGCCTTCACGGACGCCCGCTGCGGCCGACTCGGCTGAGTGCCATTGAAAGCGCCGAGAAAGCGAACGGATCGGAGTGACGGTGCCTAGGATGTCGGGGGGGAGTGTCGGGGGATGCTAAAAAAAGAGAAAAGGGAAGAGAACGCAAGAAAAAAAAAAAAAAAAAAAACCCCTGAAAAGGACAGAAACAAGTACATACACGCAGGTTGCATGGCCGTCGAGCAGGTGCGACCGGCGACTGCCCGGAACGGCAGCAGCCAGAGGCGGTTTGTGGAAACGGAAACAACGACCGATGCGGAGTGGGACGCGTCCTTGTCCCAGCAGCACGTGCCATGACGGAGGACTGGGCCTGAGCACTGCACTGCGCCCTGGGAGGCAGCGGAGCAAGCCGGCGCCAAGAGGCGTCGCCGTACCCGGCGGCCGGAGGGCAGCGGAGCAGAATCGAGATCCCGTCGCAAAACGAGGCGGTGGTGTCCGTTTTGTCACCCCACCGCGGCGCGACGGCCCAGGCCACAAAAGCGAGCCACCAGAGGGGCGCGGGACTTGTGGAGAGGTACCCATGCGGGCAGTTTTGGTGGAAAGGTACCTTTGCGAAAGTACCATTCGAGACCGACATCGTAAGACGGCCGATGGGGATGGTGTGTTCAGCGCCATAGGCCCACTGTCGGCTGGTGGGCCGGCTCTGGCCTGAGGCACAGAGGAGGCATCGCGAAAAGAACAGTTGACCACCGCGTCGGCGGCTGGGGGGCATGAGTACTTATAGGGGGAAGAGCATCGTCAGCGGCTCGGGGGCCGGTTGGTTTCATGAGTACTATAGGGGGAAGAGCATCGTCAGCAGGTCAACGATCCGCATCAGAAGCATTAAGCCCATCACCACCACCACACCCGTCTTGTCCTACACCACCATGGCTGCCCTTGCCTGCGACTACACCTACAGCCTGGACGACTGCCTCGCCATGGTGGCCTTTCCCGACGCGGCCTTTGGCGCCGCGTACGACGGCTACAACGACCTCGACCTGGACGCCCTGCCGACGCTAGGCTCGCCCATGTCGCCGGTGTCGCCGGTGTCGCCGGTGTCGCCGACGGCGGCGTCCTTTGCGTCCTTTGACGCGAGCCCGTACATCTTTTCGAGTCCGGCAGCGGCATGCGGCGACAACGTGCTGGACCTGTGGCCGGTGTTGGACGCCCCGGCCGAGCCGGCGGCCGAGGCCAAGCCGCCGTTGCCCCTGTTTGCGGTCAGCACCAGCAGCAGCCCCCCGGCGATGGACCCGGCGCAGCTCACGACGACGGCCACCACCGCCGCCGCCCCTGCGTCTGCCGGCCGCCGGAGCAGCAGCGGCGTGCGCAAGGCCTCCTCCTCCTCCTCCTCCTCGGGCAGCGGCAGCCGGCGGCAACCCCAGCCGCCCAAGAAGACGGCCCACAACCTGATCGAGAAGCGGTACCGGACCAACCTCAACGACAAGATCCTGGCGCTGCGCGATGCCGTGCCGGCGCTGCGGGGGCCCGGCAGCAGCAGCAGTGGCAGTGACGAGGACGAGCTGGGCGAGGGCGAGGGCGAGGGCGAGGGCGAGGGCGAGGGCGAGGGCGAGGGCGAGAGGGAAAACACCGCCACCGCCGCCGCCGCCGCCGCCGCCGCCGCACCCCACAAACTCAACAAGGCGACGATCCTCAGCCGGGCCACGGACTACATCCTGCAGCTGGAGCAGCGCAACGAGGCGCTGGCGCGGGCCAACGAGGCGCTGCTGCGGCAGGTGGACGGCATGGCGCTGCGGGGGATGAGCGGGCGGGTGTGGTGAGGTGTGTTTTTTGTCTTTTCTTGTCTGGCATCCCTGTTGGGTTGGATCGTTGTCTTTCCTTGTCCCTGTCTTGTCCCCTGTTTGATACCACGGCCGCCGGTCAATGCCACGTCTCCTCACGCGTCTTCCGTAGCCTGGGCCATCGCCTCCTTGACCTCCTCCACCGCCCCGTTCAGCGCACCGCATCCCATGCACCGCCACGCGCCCACCTCGGCCAGCGTCCGCGTGCCCGGCGGCGCCTGGCCGTTGACCAGCCGGCAGCGGCCGCACAGCAGCACGATGCGGTTCTTGGTCGCCGTCTCGTCCTCGCCCAGCAGCGAGTCCAGCACGCGGTCGTACCAGTGGGAGGGGGGGGGTGCCAGGGGCGGTGCCGCGGCCGCGGCCGCTGCCTCTGCCGCGGCCAGGACACGGGCCGGCGCCTGTCCCGGCTCAAACGCGTTGGGCGCAAACTCGGCGTCGGCGTCGCCGTCCGCATCGGCGTCGCTCTCGTTGCCGTCCATGGTGCCGCGCGGGCCAGGGCGGTGGCCTGCCGCCGGGGGCGCAAGGTTCGCCGTCGGCGGTGGCGGCCGGTGCGTCCGCGACGGCCCCTTGGCGGCCGGCCCGGCAGCCTCGGGCTTGGCGCTCTCCTCGCGGCCGTACTTGTCCAGCAGCTGCTGCGTGGAGTCGTACCTGGTCGCGTCCTTGAGCCGCTGGATCGTCTGCGCCCGCTCGGCCTGCAGGTCGCGCAGCAGGGCGGCGCGGGCGTCGATGCGGTACGCGTAGACGGCGGCGAGCACGCGGCGCACGGCGTAGAGCACCACGGGCCCGCCCGCCAGCCCCGTCCACTCCCACGGGCCCATGCCGCGGCGGCCGACCACCAGCGCCAGCACGACGGCGTACACCATGTAGGCAACCGCCAGGTACAGCGTGGCCAGCAGGCGGACGCGGCGGGAGGCGGCGCGCGTGCGGTCGAGACGGGCCTGCGTGGTGGCGATGCGCGTGGCCAGGGCGGCCAGGGCCTTTTCAAACGAGGCAGGCGAGGCATCACGGGTCTGGGGGGGTTAGCAGGGGACGAAGACGAAGACGAGGAGGAGGAGGAGGAGGAGGAGGAGGAAGAGAAGGAGACGCCATTGCGACAGCAAAGACAGCAAGAAACCCACCTTCCATGGCCAGAGAGACACCATGGCGACGGATTTGCCGCTGGTCGTCTTCTTGATCGGTTGTTGTCGTCGTCGTCGGGAGCTCCAGGCTGGCCGCTTTGGGCGCAGGCAGTGGGTGGGTCCGGGTCACGTGCGCCGAGCTGGGGCAAAGCACACGTTGGCCTGAAACGGGGGGAGCAGCCGGCCTGTGCAAGCGACGGCAACGAGAGACGACGTGTTTTTGCCCGCCGATTCCCCAAGCGGATGCCATAGCAAGGCCGAGACGAGCGCCTCGACGCGGACGGAGAACGGCAGCATGTTCCAGGTACCTACCTCTCTGCATCCCTCTCTACCTCCTGCACCCCCTAACCGTTCAGCGGATCAAAGGCGCCATCGATCGCACGATCGCCGAGGAGCAGGCCCGCCAGCAGGCGGCGGCGGCGTCCTCGGCGTTGTCGGGCGCATCGCCACGGCGGTCGGTGTCGGTCTCGCGCGGCGGGAGCGACGCGGCGGCCACGGCACGACGACCGCGGGCCCGGGGCACGGACAGCCGGACGGACAGCCCAGGCCAGCCGGACCCGACCGTGTTTGAGGATGCCTTTGTGCTGGACGACAGCGATGGCCCGTCGCGGGCGAGCACGCCGGCGGAGGACAGCAAGCCGGCGCTGGCGAGGGCATCGGCGCCGGTCCCGAAAGACCAAGACCAGGACAGAGACAAGGACAGAGACAAGGACAGAACGACGACGACGACGACGACGACGACGACGNGAGGAAAGCACTCGCTCACTACCGGCCCCTACGACTACGGAGTAGACCCGCAAAACAAAGAAAAGCCGCCAAAACAACACCCCCCCCCCCCCCCCCCCCCTTTTTCCCTTTTCCATTTTCCTTTTTTTTTTTTTCCTTTTTTCCTTTTTTCCTCTTTGCATTTTTCCTTTTCCTTTTATCCCTTTCTCTTTTTCTTTTTCTTTTTTTTCTCCTTCTTTTCCCCCTTTCGTCAGCACCACGCTTCGGCTCCGTCCTCGACTAGGGCTTTATCTCGGCGCCATAAATTTGGCCGTACGGAGCACGAGTACTCGCTGAATCTCTGGGGACAGATTACAGATTGATAGTGCACGTATGCGTAGGACCATCGGCATCTGGGGGCGAGCCAACATCCTGTCCCACGTTTTCGTCCCTCTGCTCGAATCACAGGACGCCGTGCGATACACAAACATGCGATAGCAGTGGAAAAAGCCAGGCGATCGACACTCGGCCGACCGCCTGGACGGTCGCCGTCGTAAGATAGATACCACCTACCAAGCGTACCTGGCCGCATCCGCAGCCGCATCCGCATCCGCATCCGCATCCGCAGATGCCGCGTTGCATCCCGGACCCGAACGCCTTCTTGTCGTGTCGCCACAGCGATGTCGTGCCAAAAGTAAGATGCGGAAGGCGGTGAGGCAAGAGAGATCAGGAAACGAGAATGGGCAGATGGCACATGCCGGCCGGCAATGGTTCCATTCCAGGCCGGGCGCAAATAGAAGAACTGTCCCAATCCGCCCTCCTCGGACTTTGCTCCTTGGGCGCACGGAACCTACCGCACCCGCCCCTGAAGATCGCGCCCGCTTTGGCCCGCTTATGTAAATCCGATTTGTTGGATAGCAGGTGGGGCTGGAACAGGCCTGCCCAACGGACCGGGCACGCCTCCTTTCACTGGCCAGAATACGGGATCCTGCGCAGAAGGAACAGGGGGCCGTGGAGATGCGCTGTGCATCGTGCGGCTCCCAGGCGTAATTAGCTTCCACCCCCCGACGAACCCCCCAAACGTGGCTCGATGGGCTTCTATGGCTGCAATCGAGCGCATCGTGCCTGTTCTTCTGGATTCTTCTCGATGTTGTTCTTGTTCTTGTCATTGTCGCCATTCTGGCCCTGCACAGTGTGTGGCCCAAGCGGTTCTGCCTGCAGATGCGAAAATAGAAAATGACGTCATGGTCCCTGTCTCGGCCGGCCTTGTAGTCGCCGCAGTGCACGGAATACCCGTAGTTGCTGGTGGCAGAACAAAGCACAGAGGCACGTTGCTGCAGAAAGGACGGAACCGATACCCTCCCTGTTCACACGCAAAGGGACTAGGGGTCCAAGGGACCAAGGACGGGTGACGAGGCTGGCCCGGGTAGCGACATGGCCGGCGTCTTTGTGTGGCGCTGCGGTAGGCGAGCGGCGACAGCGACGGCGACAGCGACGGCGACAGCGACGGCCATGGCGACGGCCATGGCTGCTGCAGCAGTGGCAGTGGTGCCGCCGTGCAGGACCGCGTCGGTCGGCGTGTATGCGTGTGTTGTGGGACGTCGGCCGCTGGCGACCAGCGCGGCCGTCCGGACACACGCAGGGCCCGACCGCCGAGGACGTGACGGCAAGGAGGAAGGAGCCAGGCCTGGCGCGATGGCGCTGGACGGCCAGGAGCAGCAGCGGCGCGCGCTGACGAACCAGGTGCGGCGGCCGTGGCACCGCGAGGGGGCGGACCAGCCGCCGGTGGCCAAGGGCCACGGGCCGACAAAGGGTGCGTCGTCGTTCTTGCTGTCCCCTTCTCGACCCAATGTGGCTGACGGAAGCAGGCAAAATCCTCACGACGCCCAACCGGCTCTTCAGGCTTGTGCTGCCGCTGCCGCTGGGTGCCGAGGCGGGCGGGTGTGCCGCGGACGGGTGTGCCGCGCGCCTGGAGCCGCTGTCGTTCTTTGTGCACCCGCAGCAGCCCATCTCGTACGTGCAGCGCCTGATCCAGGCCGAGCTGCCGCCGGTCGTGGTCGACGCCAAGGGGCACGAACGGCCGCCGGACATTGCGTTCTGGGCCGAGGATACGGGCGATGGCGGGCCGCGGGGCGACGGCGGCGTTGACGGCGGCGGCAGCCACGTGGCCTCCTCTGGGGGCGGCCTCGGCCACGAGGGCGCCGCGCGCGCCGACGCGGACAAGGCTTGGGTGCGCTGGGGCAGCAGCACGGAGATGGGCGACTTCATCCGGGAGGCGGCGCGGGGGCGCGAGTTTGCGATCCGGATCGGGCCCGGGCCGGGGACCGAGACGCGCGTCAGCGTGCCGTCGTTTGCCGACCGCACGTACTACCAGCGTATGCGGCTGCGGCGGCTGGCGGCGCAGATCGAGCAGCAGGCGGCGGTCAAGCGGGCGTGCGACGCGCTGGCGCACCGCGGCGCGCGGCGGCTGGCGCTCGGCGGCTTCGCCGGCATGGCCGGCTGGTGGGCGGCCGTGTACTACGTCACGTACCGGACCGAGTACGGCTGGGACCTGATGGAGCCGGTGACGTACCTGGCCGGGCTGGCGGCGCTGCTGGCGGGCTACCTCTGGTTCCTGTTTATCAGCCGCGACCTGAGCTACAAGGCGGCGATGCAGGTGACGGTGTCGCGGCGGCGCATGGCGCTGTACGAGAGCCGCGGCTTCGACGTGCAGCGGTGGGAGCGGCTGGTGGACGAGGCCAACGGGCTGCGCGGCGAGATCCGGCGCGTGGCGTACGAGTACGACGTGGACTGGGACGAGGCCGAGAACGTGGGCGGGGGGCGGGTGAAGCGGGTGCTGGAGAAGGAGGCGCGCCTGAACAAGGCGGAGGATGAGAGGGCAGACGACGACGACGACGACGACGACGACGGCGAGGAGGAGGACGAGGAGAGAGGGGGCAAGAAGGGCAAGAAGTGAAGCTGGCCTTGGCGGTGCTGTCGTGGAATGGAGGTCGTCGAAAGAGGTCGGAGGGGTTAAGGCAGAAAAGTGGGGTGTTGGAAGAGCCCCTTCCTTGCCAAACAGGTCGCATGATCTTTCCGGTCGATCTTTCCCGTATAGCTCCGAGCCGCGGGACTGCACTTTTCGTCTTCATCCACGGAAGCACTTCGCTGGGAAGAGAGCAGACAGCTCCCCACGACGACAACAATCTACGGCAACACAACAGCCAACCCACCCAGCCACCCGCTTTGCTCGCCTGCCTGCCATGGTCAACCAGACGGTCCGCCTGCCGGACGGGCAGGTGTTCACTGTCGTGCCCGTGTTTGCCGGGCTGCTCTTCAAGTCCCAGGACCTCAGCAGCCACCACGGGCCGTTCCCGGTCGGCTGGACCATTGTGCTGCACACGCAGGAGGAGGACGCGGAGGGGAAGGAGACGGGCACTGCCGACGAGGAGGCGGTGCCGGCGTCGTCGTCGTCGTCGTTGTCGCCGTCGTCGCCATCGTCGTCTGCGGCCCCCGTGCACTCGTTCCGCACACCCACCCTGCAGGGCGACAGCCTGTTCCTCTCCAGCATCAGCAGCCCCAGCAGCAGCGAGTACCGCCCGGCCGCCAGCCCGACCCGCCACATCGCCTTCATGCTGTACGTGTCGCTGTACTGGTACTTCCACCAGCCGGCGCCGTCCACCGTGCTGCCGGCCACGGCCCGCAGCAGCAGCACGCCGGCGCCGGGCCGCCCCCGCGGCGCGTGGCGCATCCGCATCCTGCGCGACGGCGTGCTGCGCGGGCGCCATCTGATCCCGAAGCTGGAGCGGATGGGGCTGATTGCGTCGCCGGAGACGTCGGTGGTGTCGGTGGCGTCGGCAGCGTCGGTGACCGCCGAGGGCGGAGTCGGGGACGGGGACGAGGCCGGCTGGGACAACATGTACGTGTCGCGCAGCATGTTCTGGCAGACGCCGGCCCAGCTCTTCCTCTTCACGCTGCAGCCCATCGTCAAGAGCGGCCGGTCGTCGCCCATCGGCATCGGCAGCCGGCCGGGGTCGCCGAGCGCGAGCGGGGGCGCGGGCGCGGGGGGGGGCGGGGCCGGACAGCCAAACCGGCGACAGCGACACCGACCACGGCGGCAGCGACACCCCCCGACGCTGCCTACCTCCGGACGATCCTGCTGCAGTTCCTGGAACAGCGCGACAACAAGCTACGGGCGCAGCTGGTGCCGGTGCTGGGGAAGCTGCTGCAGTTTGAGGGGTGAGTTCATTCCGGAGTGGCGATGGGGGGGGGGAGTCGGGGAATGTTGCTAACAACCAGCGCGGACGAGGCCAAGTGGATGGCGGCGATCCAGCATCTCGGGGGAGGTAGGTAAGCGGGTTCGGCTATAGCGGGTACTGTACTATCGCTATCAGGAATGGAATGCTCTTCGGACGGAAGAACCACAGGTCCGAGCGTGTGCGCCACACTGTGGCGTGACCAGCAGCGTCGTCTCCACCCTGAAACCATCACCATCACCACCACCACCACATCACCACCACCACATCACCACCACCACATCACCACCACCACATCACCACCACCACATCACCACCACCACATCACCACCACCACATCACCACCACCACATCACCACCACCACATCACCACCACCACATCACCACCACCACATCACCACCACCACATCACCACCACCACATCACCACCACCACATCACCACCACCACATCACCACCACCACATCACCACCACCACATCACCACCACCACATCACCACCACCACATCACCACCACCACATCACCACCACCACATCACCACCACCACATCACCACCACCACATCACCACCACCACATCACCACCACCACATCACCACCACCACATCACCACCACCACATCACCACCACCACATCACCACCACCACATCACCACCACCACATCACCACCACCACATCACCACCACCACATCACCACCACCACATCACCACCACCACATCACCACCACCACATCACCACCACCACATCACCACCACCACATCACCACCACCACATCACCACCACCACATCACCACCACCACATCACCACCACCACATCACCACCACCACATCACCACCACCACATCACCACCACCACATCACCACCACCACATCACCACCACCACATCACCACCACCACATCACCACCACCACATCACCACCACCACATCACCACCACCACATCACCACCACCACATCACCACCACCACATCACCACCACCACATCACCACCACCACATCACCACCACCACATCACCACCACCACATCACCACCACCACATCACCACCACCACATCACCACCACCACATCACCACCACCACATCACCACCACCACATCACCACCACCACATCACCACCACCACATCACCACCACCACATCACCACCACCACATCACCACCACCACATCACCACCACCACATCACCACCACCACATCACCACCACCACATCACCACCACCACATCACCACCACCACATCACCACCACCACATCACCACCACCACATCACCACCACCACATCACCACCACCACATCACCACCACCACATCACCACCACCACATCACCACCACCACATCACCACCACCACATCACCACCACCACATCACCACCACCACATCACCACCACCACATCACCACCACCACATCACCACCACCACATCACCACCACCACATCACCACCACCACATCACCACCACCACATCACCACCACCACATCACCACCACCACATCACCACCACCACATCACCACCACCACATCACCACCACCACATCACCACCACCACATCACCACCACCACATCACCACCACCACATCACCACCACCACATCACCACCACCACATCACCACCACCACATCACCACCACCACATCACCACCACCACATCACCACCACCACATCACCACCACCACATCACCACCACCACATCACCACCACCACATCACCACCACCACATCACCACCACCACATCACCACCACCACATCACCACCACCACATCACCACCACCACATCACCACCACCACATCACCACCACCACATCACCACCACCACATCACCACCACCACATCACCACCACCACATCACCACCACCACATCACCACCACCACATCACCACCACCACATCACCACCACCACATCACCACCACCACATCACCACCACCACATCACCACCACCACATCACCACCACCACATCACCACCACCACATCACCACCACCACATCACCACCACCACATCACCACCACCACATCACCACCACCACATCACCACCACCACATCACCACCACCACATCACCACCACCACATCACCACCACCACATCACCACCACCACATCACCACCACCACATCACCACCACCACATCACCACCACCACATCACCACCACCACATCACCACCACCACATCACCACCACCACATCACCACCACCACATCACCACCACCACATCACCACCACCACATCACCACCACCACATCACCACCACCACATCACCACCACCACATCACCACCACCACATCACCACCACCACATCACCACCACCACATCACCACCACCACATCACCACCACCACATCACCACCACCACATCACCACCACCACATCACCACCACCACATCACCACCACCACATCACCACCACCACATCACCACCACCACATCACCACCACCACATCACCACCACCACATCACCACCACCACATCACCACCACCACATCACCACCACCACATCACCACCACCACATCACCACCACCACATCACCACCACCACATCACCACCACCACATCACCACCACCACATCACCACCACCACATCACCACCACCACATCACCACCACCACATCACCACCACCACATCACCACCACCACATCACCACCACCACATCACCACCACCACATCACCACCACCACATCACCACCACCACATCACCACCACCACATCACCACCACCACATCACCACCACCACATCACCACCACCACATCACCACCACCACATCACCACCACCACATCACCACCACCACATCACCACCACCACATCACCACCACCACATCACCACCACCACATCACCACCACCACATCACCACCACCACATCACCACCACCACATCACCACCACCACATCACCACCACCACATCACCACCACCACATCACCACCACCACATCACCACCACCACATCACCACCACCACATCACCACCACCACATCACCACCACCACATCACCACCACCACATCACCACCACCACATCACCACCACCACATCACCACCACCACATCACCACCACCACATCACCACCACCACATCACCACCACCACATCACCACCACCACATCACCACCACCACATCACCACCACCACATCACCACCACCACATCACCACCACCACATCACCACCACCACATCACCACCACCACATCACCACCACCACATCACCACCACCACATCACCACCACCACATCACCACCACCACATCACCACCACCACATCACCACCACCACATCACCACCACCACATCACCACCACCACATCACCACCACCACATCACCACCACCACATCACCACCACCACATCACCACCACCACATCACCACCACCACATCACCACCACCACATCACCACCACCACATCACCACCACCACATCACCACCACCACATCACCACCACCACATCACCACCACCACATCACCACCACCACATCACCACCACCACATCACCACCACCACATCACCACCACCACATCACCACCACCACATCACCACCACCACATCACCACCACCACATCACCACCACCACATCACCACCACCACATCACCACCACCACATCACCACCACCACATCACCACCACCACATCACCACCACCACATCACCACCACCACATCACCACCACCACATCACCACCACCACATCACCACCACCACATCACCACCACCACATCACCACCACCACATCACCACCACCACATCACCACCACCACATCACCACCACCACATCACCACCACCACATCACCACCACCACATCACCACCACCACATCACCACCACCACATCACCACCACCACATCACCACCACCACATCACCACCACCACATCACCACCACCACATCACCACCACCACATCACCACCACCACATCACCACCACCACATCACCACCACCACATCACCACCACCACATCACCACCACCACATCACCACCACCACATCACCACCACCACATCACCACCACCACATCACCACCACCACATCACCACCACCACATCACCACCACCACATCACCACCACCACATCACCACCACCACATCACCACCACCACATCACCACCACCACATCACCACCACCACATCACCACCACCACATCACCACCACCACATCACCACCACCACATCACCACCACCACATCACCACCACCACATCACCACCACCACATCACCACCACCACATCACCACCACCACATCACCACCACCACATCACCACCACCACATCACCACCACCACATCACCACCACCACATCACCACCACCACATCACCACCACCACATCACCACCACCACATCACCACCACCACATCACCACCACCACATCACCACCACCACATCACCACCACCACATCACCACCACCACATCACCACCACCACATCACCACCATCCCCCCTCCCTACAACCGCGCCCCAACCCCCCCCCTCTCGTCCTCCAGCACCATTTCGGCGCACCGCTCGGCCACGCCCAGCACGGTCAGCATCGGGTTGACCGTCGGGATGGTGGGAAAGACGCCGGCGTCGGCGATGCGCAGGCCGGTGATGCCGCGCACGTGCAGGCGGGCGTCGACGACGGCGAGGGCGTCGTCGCCCATGCGGGTGGTGCCGACCGGGTGGTAGACGGTGTGGGCGGCGCGGCGGGCGTACTCGCTGAGGGCGTCGTCGGACTGGACGTCGGGGCCGGGGGCGACCTCGCGGCGGATCCAGTCGCGGAAGGGGGCCTGGGCGGCAACCTTGCGGGCCATGCGCAGGCCGTGGACGAGGGTTGCGGCGTCGTAGCCGTCCGGGTCGGTGAAGTAGCGGAAGTCGAGCGCGGGCTTGACGGCCGGATCGGCGCTCGTGAGGTAGAGCCGGCCGCGGGACCGCGGGCGGGGAATGTTGGGCGTCATGCAGAAGGCGTAGCCGGGCGGCGGCGCGTCGTAGCCGAGGCGGGCGGTGTTGAGCGAGAAGGGGATCTGGTAGCAGTGCATCATGACGTCGGCGATGGCGCCGTCGGGCAGGCCGGCCGGGTTCGCCGGCGACGGGCGGCCGCGGTCCGCGTCGGGCGGCTCGCGGCGCAGGAAGAGGCCGGCGTCCGAGTCCATGGTCGTCTGGTCCGCCGGCACCGGCCGCGTCAGCTCCCACATGATGATCGTCTCCGGGTGGTCGCCCAGGTTCTCGCCCACGCCCGGCAGGTCGTGCACGACCGGGATGCCCAGCGGCGCCAGCTGGGCGCGCGGGCCGATGCCCGACAGCAGCAGCAGCCGCGGCGTGTCGACGGCGCCGGCGCACAGGATCGTCTCGCGGCCGGCGCGCACCGTGCGCCGGCTGCCGTCCTTGAGCGTCACGTCCACGCCGTCGGCCGCGCCGGCCCGCACGCCCACCCGCGACACCCAGGCCTCCACCAGGATCGTCAGGTTCGGCCGCGCCTCCTCGCCGCGCAGCAGCGGGTGCAGGTACGCCACCGACGCGCTCGACCGGTGGCCCGTGTCCGGGTCGTAGCTGACGGAGAAGAAGCCGACCGAGGGGTGCAGCGCGCCCTCGGCGCGGATGGTGGCGTTGAAGTCGGCCGACACGGGCACGTCCAGCGCATCCGCGCACGCCGCCACCCAGTCGCGGCACAGCTGGTTGCGGTGGCGCGCGTGCACGGGCTGGACCGTGTTGCGCAGGCGGTCGAGCGCGCGCATGAAGACGGGGAAGGTCCAGCCCTTGGCGCCCATGGACTGCCAGACGGCCAGGTCGAACTCGAAGGGGCGGAAGGAGATGAGCGTGTTGTGGGAGGAGCAGCCGCCGAGGACCTTTGCGCGGGAGTGGCGGATATGGGAGTTGCCTGGGGGTTAGCATGGAGGGACGGGAGATGGGGACGGAGAATGACGGGGAGGAGACGGGACGATGACGGGGAGGAGACGGGACGATGACAGGGAGGAGACGGGACGATGACGGGGACGGGAATGACAGGGAGGAGACGGGACAATGACGGGAGACACACCCATCGGCTGCTCGGTCGTCCCATAATCGTAGTCCAGTTCACCCCCCAGCAGCGACAGCCACTGCCGCAGGTCCAGCACCCGCTTGTCCATAAAGTCGCTCGGGCCCGCCTCGATCAGCAGGATGCGCCTGGCCGGCAGCGCCTCGGCCAGCCGCGAGGCGATCACGCAGCCGGCCGTGCCGCCGCCGACAATCACATAGTCGTAGTCGACGTTGGGGGGGATGTACGTGGTGGTCATGGTGCGGAGAATGGGTGAAAGGAGGCAAGAACAGAACACAATCACGAAAAAAGAAGAAAAGAAGAAAAGAAAGGAAAGAAGAAATAAAAGAAAAAAAAAGATAAGATAAAACGAAAACTCTTACACGCAAACTTTTCAACGTAAATCCATGCTGCATCTGCGCACCGTCGTACGACGCCGCTCGTATTGCGGCTTGGCCGCGCCGGGCCCGCTGAAAATGCCGCCATGACGTCATGTGGGGCGTAAGTCTCGGCCATGCACACAGTATACACGGTATTCATACCGTACACATACTGTATGTTTTTTTTTTCTTTTTTCTTTTTTCTTTTTTCTTTTTTCCCCCTTCCCTCCCCCTTCCCGTCTCCTCCACCCGAGACCATGAACGACCGGTACACCATCTACGACGGCCGGCCGCAGCCCGGCTCGGCCGGCGAGACGTTTGACAGCATCAACCCCAGCACGGCCCGGCCGCTCGCCCGCATCCACACGACGGGTCCGGCCGCGCTGGCCGCCGCCGTGGCCAGCGCGCAGGCGGCGTTCCCCGGG
>PCDN01000010.1:719692-732881 GCA_002778105.1 Ceratocystiopsis brevicomis
GCCGGGTCACGACGCTGACGCAGGCGCTGCTGCGGCGCGGCCTGGTGCGCTTCCTCGGGCTCAACGGCATCACCGCCCTGCTGGCCGCCTGCCTGTCGCACATGGTCGACATCCGCACCGGCAACGACGACGTGCGCGACGCCAGCCTGTTCCGCTTCGACCAGAGCTTGCAGGTGCTGCAGGCCATGCGCGGCATGTACGCGACCGCCGACGCCGCCGTCGCCTTTCTGGCCGCCGTCATGCGCAAGGTCAGCCTGCGGGCGCCGTCGCTGGACTGGGGGGGGGGCCCGGTGGCGGCGTTGGGGGGCTTGGGGGGGGTGGCCCCGACCGCGGCAGACTGGGCCTATGCCGTGGAACCGGACCAGCCAGCGCAGCAGCCCGATGGCCAGCTGGAAGAGCAAGAGCCGCCCTGCGACCCCCTCCTGCTGCTGCCACAGCCGCTGCCCGCGGGCGGCGACGACGGACGGCCACCGGACCGGCCCCGGGAGCGACCCAAGCCATTCCGGCTGGACGCGATGGCGTTTGACAGCGTGGTGGCGGTGGATGCGCAGTCGATGGACTTTGAGCCGATTCTGTACAACTACGAGTTTTTCCTGGACAATTTTGCGTTTGACGGGAGTGATTGTTAGGGAAGAAGAGAAGAAGAGAAGAAGAGAAGAAGAAGAGAAGAAGAAGAAGAAGAAGAAGAGAAGAAGAGGAAGAAAAAGAAGAAGAGAAAAAGAAGAAGAGAAGAAGAAGAAGAGAAGAAGAAGAAGAGAAGAAGAACAAAAGATCACGTTGCTCACAGCCGGCTCGGATTCCTCCTCCACCACCACAATAATACAGGTCGTCAGGGCCGCGGACGGTATGCTGCAGATGGTAGGCGCATCGTGGAGGGGGTGTCGAGTACACGGAGAGAGGGCGAGACGGCCAACTTTGCGATGCACACAGCGCAGAACCGGCAACACTCCTGTACTCCACCCACAGCCGGTAACCGCGGCCCGGTACCCGCGGGAAAGGCTAGGCCGCGTCCGTTTAGGCTGGGCACTCCCCCCTCTCGCAACGATCGTCTTGCCCGCACCGCACGGAAGCGCCAGCCTCGCACGACCAGCACACTTTGTCTCCTCGCCACCATGTTGTTCTCCGGCGGCCGGCTGCCGCAGCGTGCGTGTTGAGTTGTCCTCCCTCCCGTTCCTTGTGTCTGCCTCGCCGCTGACGCGGCCAGCGATCCCGACGGACAGCGCCGTCTGGCACTGGCTCTTTGACGATGCCCTCCCCAACAGCCCCTTCAACCGCGGCGCCGACGGCGGCTTCCGCGACGCCCGCACCAACGCCTTCCTGTCCTACGCCCAGGTCCGCACCGAGGCCACCCACCTGGCCAACGCCCTCGCGCCCCGGCTCGCCCCCGGCAGCCACGTGGTGCTCTTCCTGCAGAACAGCATCTGGTACCCCGTCGTCAACTTTGCCGCCCTGCGCCGCGGCGCCGTCGTCACCGCCTCGTCGCCCGCGTACACCGTGCCCGAGATGGCCCACGTGCTGACGGCCGCAGCGGCCGACCTGGTGTTTGCCGACCAGGGCTCGTACGAGAACGTGGCCGCCGCCGCCGCCGCCGCCCAGGGGGCCGCCGCCGCCGCCCACAGGGCCGTGGACGACCGCATCATCCTCGTCGGCCCCCGCCCCCCCGGCGCGCCGGCCTCCGTGCCCGGTCTCGAGGACCTCCTGGCGACCGGCAGCACCCTGCCCGAAGTGGCCGCCTGGCAGATCCCCCCCGGAACGTCCAACGCGACGGTGCCCGCCTACCTCAGCTTCACCAGCGGCACCACCAGCCGGCCCAAGGGCGTCCTGCTCTCCCACCACAACGTCCTGGCCCAGCTGATGCAGATGCGCGCGCTCACGGCCGCCCCGTGCCCCTCCACCCTGCTCGCCGTCCTGCCCTTCTACCACATCACCGGCATCGTCCAGCTGCTGCAGCTGCCGCTGGCCCTCAACCAGCACGTCATCTGCATGGACAAGTTCCGTCTGCAGGACATGCTCGACGTCCTTGCGCGCTTCCAGTGCGATGAGCTCTGGCTGGTCCCTCGTGCGTGTTGCTCCTCTCGGTCGTTTTTCCCTTCTGCCGTACTGGCCCCCTCCCTGGTTTTCCCTTCTGCAGTACTGACTCCCCCCAAACCAGCCCTGCTGATCCGCCTCGTGCACGACCCCCAAGCCGCCGGCCACCGGCTGCCCCACGCGCGCCAGTTTAACACGGGCGCCGCCCCGCTGGCGCCCGAGATCGTGGCCAAGCTGGCGGCGCGCTTCCCGCACGTGCGCCTGCGCCAGGCCTGGGGCATGACCGAGAGCTGCTCGGCGCTGACGCTGAGCCGGCCGGCGGAGCAGACGTACGCGCTGGCCCACACGGTGGGCCGGCCGGTGCCGGAGACGACGATCCGGATTGTCGATCCGGACAACGACCAGACGGTCCTGGGTCCCGGCGCGAGCGGCGAGGTCCTGGCCCGCGGCCCGCAGGTGGCCATGGGCTACGCCCACGCGCCCGGCGCCACGGCCGCGACCTTTGGCCCCGACGGCTTCCTGCGCACGGGCGACATCGGCTTCGTCGACGCCGCCGGCCTGCTGCACATCCACGACCGCCGCAAGGAGATGGTCAAGGTCAAGGGCGTCGCCGTCGCGCCGGCCGAGCTCGAGAACCTGCTGCTCGGCCACCCCGCCGTCGCCGACGCCGCCGTCATCGGCGTGCCCGACGCCTACGCCGGCGAGGAGCTCAAGGCCTTTGTCGTCCCGCAACACGGCAGCCCGCCAACGCCCGTGACCGCGGCCGTCCTGGCCGACTACGTCAAGGCCAACACGTCGCGGCCCAAGTGGCTGACCGCCGGCATCGTCTTCCTCGACGCCATCCCCAAGAGCGCCAGCGGCAAGGTGCTGCGGCGCGTGCTCAGGGAGGCCGACAAGACAAAGCCAAAGCTGTAGGGCAGACAGAAGACACGGAGCCCCAGCGGCTCCAGATGGGCGACCCGTCGCCGCTGTACCGGATGTTGTAGGGGGGATGGCTAACGGGCAGCTGCTCAATAAGAAGGCAATATTTCCTGGTCCTTTTCCGTCTCTTTCTTCTCTTCTTTCTTCTCCTTCTTCCTCTCCTCCTTCTTCTCCTCTCCCCCCTCCCCCCCCNCCCCCCCCCGGCTCCGCCCCCAGTGCTCGCGCTGGTCGTCCTGGCCAAAGTCGTGCGTGTGCCGCAGCGTCATGACGTCGACGGCATCGACGTACTGGGCGGCGATCGTGGTGCCGGACTGGCGGCCGAGCCGTTCGACCGTTTCCCGTGCCGCGTGCGGGAACCGGATCTGCATCGGGCAGCGGTACCAGTCGGCAAAGTAGACCAGATTGAGCATGACCCGCACCGTGTCCTGGGAGTGGTTGGGCATGCCCGCGTGCCACAGGCGCATGTCGCGCACGAGGAGGCTGCCCTTCTTCAGCGTCGGCTGGACGGGCGGGCACACGGCACGCCGCGCCTCCAGCAGGTGCGGCCGGATGCCGTCGGGCGTCTGGTCCGCAAACGTGGTGATGGTGTGCGTGCCCGGCCAGAGCTCGGTGCTGCCCAGGTGCCGGTCGCAGTCGACGGGCACCATGTTGACGGCCAGCGAAAAGCACGCGCGCGGGTGCGCGTAGTGCACGTCGCTGTGCACCGGCTGGCGCGCGTCGCCGGGGAAGTTGGTGTTGGCCTTGTGGTAGCGCAGCACCGGGTTCGGGCCCAGGGCGACGGCGCACACCTGGCTCGCAAACGGGTTCGCCTGGATGCTGGCGTCGAGCGCGGCCGTGTCGGGCTGCATGTGCTGCAGGATGTTCTGCGCCTTCTTGTCGTAGTTGAACTGCGTGCCAGGCGCATCCCGGAGGTGTCTACCCGTCAGAGAGAAAGCAACCGAGAGAGCGGAAGACACCTACTTGGCCTGCTCGACCAGCGGCCCGTTGATCCGGTCCAGGGCGTCCAGGTCGACGGCATCGTTCAGTACGACCACGCCGTCCTCGGCCAGGGCCACTATCGCTTTCTCCATGTTCTTCTTGGACAGAATTCCGCATGCGCGCTCCTCGGCCGTGATGTCGACCTCAACAAGCACCGGAGCCGGAGCCGGAGCCGGGACCGGGGCCGGGACCGGGGCCGTTTTGACCGGCGCATCCGTGATTGCTTCGACAAGAGCGGGCGCCATGATCATCTCTGGTTGTTGAACTCCTTTTCTTTTGGCCGCCCCTTGTATAAAGAACGATGACAGCACCCCTCCCCCCCCCCTAATCCAAAAACCAAGACAGCGGTCCTGGCAGCCCGGACGGGCAAATGCCTATCGCCCCACCGGCCATCCTGAGTGGATCCCGCCCAGCCGTCTGCCGGACACGCTAGGCCTAGAAAGGCAACCATAGCAGTTGGGGGGGGGGGGGGGACTGTCTTTATCTCACAACCTACAGAGGATAGGCTGGTATCCTGTGCCGATAGGAAAGCCGCGGACTCTATTTTTGCCCTGTTCTCACCGTCGGCGTGCGCCCCGTATCGTCGCTCGTCTATTGTCCTGGGCCTCTTGCGGCACTAGCCCACACCCCCCCGGCCACCCCCGGCCACCCCCGGACCCCCGGCCAACTGGCGGGTCTCGTTATCGCAGCCAGCCGCGAGGAACCGGCAGCCGGTACGCAGAGCCTCGGATGGGGGACGGGCACGCGACTCTAACGCAAGCAACATGGACACCAAAGAGCCGGCCGTGCCGG
This sequence comes from Ceratocystiopsis brevicomis, assembly GCA_002778105.1. Classification (NCBI taxonomy): domain Eukaryota; kingdom Fungi; phylum Ascomycota; class Sordariomycetes; order Ophiostomatales; family Ophiostomataceae; genus Ceratocystiopsis; species Ceratocystiopsis brevicomis. Next base: position 724,412 of record PCDN01000010.1, read on the forward strand.
CCAAGGGGAGCAGTAAGAATCCGTGGGCCTGTTTGAAGGGGATCTAGCGCCAAACAGAGGTTCAGGCCGTCTACGTCGCCCCGCGCGGGCGCAAGGTGCTGGGCGTGCGGCTGCCGGTGTACCGGGCGCCGTCACCGTCGGCCAGAACTGGAAGGTCAAGGCCGGCCACGTGACATACGCATCCATCCATCCATCCACCCTCGTCAGAACAACACCACGTCCCGGCCGCCTGTCCGGCCCCACGGGCGGTCCAGACGGTCCCGCACCTGCACGATGCTCTGCATCCCCCGCACCGCCACCATCTCGTCCAGCCGGTGCCCGATAAAGGCCCGCTGCGCCACAGTTTGCGCCGACACGCCCGCCATGTAGAGCGGCCACACGCGCGACGCCACGGCCGTGTTGCGCGTCTCGGCGCTGTATGCGGCGGCGTCCGGACACCGCCACTGCCGCAGCTGCTCGGCCAGGCCGGCTGCATCGTCGTCGGGCGGACCGCCACCCCTCGAACGCGACCGACGGGCCGCCCGCCAGCGCCGCCACCAGCGACAGCAGCGAGTCGACGGCCGACAGAAACACCGTCGTCTTCTCCGGGCGCTCGCGGGCGGGGAGGCTGTCGTACCCCAAAGGAGCCACCATCCGTCCCTCCAGATCCCGACCGGCCGCCTCCAGAAACGACCCCGCCCCCTCCAGGTGCCGCGACCACAGACCGGCATCGGCTTCCAACACGCCCAAGATGCCCAGCAGGAGGATCGTCGCCAGCACGCCCTCGTCCCCGCCTCCTCCCACGGCCAGCCGCCGGATCAGCCCGCGCATGCCGGCGCCCTTGCGCCGCGCGCCCTGCTCGCCAAAGGCCGTGCCCGGGAACCGGCTGGCCAGGTGCACGGCGCTCAGCGCCAGCACCGTCGTCAGGTACGTGTTGACCGTCCGGTCGGGCGTCGACGACACGCGGGAAGGCGTCGATTCCATTCCGCTATTTGTCATGCCGTGTGCTCTTCCGCCATCTCGCGCTCCTCAACGGCCTCGTCCAGGGCACGCTTCGCGTCGGCACTGGCGTGCGTGAGGCTGACGACGACGGTGTCGCCAAAGAGCGCGCTGACCTCCTCGAGCGACAGCTGGGCGGTCTCGGGCACGTACAAGTAGGCGAGCAGGACGGCGACGACGTCGCAGCAGATGAAGACGAGATAAAACTTGCAGCCGATGTTGGCCAGCGCGCTGGCGGCGGGCGTCAGGGAGGCAATGGACGCCAGGTAGTAGGTGAAGAGGCCGAGGGCGACGCCTTTGGCGCGGTACAGGTTGGGGTAGACCTCGGCGCAGTAGACGTAGGCGGTGCCGTCGATGCAGAGGCCGTAGACGGCGACAAAGAGGAAGAGAAAGACGACGGCGGTGCCGGCCCAGCCGCCGAGGAGCAGGGGGCGGCGGCCGACGCGGTCGAGCACGGCGGACGCGGCGACGTTGCAGACGAGGCCGACGCAGACGTACACCGCATACATGAGCAGCGGCAGGCTGCCGGCCATGCCGAGGCCCTCGTAGAGCACAACGCCGTAGTTGTTGATGACCAGGGCGCCGCTCGCCTGGGACCCGAACAGCACGCCGCAGCCGAGCAGCATGCGCCGGCGCAGGCTGGGCGTGCGGAACATGTGGCCCATGCGCAGGTCCTCGGTCCTGTCGGCGTCCATCTGCGCGCGCATCTGGGCGAACTCGGCCCGGGCCATGCGCTGCGTCGGGTCCGCCGCGTTGTGGTGCAGCTTGGCCGTGACGGCCCAGGCCGCGTCGCCGCGGTCCTTCCAGAGCAGCCAGCGCGGCGGTGCGGCGGCGCCACCTCGGCCAGGTAGATGGGCGTGATCGTGATGCACTGGCCGACGCTGACGCCGTGCAGGAGAGAAGAAAGAGACCAAGACAAGCAGACTCACCGCGACGTTGTACGACGACGTGGCAACCATTTTCGGTGTGTCGGTGAGAAAAGGAAGTGTGAACGGTTCCGCAGGTCTTTTCTTTCCGCTTCCCTTTCTTGGTCTCTCTCGGGTTCTCTTGGGACTTGGGCTTATGGGCCAACCCGGCAGACGGTTTCCGTGCGGCCCCCGCCGAGCTTCCCCAGACTTGCGGGTCTGGGGTAAGATACTCCGTTCCCCCGCACGGCGGAGTCTGGGGGAAGGACCATGGCCATGGGGTGATCCGTGCACCAGCGCAGAATCAAGCGGAGGAAGGAACGGCGGAAACGGCAAGGTCACCCCGGGAAAGAAGCCGATGACGGCTTTGCCCCACATGTGTGTCACTCTCGCCTGCCCTGTTCGTGCTCTCTCGGCAAAGGCCGATGCTGACCGGGGTGGGGCCGGTCCGGGTCGTGCTGTTCGCCCGATCGTGAGGGGAGAGAAGGCAGATGCTAGAGTCCCGTCTGTCACTGCACGTCCAAAGGCATGCCGGCTACCGCCCCCGCCGCCGTGCCGCCGCCGCTGCACATCCCCGCCGGCGCCGCCGTCCGGGTCAGCATCATCAACACCACCACCACCTGCAAGCTGCCGCTGGCCCTGCAGATGGGCCCCAAGATCCTGGGACACGACTGGCTCGACGTGCCGGCCTACGCCTTCCTCGTCGAGCACCCGTCCGGCCGCCGCATCGTCTACGACCTGGGCACGCGCAAGAACCTCGACTCGCTGCCGCCCAACACGCAGAAGATGCTCGACCAGCCGGGCTGGACCATGGGCGCCGAGAAGCACGTGGCCGAGATCCTGGCGGAGAACGGCGTAGCGCCGGGCAGCATCGAGGCCGTGATCTGGTCGCACTGGCACTGTACGCCGCGTCACGGAATTCCGATCCCCAATGCACGATCCGCCTTTCCTGTGACTGACCGAACAGTCGACCACACCGGCGACATGACCACCTTCCCCCCCAGCGTCCAGCTCGTCGTCGGCGAGGGCTTCCGGGCCGGCCTGCTGCCCGCGTACCCGACCAACCCCGACAGCCACGTGCTCGAGGTCGACTGGGCCGGCCGCGCGCTGGTCGAGATCGACTACGGCGCCGGCGGCCTCCAGCTCGGCCGCTTCCGGGCCTTGGACTACTTTGGCGACGGCAGCTTCTACCTGCTGGACGCGCCCGGCCACGCCATCGGCCACATGTGCGGCCTGGCCCGGACCACGGCCGACCCCGACACCTTTGTCCTGATGGGCGGCGACACCTGCCACCACGGCGGCGTCTGGAAACCCAACCGGTACCGGCCGCTGCCCACCCAGGTCCGCCTCGGCCGCCCCGTCAAGGGCACCACCGTCTGCCCCGGCAGCCTCTTCCAGGCCATCCACCGCCACCGCTCCGACCGCTCCGCGTTCTACGACTTCGCTGAGGGCTACCAGCACAACGACGCCCAGGCCCAGGAGGCCAAGCTCGCCTTCCAGGAGTTCGACGCCCACCCCCACGTGCTCGCCCTCATCGCCCACGAGACCGCCCTGCTGGACCCAGCCATCGGCGTCCCCTTCTTCCCCCACGGCACCCTCAACGACTGGAAGGCCCGCAAGCTCGACGAGGCCATCCGCTGGCGCTTCCTCGAGGACTTTGCCCAGGCCGTCGAGACCGACACGCCGCAGGACACGGTGCTGCCCAAGGGGGTGGCCTACCGATAGGAATACGGAAGGAAACCCATATCCGTATTTTCTCGGTGAGCCACGTGGCCCTGTCCCAGGGAAGGCGTAGGACGGTGGTTGCGATGATGCTGGTCGTCGGAGGAGCCGTCGTACGTCAGCGCCGCAAGGATTTCCTTGACGAGTATCGGTTTCCGTCCGACATCCGCCCCCTGAGCGCCGGGAGGGTGGCTTACCACGGAAAAGGCGCCGACACTAAAGCCGACTTGGTCGTAATCGATCCTCTTTTCCCGAGTTGTGGTGCGATCCTAGGGGATGGCTTTGGTTGCGGCAATCTTGAGGTCTGCGCGCGGAACCCGCGCGTGCGCCGCCCCGACCGTGGTCTCAGCGCGGCGCCGCCAGCAACACCGTGTTGCGCGCATAGCTTTCGGCACGCAGCTTTCGGCACGCAGGTCCATCGCGAGGCACGTCGCCGGCATCACCAGCAGGCGGTCCGGATGCAGCAACAAATCATAGCCCCTGGGCACAAAGTTGAAGCCGGGGAACTTGTAGGGCAGGGTGGCCGTGCCGCGTGGTACTCGCATGTCTGCGGGGAGGGAGAACCACTCCGTCTCAGCGATCCGCGCACCTGCCTCGTCCAACTGCTCGTCGGCCACCACCACCGTCGTGTATATCAGCAGGATTCTGCCGCCCTGCGCCTGGCTCACAATGTCGCCGGCCAGGCAGTGGCGGACGGCCACGGCCTCGAGCACCTCGCACGCCAGGATGCCTCACCGGATCACGTTTTGGTTCCACTTGAGCGCCACAGGGTAGACGGTGGCATCAGCAGCGGCCTCTGCGGTCGTATTTAGGGGTTTTGGGGGCGTGCTCTCGTTCATGGCGATGGTGGTGTCGGTTGGAAGGTGCATCGTTTTGCCATGATTCACCGCCATCGCACGCCGAGGATACGATTTACGCAGGGATGTTCTGCCTTGTTTCACCGCCTTCGTGTTGTTCCCAGCAAGGAAAGAGCACTTGTCGCTTCCTGCCTCCAAAACAAACGCAAAATTCTTCTCGTCTTCTCGTCTTTTCCCTTTTCCTTCTCTCCTATTCCAATTAAATCTTTGTCCTCCCCGGTGTTTCCTCCATATTCTTTATCAAAACCCCTTACAAACACATGGAATGGACGTCGAAGCGCCAAGAATCACCGTCCGCCAGTGCGTTCGTGTCCTGTGTAACGTCCCTGATCTTGCCTACATCCTCGTCGGTGGTGCTGGCAGCTTGTTGTCCGGAAGCTCACGCATAACTGACGACATTGACCTGCTGGGGCCAGGCGTCGACCCCCACTCCCTACGCCTCGCTCTGCTGGATCTCCCTGGTTTCAGTGGTGCGCATGGAGCTACTGCCGCATGATGTGGAGGCGCTCGTTGCTGTCGGAGCCAAGAAGATGCTGCGTCCTTGGGAAGACGACACGGACGACCAGAAAGAGTTTTTTTTTTTTTTTTGGAACTTCGCTCTGCCGGGAACGTGCCCGCTGACAGGGGACCTGCTGCCGGACGAGTAACTGCCAGGGTCCGCCGTCGGTGCTTGGTCAACGAGAGCACTATACCCAGAAGAAACAAAATACGCATAGGTGTCCTGTGGCTTCCTGCTTCTGATGGGTCACAGCAAGCCGTTTGTCTGCTAATCGTCTTCAACCTGATTTGACGCTTGTGCCCGCTACCTTGCATCGCCGCGCCACGACCTGCCGGCGCTATCTCCTGCCGTCGCGGTCAGTTTCCCCGTTTGTACCGGCGACTAGAACACACTCTGCGGAGGACAACCTCTTTTTTCTGACACAAACGAAATCACCAACAACCACGATGACAGTCCACGGTGCCCCTGTTCACGACACAATGGTCGACGTGGTCGTTGGCGGCGGCGGCCTCAGCGGCCTGCAGGCGGCCTTCGATTGCCAGACGGCGGGGCTGACGGCGCTGGTGCTCGAGGCGCGCGACCGTGTCGGCGGCAAGACGTGGAGCGTGCCCGGTGCGGGTGGCAAGGGCAAGGTGGAACTGGGCGGGGCTTGGCTCAACGACTCGAACCAGGCGCACGTGTATGCGCTGGCACGGCGGCTGCGGCTGGACCTGGTGCAGCAGCGCACGGCGGAGAGCCAGTTCTGCAGTGCCGAACCATTTGCGTACCGTGTGCCATTCGGTTTGATCACCGCCCAATCATGGAGCCATTTGTGATGGTCCACGGTGCGTGGCGGGGAGAACAGCACGTGGCCGATGGTGCGGGACAAAATGGGCGTTTGGCTCGCAAGCGTCGTTTGCAACGCCGACGGCACACCTCGCCTGGTGGGAAGAGCAGCTCGTACGGACTCGATCTTGTCAAAGACCGCTTGCCCAGGCTGAGCAACCCCGCGGCCGAGTTGTTGACCGGTCATGGCCTCGCGCAGCTGCTCGGACGGTTCCGTGGGAAAGCCGTGGTAGTACCGCTCTTTTTCCAGGGCATCCGGCTTGTTCTCCTCCCCTGGTTCTTCGCTCGGCTGTCTCGGGGGTATGGCCATCGCTGTCGAACCGGACGAACCGGTAGATGTCGACGTAGACTTTTCGCCCTCATCAGAGCCCGTTTGGCAAAGCGCCCACCTTGTCGCTTTCTTCTCTGTTCATCTCGGTGGTGAGGCTGGACGAGTTCGTTCAATTTTGGTGGTGGAATGAGGGGAAAAAATGACCAGGTTGGTGGGCGTTGGTGGCCTTTGCATAGGAAAACCCACTACCCTGAGCAGATGAATTCTTGTACGTCTGAAAATAAAAATTGGTTGTGCGCTGGAATATCGTCCCTCAAGAAAAAGGCTGCTTGTGGAAGGAAGTGAATGGCCATGAGGTTATTTAGTGGGCTGGTGAATGAGAGGTGAATGAAAGTGGGGCTATTGAGCCTCACTGTGCCCTCGCCCTCTTACTTCGTACTTAGCCCCATTCTTTTTTTCGCGTTCCTTCTCAAAACACAACTTCTACCTGGCGATGGCTTCTATACTGTCTGGGCTGGGCAGCGCTCCATTCCGATCACTTTGTCCAGGTGTGCTTGAATGTGCTCTACTGACAGCAAAATGGCAATTGCGGTGGCTAATGGAATGCATGACGTGATGGAACAGTTTCGTGTGCGGTTTGAGTCATGGGGGAGAGGAAAATAAATCATTTTTGTTTCCAGCTGGTCGCCCGGCTAGAGCTTAAGCGCCCTGTGCTCTAGCGCTTCAGGGCTAATAACAGTGCTTCAGTGTTCTGTATCTTGCTCTCCGTGCGCAGCCTAGAAATCGCTCGTCTGGTATTGAAATACTGCAGCGAAAAAGAAAATCCATTGTACTGCTAACATGTGCAGTTAGGTCGCCATTTCTTGTCGCGCTCGTAGTATAATCCTTTAACCTATGCTTGAGTGGAGTAATATGGTGGAATTTATACTTGTCGTTTTCCCTGCGCGGACCCTTACACTTAGACCAGGTCATAGGCGATCGAACGAACACTGGAGCGAAGGGCTAATCGAATTTGTGCCCTGATTGTGCCTTGGGATTATAGGCTGTAAATTCGATGCGGCCATGGATTGTATTATGTAGGCGAAGGATACCGTGCACATTCCTAGACAGAGCTGAGGACGGTGCTAACCACGTTTAAGACAGTCATATTTGAGAACGCAGGGCAGAAGATTGAAGGCCATGGACCCCCATAGTTATGCCTGACATGTACGGCATTAAATAAACAGCCTACTTGATCTCTGTTTAGAGAGAGAATCATCACTACCCTAAGCTTACCATGGCCAACGCTCGGCGTCGATGGAAACCGGCACACCGGGGTCCGAGTATGGGGCCGGAGCTCCCAAAGGAGCTGCTGAACGAGTTTTTGACGTGCATTGACCAGGAAGATTTGGAAGCATTTCCCCGACCGGACCAAGGTGTTCGCCGGAACGCACTGCATCTACGAGCTCAACGACGTCCTGGGGTCTGCCACACGACAGGACCGTGCCGCCTTTGTCGCGGATTTGCTCGAGTGCCCGTTTCACACACCTGTCTTTGCTGCCTTTACCGAGAACGTCCTGCCTGTCCTTCTTACAACGGGATGGAATCCGAACGATACGGGCGTGGGCAGACAAGGCCGGCCAGCCACACCGACGTGGACGTGGTCTTGCTGCTGCTGCTGCGCGCGCACGAGCGCCGGCTGCGTCTACGCAGGGGGGTTGCTGCTTGTGTTTTGCCGTGGTGCTTGCGTGTCTGGCGGCGTGTGCAGTTTATGCGGTGTTCTTTTGTTATCAGCAGGACTCGTACGCCGTATTAGGGTGTGGTTCCGTTGCCCCCCCTGTAAGGCATTTCGTTCTGAATCTTTCGGACGCCACCCGGACGCTAAGCAACTGCCGGTCACGCGTCCCGCTGTCTGGCACGGGGTGGGGTCTTGAGTGTGACGTGAGGTACTTGTACTTTTGTAAGATACTGAGTCATGTGACTGCATCCCGAATCAAATCCTTCAACGACAACGCGTGTCCGGACAAAACAGCCTCCAAGCGACAGGCCCAGCCATGGCCGACCGACCGGTGCCCCGAAGGAGTACGTACGCGGTCCGCTTTGCCAAGACCGTTCTGGCGGGTCGCTTGCGCGTCGCGTTCAGGGGCTTTGCGCCTTGGCGCCCCGCTCCCGCCCCCAGATCGAGGGCCGGCCGATGCGCTTGCGCAGGCCGGCGCCCGCCAGGCGCATGCCACCAGGGGTGGGGAGAATGACATTGCCTCCGCCGCAATAGGTTGGCTGACGACGACAGCCCTGATGACGCCAGCACGGCTCCGTACGGCCTGCCGCGGTTTCCCACTGCGCCGCGCGGGTGGTCGTTTGCGCCCAATGGCGGCCAGGGCAAAAAAAAAAGGACGGAACGCTTGTCGATCCCCTGGTCGCGCGCGGCCGGTCT
>PCDN01000010.1:732896-743804 GCA_002778105.1 Ceratocystiopsis brevicomis
GGACGACGTTCGAACGTTGTTTTGGTGCTGGTGAATTTTTCCATGCAACGAAATTGGGGCGGGTGGCTGAACATGACGCGGCTTTGGGGCGAGGGATCTCGACGCAGCGGTGTGCCCGGTGTGCCCTGTCTGTGCTCCCGGGAGACGACGCCCGGGACATATATAAGACGGACGACGGCCTCTGTTTTGTTTTGTTTGCTGTTTCGTTTCCATCCACTCTCATCCATCCTCTCGTCCATCATCTCATCTCACGCACTTCACCATGCGCTTCTCGTCCATCCTCACCGGCCTCGCCCTCGGCAGCCTTGTCGCCGCCCACCCCGGCCACGACGTCCGCCAGGAGGCGGCCGAGCGCCGCTCGTTCCTGCAGGCGCAGAAGCGCACGTCGCTGGGCCACTGCGCCGACAAGCTCAAGGCGCGCAACGTGCACGCCGCCAACGCCCGCCGGCGCTCGGCCCGGCTGGAGAAGGCGCGTGCCAAGCGCGGCCTGCAGCGCCGCGACCTCGACACGCTGCTGGACACGAGCCACAACAAGTCGTGCCAGGGCTACTCGGCCGCGACGAGCGCGGAGAAGCTCTTTGCCGGCTACAACTCGTGCCTGCTGACGCCCGAGGTCACCCAGGGCCCGTACTACGTCTCGGGCGAGTACGTGCGCGAGGACATCACCGAGGACCAGGACGGCGTCGACGTGCTGCTCGACTTCCAGGTTGTCGACGTCAACACCTGCGACGTCGTGCCCGACGTCTACGTCGAGATCTGGCACTGCAACGCCACCGGCGTCTACTCCGGCATCGAGGCCAACGGCAACGGCGACTCGTCCGACGCCACCAACCTGGACAAGACCTTCCTGCGCGGCATCCAGCAGAGCGACAGCGAGGGCGTCGCCCAGTTCGAGTCCATCTTCCCGGGCCACTACACCAGCCGTGCCACCCACATCCACATCATCGTCCACACCAACGCCACCCTCCTGGCCAACGAGACCCTCGGCAGCGTCAACTACGCCAGCCACGTCGGCCAGGCCTTCTTCGACCAGGACCTCATCACCCAGGTCGAGGCCCTCGCCCCCTACAACACCAACACCCAGGACCTGACCACCAACGCCGACGACTCCATCCTGAGCGAGGAGGCTGCCACCGACGGTGTCGACCCCTTCTTCGAGTACACCATGCTCGGCTCTTCCCTGTCCGATGGCCTCTTTGCCTGGATCGCGTTCGGTATCAACTCGACCCTGTCCGACACCGTCTCGCCCGCCGCCTACTACTATGAGGGCGGCGGCGTCGAGAACGCCGACTCCAGCATGGGCGGCGGCGGCGGCGGCGGCGGCAACGGCACCATGGGCGGCAACGGCACGGCTCCGACGGGCTCACCGCCGTCGTAGATCTTGGTGTGAGATGGAGTAGACGGGAGGGGGGATACAGAGCAGTGGGCTGGAATATGGCATGGACAATGGAAAGACAGCTTGGTCCTGTATTTTTGGTGTTTTTTTAAATTTATTGAATTCTTTGAATTCTTTTACTTGGTTTTGAATTGTTTATATTTTTTTTCAAAGGGATAGTCAAATTTTACAGGATCCGCCAACTTTCGTTTTGGGCGGCAAGGCTATTGTCAAGGTATTTAGCCCATTACAGTTGAGATCTGTAGACTTCTACTCGTTTGTAGGATCATGAGTCTTGTGGTGCCGTTGGCCTTTTTTTTCTCATCTTCCTTGTCGTACTCGTCATCTTCATCTTCCTCCCTTTTTAGCTTCCTCCTCTTCTCGAGCTTCCCTCTTCTTTAGTATATCTTCTTTGTCTTTAGCCGGGAAGAAAAAGGACGTCAACGTCAACTCTCCTGGGATATCTTCTGGCGTTTGTGGATTTTCCTCTGACACCAGGACCGGGCCAGCCACTGTGAACTATCAATGTCAATTGGTCACGTATCCCGCTTACCCTTTGCCTATCAAGTCGAAAATCTTTGTTGCTGTGAATATTGTGAATATTGGTTGCGAAACCGCGAAGCCGAATGTCTAGAAAGTCGTCGATGAATCTTCTTATTCCCCATAGTGGCGAGGTGTGAATCAGATAGGTTCACTGCGAGTCTGTAGGGGAAAATCAAACTGGAGAAGCGTGAAACGCAGAACAATGTGGAACATCTAGAGGGATGACTCTAGGTCATTGGTGTTGAACCTATCTCCGGTAGTTATGATCCTGGAATGGGTAGGAGTGCGGCTCAGCGCTGAGCCTGATTTAGGCATCAATCACGCTCGAAACTGGGTGTGGTTTAGATTGATGCTGTTTGGGCGCACAGAGGCATTACCGCCCTGACCCCGCGCTGCCTAAACCTTTGAGATTATATCAACGAAATTGCGGACTTTGTTAAACAGCTGGGTTCTGCAAACAAACCACCAGATAGCTTTACTCCCGGCATTTTCTTCCCACACTATTCCACTCTGGCCATGACAATGGCAACACGTGTGCTTCGACCGGGACTCGACTGGGACGACAGCGGCCTAGACCTGAAGCCTTGTTGGGTGCGCGAGCCTGACATGAGAACTATTGAAAAGGTCTGTCGTCACCGCCTCAGCTTGGCTAGCGACGCGTCGTGCACGATCTCCTACCTTGATACTGGAGCCTTCAACAAGGTCAGAGTTCGAAGGACAAGATGATTATGCGGGTCTCGCTTTCTGTAGAGCCCGGCAAAAAACGCTTGGAGATGTGGCAACAATGCGATGGCGCCGCCGTCACACAGATATGCCGGTGCCAAAAGTGTTTGCCTTTGATGCGTCGAGCAACAACGAGATTGGTCTCGAGTGGATTCTCATGGAGTTTATGCCGGGCGCCACGGCATACAGCCGGTGGCGACGCATGTCGGACACGCGAAAAACAACCCTCGTCCATCGCACGGCCGAGCTTCAAGCACAACTTTGGAAGCAGTGTCTGGCCAGCACGTTGTTTCGCGGATTTGGAACCTTCGAGTCACGTCTTGATGAGGATAACGGTCATGAGCCCACCACCCTTGGACAGATGGTGTTCTGGGGCGATCATTTCGACTATGACTTGGCAAAGGGACCATTTCGATCCAGCCATGACTGGCTGGAGGTGCAACTGAACATCGTGATGCGCGACAATGCCAGGGCATTCGACAGAGCAGAAGACGACGACGAAAGAGAAGATGTAGAAAAAAACAAAATAGTCGCCGAGAGATTGTTGGGTCTGATGTCGAGAGTCTTCCCTTCTATCGTGTACTACCTTGGGCGGGCCATAATGGCCTCGATCATCTTGCCGACGGTGCTCAAGAGCGCTCTCGGGCGCCATCCTTTGGCTTCCTGTCTCTCCCGCGCGGTCTTGCCGGGTTTTGGGAAAGTGAATGTGCGGGAGGCCTTGGAGTGTGACGGCCATCGATGCGAGGATCTAGGACGGACCGGTGATGGCATCTCCATATGTTTTCACATGAAATTACAGAATTGTTCATTCTATCACAGACAAGAAGAATCGCAAAGATCTTGGGCTGTGGGTGCTGCTATCGTAGTGCTTTCTGAAGGCATTGCCTACCACGCCAGCTCGGCCTTGGCCGGGCAGCTGGTCTCCAGCTGGGCGCAGAAGGCCTCCTCCTCGTCGAGCTTGCCGGTCTTCATCTCGCCCGTGATCTTGGGCGCGGCCGGGCAGATCGCGCGGCCGGCGTTCTCCTTCTCCTCGCGGGCGCGGTGGTCCATGACGTGGCGGCGGACAGTGTCCTGGAAGTAGAGCGGGCCCTTTTCCTTGTCGGGGTGGAACTGGCCGTTGATGTAGACGCCGGCATTGATGTTTTCCTGGGCGCGGTCGCACAGGATCTTGTCCTCGCCGAGGACCTGGTGGTAGAACTTGAGGATGGCCTGGAACTGCTCGTCGGTGGCCTTTTCGTGCCGGAACACGTCGTTCTCGACGCGCGTGGTGGTGGCCGATGTCGGGACCATGCGCTGGATGTAGAAGAAGTTTTCTCTGGGCGGAAGGATTAGTCTGATTTCCGATCAGCGGGCAGCAAGGGACCATACGTGACGGTGATGGATGTCAGCGGATACAGGTAGACAATGGACCGCTTGAACTGCGCGTCGCTGCTGTCCTTGTTGACGATGGTGTGCTCGAACGCGCCGGCCTTGGGCTCGACCGTGTACTTGGTCAGGTCCGACACGCCGGCGATGAGCGGGTGCGACGTCGGGCAGTGGTAGCACTCGTTGTAGTTCTCGACCACGCCCTTCCAGTTGGCGTCGAGGTCGATGTCCCAGCGGTGGTCGAAGTGGTAGCCCGCGAAGTCGGCGTACGTGTCGCGCAGGCGCGTGTCGATGCCGGCAAAGTCGCTCGCCCACGCGTTCGTCGTCGTCGTCGACGTGCCGCCGGCCTCGAGGTTGACCCAGACGAAGCCGGCGGCGTCGATCTTAACGTGGACCGGCAGCAGGCCGTGCTGGCTCTTGTCAAAGCCCGGCACGGTGTCGAACCGCGGCGCCTTGGCCAGGCCGCCCGTGTAGGCGTAGGACCAGCCGTGGTACTTGCAGCTCAGCACGGCCGCGTTGCCGCACGGCTTCTCCACAATGGGGTAGGCGCGGTGGCGGCACACGTTGTGGAAGCCGTTGATGCGGCCGGCGCGGTCCTGCACGAGGAAGAAGGCGTAGCCGGCCACGTCGAACTTGAGGTAGTCGCCCGCCTTGGCAAAGCGCAGCCGGTGCGTCAGCAGCAGCCAGCGCTGCGAGAAGATGGCCCGCCGGTCCAGCTCGTACATGGCCGGGCTGCGGTACCACGACGCAGGCAGGCCCCGTGCCGGCGCCGGGCCGGACGACGCGTCCGCGTCCTTGGCGAGGCCGAGAAACCGAAACATGGTGAACTTGTGCTGTGCTGAATTTGTACGTCCTGCGGAGAACGATGCGCCACGTCGACCGCCATGCCCGCCCGTCTTTGTAGAGAGTCCCACCGCCACCAAGCACAGCAGACGCCGCTGCCAGGAGCGTCCCTCCGTTCTCGGGCAATCGCTTCTGGGCCGGCGCCACCCGTACGCGCAGCACACGCCGGGTCTTCCGTTTCGTCCGCACCCCACTTTCTCGCGATAAGACCCCCCACTCTTGTCTTGGGTGACGTTGCCGGCCGGCAAGCGTGCATTCCCACTTTTGCTTATAGACGGTCGATGATGGCCTGATCATGATTGGCAACGTATGGCGATGCCAGTATATATCCATTGGGAGGGTGGTTGGCAGGCCAGGCGGACGAAGAGTGCTCCGTAAGCAAAGCAAAAACAAAAAAAAAAAATGACAACCAAGCAGATTGCCCTGATTGACTTTTCCGGTACGCATTCTGTCCCTCCCATCCTCCCGGGCGTCGAGAGGCTGACGCTGCAGGGTTCTACTCGGCGGACCCGGTGCGGAAGCAGCAGGTGGTGGAGCAGATCCGGACCAGCTGCCTGGACAATGGCTTTTTCCAGATCACCGGGCACAGCATCCCGGCCGAGCAGCAAAAGGCCGTGATGGGCGCGGTGAAGCAGTTCTTCGCCCTGCCGCAGGAGGCCAAGGACAGCGTGTCCAAGAACAACAACACGTGGAACCGCGGCTACGAGCGGCTGCGGTCGCAGATGCTGGAGGAGGGCACCGAGCCCGAGCTCAAGGAGGGCTTCTACATTGGCGACGAGATCCCGGAGACGCACCCGTACTTTGTGCACCGGCGCCTCAACAGCGGCCCCAACCAGTGGCCGGCGGCGCTGGCGGCGGACCTGGCGCCGTTCCAGGCCGCGTCCATGGCGTACTACGGCTCGGCGCTGGCGCTGGCCCGCGACGTGCTGCGCGCGCTGGCCCTGTCCATGGACCTGGCCGAGGACTACTTTGCCGCCTTTATGGACGGCGCCGTCGCCACGATGCGCTACCTGCACTACCCGTCGCAGGCGCCCGACGCGGACGAGAAGCTGGCGCGCGGCATCGGCGCCCACACCGACTTCGGCGCCATCACGCTGCTGCTGCAGGACACCGTCGACGGCCTGCAGGTGCTGGACACGGCCACGCAGGCCTGGATCGACGTCGAGCCCACGCCCGGCGCGCTCGTCGTCAACCTCGGCAACCTGATGCAGCGCTGGACCAACGAGCGCTACCGCAGCAACGTCCACCGCGTCATCAACAAGTCCGGCCAGGAGCGCTTCTCCATCCCCTTTTTTGTCTCGGGCAACCCGGACTACGTCGTCGACTGCATCCCGACCTGTCTCGCCGCCGGCGCAACGCCCAAGTTCCCGCCCATCACCGTGGAGGCGGCCGTGTCGGCGGCGTATGCCGAGTCGTACGGGCGGGCCCAGCTGTTCAAGAACAAGCTCCTGGCCCAGGCCACGACGGGCAAGGCACCGGATGCGTCGTCCACGCAGGCCGTTTCGGCGTGAGGTGTTGTATGTGGATGAAAGAATGTGCGCATCTATTGCTGTTCAATGAGAGAAATGAATCCGTAGTCAAAGACTTGTACAATTTGGAATTACTCGTGCTTGAAGGAAAACAGACAATGCTATCAAGCTTGATGAGTTACTCCCCTACCACTCGTCACCCTTATCCCTACCACTTTGTCACCCCCCCGTCCACGAGAATGTCCGAGCCGGTGCAGTACTTGCTCGCGTCGCTGGCCAGAAACACGCACGCCCCCCGGATGTCGTCGGGCTCGGCCACGCGGCCGTTCATGATCTCGTCCTTCCAGCTCTCGAGCAGGTGCGGGAACGGCGCCGTCATCTCGGTGCGCACGTAGCCCGGGCTGACCGAGTTGACGCGGATGCCGTGGCGGTGCAGCTCGGCCGCGATGGGCGGCACCATGGCGCGCACGGCGCCCTTGGTGGCGCAGTAGGCCGTCGACTGCTGCGAGCGGATGGCCATGTACGACGCGATGCTGGCCACCAGCACGATGCTGCCGCACGTGGTGCCGCTGGCCAGCATCGCCTTGGCGCCCAGCTGCGCGGCAAAGTACATGCCGCGCACGTTGACGCCGAGCAGGCGGTCCATGTCGGCCGGCGTGGTCTCGAGGAAGCCGACGTCCTTGTTGACGCCGGCGCAGGCGACGACAATGTCGAGCCGCCCGGCAAAGTCGGCCTTGACCTGGTCGAAGCCGGCGGCCAGCCCCTCGTACGAGGTCACGTCCACCTTGTAGGCCCGGGCCTGGACGCCGAACTGGCCCGGGATCTCGGCAAAGGCCGGCAGCGCGTCGATGACGTCGAAGACGGCCACGTCGGCGCCCGCCTCGGCCAGGCCCTGCGCAAACGCCAGGCCGCAGCCCCGGGCCCCGCCGGTGACAACGGCCAGACGGCCTTTGAGGGAGAACTGGACGTCAGTGGCCCGCGCTGCGAATTGGCTGCAAACTGCCGGAAAAGCAACACACACACACACACACCTTGGACATTTTGATCGTATGACGGAGGTTTGGCAGAAGCCCATTTCCATTCTCGGCTACGACGTCTTAACTGGTCTTCCGGCCAGCATCGGATCCCACCACTTCCGCCGAGAAGTGGGCTCTGCACCACGCTCGACCAAGAGTGGGGGCGGCGGCGTAAGCCGACTCAAGATAAGCTCTCATGAGACGATTCTATGACGGCGATGCAGGCACCGGCACGCGGTAGCTGACCATGGCACGATTGCGCTGTGTTCCGCGGTCGATGGACAGTGGGAGCGTCTCCGAAATAGCAGCGAGCATAATTATTCCACTGCCATCCCACCCCCAGGAGCGTTGAGCGCGCGCCTCCCCCGGAAACGCACGTCTTTCCCGTCACAGACACCATGGCCGCCCAAGACCGAGTGCTCGAGAAGCAGCAGCGCGATGCAGCAAGCAAGCTCCATGTACGTCCCGTCCGCAGCCGGCAAACAGGGTCCATGGCCGCCCGCCGTTAACAGAAACCCACCCAGGTCGTGATTGTTGGTGCCGGCCTCGGAGGCCTGGGCGCGGCCATTGCCATCCTGCTGGCCGGACACGACGTGACCGTGCTGGAGAGCGCGTCCAAGATTGGCGAGATCGGCGCCGGGATCCAGATCCTGCCCAACGCGTCGCGCGTGCTGTTCGCCTGGGGCCTCGAGGACCGTCTGGCGCCGCACGCCACGCGGCCGAAGCAGTGCGCGTACTACGGCTGGAAGGGCAACCCGCTGGCGACGATGGACTTCAAGGCCTACGAGGCGGCGGCTGACGGCGTCTTCTGGGACTTCCACCGCGTCAACCTGCACGGCGCCCTGCTGGACCGCGCGCTCGAGCTGGGCGCCCGGCTGCAGACGAATGCACGTGCCGTGCACGTGACGACAGAAAACAGCGGCAGCAGCAGCAGCAGCACCACCTCCTCCTCGTCGTCGACGGTGCACCTGGCCGACGGCCGGACCTTTACGGCCGACCTGGTGGTGGGCGCGGACGGAATCAACTCGCAGCTGCGCGAGGTGCTCGTCGGCCACGCCGACCCGCCGACGCCGACGGGCGACCTGGCCTACCGGCTGCTGATCGACACCGCCGGCATGCTGGCCGACCCGGAGCTGCGGCCCATGGTCGAGCAGCCGCAGGTGAACTACTGGCTGGGCCCGGACGCGCACGCGGTCAACTACGTGCTGCGCGGCGGCCAGCAGCTCAACATGGTGCTCCTGGTGCCGGACAACCTGCCGCCGGGCGCGCTGGCGACCACGGGCACGGGCACGGCCGAGGAAATGCGCGCCCTGTACCGGGACTGGGACCCGCGCATCGGCAAGCTGCTGGCGCTGTGCGACGCCACCGAGGTGCTCAAGTGGCGGCTGTGCATCCGCCCCGGGCTGGAGCCGACGTGGTCGCACCCGTCCGCCAGCTTCACCCTGCTCGGCGACGCCGTCCACGCCACGCTGCCGTACCTGGCCAGCGGCGCCGGCATGGCGCTCGAGGACGCCGGCGTGCTCGGCCTCTGCCTGGCGCGGCTGACGGACACGTCGACCGCGTCCAAGCGCGAGGCCCTCGCCGTCTACGAGGCCTGCCGCCGGACCCGCACCGCCAAGGTCGTCGAGCGCGGCACGTACAACCAGCACATGTACCACATGCACGACGGGCCGGAGCAGGCCGCGCGCGACGCCAAGATGGCCGCGTTCGACGCCGTCGACCAGCGCTGGATTGCCGAGGCCAAGACGGCGGGGACGCCGCTCGTGCTGCCGGTGTCCGACGAGACGGGCGAGGACCCGTTTCCGTGGCGGTACCACGGCGTCGGGCGCTGGCTGTTGACGTACGACATGTGGAAGGACGTAGACGCCAAGTGGGCGGAGATGCAGGCGGCGGGCAAGGCAAACGAAACAGTATAGGGCAGATAACACACCGAGGCCATACCTACGCACGAACACTTCTCCACTGGCTCAAATGGGAAGACATGGAAAGGTACAGCATTCAGAATACTCTTGTTCTATCGTCTATATGCCCGTCCCCGTCCTAGATCCTAGAAAAAAGGGTAAGAAACGCATCGTGACCGTACCTCCTACGCCTTGTACTCCGGGTAGTCCGTGTAGCCCTTCTCCAGGGGCTCCGCGCCGTAGAATGTCGAGCGGTCGTACGCGTTGAGCGGCGCACCGGCCCGCAGCCGCTCGACAAAGCCCGGGTTGGCAATGAAGTGGCGGCCAAAGGCCACCAGGTCGTAGGTGCCGCTCTCGACGAGCCCCGGGGCGGCGTCGGGCGCGATGGTGCCGCACGCGAGGAAGGCGATGCCAGCCTCTTGGAGGATGGCGCGGAAGGGCGACAGCGAGTTCTTGGTGGCCGTCGTGTACGCGGCCAGGGCGTCGAGCTTCTGCTGCTCGCTGAGCACCTCGTCAAAGCGGGGTTCGATCCTGGCTGTCAGCGGGGAAGGAAGAAAAAAAGAAAAAAAGAATAAAAAACGGGTCTCGTCGTCTTTCTAGGGCGTACATGTGCACGTAGGCCGGCCGGTGCTCCGCCGGCAGCGCCGCCAGGGCCTTGCAAAGGTAGGCCCAGTGGGCGTTGGGGTCGCTGTCCTTGGTGTCCTGGAAGTAGTTGAAGGGCGACAGCCGCAGGCCGACGCGGTCGGCGCCGATGGCCGCGCACACGGCGGCGACGACCTCGAGCACGAAGCGGCAGCGGTTCTCGACGGAGCCGCCGTACGCGTCCGTGCGGGCGTTGTTGATGTTGTCGTGCAGGAACTGCTCGAGCAGGTAGCCGTTGGCGCCGTGGATTTCGACGCCGTCAAAGCCGGCCTCGTCGACGGCGCGCTTGCTCGCGGCCGCCCACTCGCGCACCAGGAATTGGATGTCGTCCACGGTCATGGCGCGCGGCGGGTCGTCGGCGCACGCCGTGCCGTCCAGGTAGCTGCCGCCCATCGGCTGCTCCGACGACGACCAGCACGGGGAGCCCGTGCCCAGCATCTTGGCGCTCGACGCCCGGCCCGTGTGCCACAGCTGCGCCACCATCAGGCCGCCCTTGGCGTGCACCGCGTCCGTCACCCGCTTCCAGCCGGCCAGCTGGGCCGGCGCAAAGACGCCGGGCACGCGCGGGTAGCCGCTGGCCGCCTTGTAGATGTCGGTGGCCTCGCTGATGAGCAGGCCGCCGTCGCTGGCGCGCTGGCCGTAGTACTGAACCATGCGGTCGCCCGGCACGTTGACGCCGTCCACCACGTCGCAGCGCATGCGCGTGCAGGGCGGCATGACAACGCGGTGCTTCAGCGCCAGCTTGCCGACGCGCAGCGGCGTGAAGAGCGCCGTGTTTGCGAGAGGAGCCATGGCCGTGGCGGTGCTCGTGGAACCCATTGTACGAGGAGGGATAAGCAGCGAAGGGGGGATTCTGTGTTTGTTGAAGAACCGAACCGGAATTGTATACCTGCAGTAGACTGACTATATACGGACCGAAAAAGCTTGCACAAAAGTGGCAAGAGGTGCTCCTTCCCTGGGGCACTATCGCGGAGCTTGTGTGGGGCCGCGCTCCGGGTTCTCCCATTCTTGGGTCGGGAGTGGGGGAGGGG
>PCDN01000010.1:743814-772380 GCA_002778105.1 Ceratocystiopsis brevicomis
GAGGGGGGAGGGGGAGGTGGGGCAATGGTAAGCTGACCCCCACTTTTGTGGCCCGTTGGTCTGACAGGCGGCAATGACAGCGGTATCCACAGCAAGATACCGCGATCCTGCGTCTTGGCATTGCGTACGAACACAAATAGACCAATCGAAAAGGTGGGCCACGCAGGCGAGAACAATGGATTAAACGAGACATATGGGAAAAGAGAGAATACAAGCAACTAGATCGAGGCGTGGCCGTGCGTTTCGTAGGGAAGACCGAAGCAGAAGAAGCCGGCGACAATCCACAGCGCGGCACTGACGTAGATGGGCACGCTGGAGTACCCGGCATACGTGGAGATGAGCGATGCACACAGGCCACCCAGCCGCAGGAGCGTGGCGGCGACGCCGGTGCCGGTGCCGCGCACAGGGGCCGGGAACGACTCGGGGGCGTAGGCGTACATGACGGCGTATTCTGTTTTGTTAGCAGGGGAGCCTCTTCTTTTTCCTTCTCTCGAAAAGGACGCACCGAAATTCCCCAGAATACCGGTCGCGCACTGGAAGCCCGTGTCGGCCGCCTGCGTCTTGGCCGCCGTGTAGGCAAAGAGGAAGACGCCGGTCAGGACGGCCGAGGCGGCCATCATCCAGCGGCGGCCGAAGCGGGTCTCGACGGCGTAGCCGGCGGCAATGGGGCCGACAATGGTGACGGCGGAGACGATGCAGTACGTGCGGTAGGTGGCGTTGAGCGAGCTGTCGTACGTGTAGCTCTTCTTGGTCTCGAGGTACGACGTGATGAAGGCAAAGTAGAGCGGGTAGGCGATGCCGATGGTCAGCCACAGCAGGAACGTGACGCCGCTGTGCTGCGCCATCTTGCGGCCGGAGAAGAGGCGGCGGTAGCTGGAGCCGTCAAAGTCCTTGAAGCTCGCCTGCAGGATCTGCTTGTAGGACATGGCGGCCGGCGGCGGCGGCGGCGGCGGCACGACGACCACGTCCGCAGCGGCCTTTTCGTCGGACTGCGAGCCGGTGGAGCCAGTGGCGCCGCGCAAGCGCAGGTCGATGGCCTGCAGCATGGCGAGCGTGAGCGTCTCGGGCTTGCCGTTGTAGCGGGCAATGTAGTTGACGGACTCGACGGCCTCGGCGTCGCGGCCGCGCGAGATGAGGTAGCGCGGCGACTCGGGGATCTTGAAGACAAAGATGCGGATCAGACCGAAGACGATGGCCAGGCCGCCCAGCGTGATCATCAGGTAGCGCCAGCCCATGTTGTCGGCGCGCGGGCAGGGGGCGTCGGCCGCGTCGCAGGCAAAGTTGGCCAGGAAGACCCAGGCCAGCAAGGAGACGATCAGCTGGCCCAGGTTCCACCAGGCCGACAGGCTGACGAGCAGCCACTGGTACGTCTGCGGCACGAGCTCGAGGAAGATGATGCTGTCGACGGGCACGTTGCCGCCGGCGGCCGTGCCGATGACGCCCCAGAGCGAGCAGAAGGCGACAAAGTTCTGGGAGCCGGCCACGGCACAGGCAAACACGCCGCCCAGCAGGATGGTGGCGTTGAAGGCGGGCCGGCGCCCGATCATGTCGGCCGTCGTGCCCCAGAAGGAGGCGCCGAGGATCAGGCCGACGTAGTAGGCGACCGAGCTGAAGCTGAGGTGCGTGATGTGGCGGAACTCGTTGGCCACGGCCGGCCGCGCGGCGCTGATGCCCTGCGACCAGAAGTTGTCGACCATCCAGCCGAAGCCGTTGACGACGAACAGCCACCACTGGAACTTGCCCATGCCGATGAGGGCCAGGTGCTCGGCCACCAGCTCCGACTTGAGCCGGTACGCGTCGCTGACGGCCTCGTGGTAGAACGCGGCCACCACGGCGTCGTCGTGCACGCCGGCCACGAGGATCTCGTCGGCCGTGCCGAGGATCTCGGACGGCGGCCGCGCCGTGGTCACGGCCGACTTTTCCATCTTGGCATCAGACATGGGGCGACAGAGGATGGGCGATGGGCGATGGGCGATGGGTGATGGGGGAAGGAGGTCGAAGAAAACATAGAAAGACGAAAGACAGTCAGATCAGCACGCCAGCAAGACGGTCCCCCCGACTTGTGGAGAGACTGTCTTGTCTTTATACGGCTCCCTCCTCTGTAGGATGGCCCATCACACCCACTCTGTGGTCTGGGCGGACACAGCCATTCGCTGCTGCCGTCGCAATGGCCTGCGCGATCGTCGCAGTCCTGCGATAGGTGCACGGCTCTGTCGGACAGCCTTGCCCGGATAGTGTGTTGGATTGATTGCGGGCTCCTCCCCCTGCAGGGGCCGGCGCTGCTATCGGCCTATCTGCGCGTCCGTTCTTATCCGTTATCTACCCACTCTCTGATACTGCGGTCGCAAGTGGGGAGGAGCTCTGGCCCAGCGGACGAATGGCGAGAGGGCGATGGACAGGACACACTGGGTCTCTTTCTAAGCTGTATCGAATTACAAGACGAAGAACGCCCCCCTACTTCGTCTGCAGAAACGCGCCATAGTACGCGTTCAGCCAGCTCGCAGCCTCGGTGCCTGCGGACGCGCTACCCGGCCACGTTCGTAAGGAGCCCACGTAGCCGTCCGGCCGGACGTTCAGGACGGCCACCTCGTTGTCGCCCAGGCCGCCCAGCCACTTGTCCGTGCACGACTGCCCGCGCGTGTCCAGGGCCGGCACGTCGTCGAGGTAGACGGTCCACGCCGACCGGGCAAAGACCGACGGCAGCCCTGCGATCTCGAACCTGGACTTGTCCGTCGATGCTGTTTGTTAGCACGGAAGCAATGTCAAGAAGGAATGGCATGGCAGGAACCCGGACGCACTGATCAGCGCCAGCGTATACAGCTCGCTCACGCAGGTGTAGCGCTCCGGCCGCACGTAGACGTCCTTGGTGCGGCCGGGGCGGGGCTTGTCCGCATACGATGCGGCGGCCGCGGCGGAGATCCGGGCCAGCAGCGACGTCGTGTCCTCGAGGGCGGCACTGAGCGCCGCGAGAAAGGCCGATCCCGACGCCGACGCCAGATCGGGCACGACCACGTAGATGCGGAACTGCCCGAGGACGGGCATGTCCAGCTGCAGGTCGACGGGGTTCGCGTCCATGTACCGCGTGGCCTTGGCGGGGGGCAGCGTGCAGCCCGGCCGCGCGGCGCCGGGGCCGCCGGGGCCGCCGCCCGTCGCCGCATCGCTGTTCAACACATTGGCGCCGTACGCGACGCCGACGCCCGCGATGAACTGCACGTTGGTGCGGAAGTTGGCGGCCAGCGCGCCGGCGTCGCCGCCGGCGATCTGGTTGGCGTGCTCGTAGTCGAAGTGGATGAGGTCGAGCGCGATCTTCTTGCGCTCGTCCTCGTAGCTGGCCAGCAGCGCGGGCGCGGCCAGCCCGCGCACCGCCAGGTTGAGCTTCCAGGCCAGGTTCCACGCGTCGTGCACGCTCGTGTTCATGCCCTGCGCCGCCTTGGGCGAGTGCGTGTGGCTGGCGTCGCCCGCGATGAACAGCCGCTGCGCCGGGTCGGCAAAGCGCGCCGCCACCCGCTGGGCCACCGTGTAGTGGCCGAACCACTCGACGCTGCGCCACGCCACACGGTACGGCGCCAGGACGCGCTGCGCCTGCTTCATCACCGTGTCCTGCGTGACGGCCTCGCCGTCGTCCGTGCTCGTAATCTCAATGTAGAAGCGTGTCATGTTGCGCTCGCGCGGGATCATCAGCACCGTGCCGTGCTCTTCCGAGAAGACCACGGCCTTGCTCCAGATGTCGGGAAAGTCCGTGTCCAGCTCGCCGTCGAGCACGCCCCAGGCCGACCGGTGGGGGCTGCCCTGCGCGTACGTGTCCGGGATGGCCGCCCGCACGCGCGACCGCGCACCGTCACAGCCCACCAGGTAGTCCGCCAGCAAGGGGCCCTCGGTGTCGCCCTCGCAGGCAATCGCCAGGTGGCGCCCGCCATCGCCGCTGGACGTGGACGCATCGCCCGTGGTCTTGACCGACGCAAACGTCTTCGACCGCTGCACGGCCCCGCCACCGTCGTGCAGGTCGTCCAGCAACAGCCGCTCGATCATGCCCTGGTGGCACAGCAGGATGAACGGCCACTTCACGTCCAGGCAGTCGGCGGGGTAGTGCACCTCGCGGGACATGCGCTGCAGCGGCGCCGCGGCCGATCCTCGCCACAGGCAGATGTCGTAGACGCGCACGCCGTCCCGGAGCAGGTCGTCGCCGAGCCCCATCATCTGGAACGTCTCGATCGTCTTGGGCTGGATGCCGTCCGCCCGGCCCACGGCTGTCGGGGTTGGGCGATCATCGAGCACCGCCGTCGTGACGCCGAAGCGTGTGAGAAGCGCCCTGGCACCCGGTCAGCAGCTGCGCAGCCCCCGGAACACGGTCCGGCCAACCTACCCGAGCATGAGGCCTGCGGGTCCTGCGCCCACGACGCACACGTCGGATCCGGCCATGCTGCTTGCGATGGTGTGTGGCTTGGTGTGCTGGGGCCGGTGCGTCTGCCTTGCGTCGCCGCGTGTCTTCTTATTCTGGCCACGAGTGGGAGCTGCGCAGACTACGCCGACCACAGAAACACAGAAACGTACGACTTTTAGCCGTCCTTCTTCTACAAGGCTGCCGTGTCCCACCCCGTCGTCGGACGACTTCTCCCACTTCTCGCATCGGCGGCCCCCACTCTCGAAGATGCCTGCCGCGCAAAGCTCGACACCACCCACCCACCAATCGGCTCGGCCATATGTGGGGGGGAGGAGGCCACCATAGGCCCGTCTTCATCACGACAAAGGGCCTGTACGACGACGACCTGTGTGCTGTGCAAAGACACATCGAGACCTGTGGCCCTTGCAACGGGGATCCTTACAAAATGGCCACGCAGCCGACATGGCAGAACATCGTGGAGAGAAAACGGAGACAGCAGGCGGAGGCGCTGGCGGGGTTTGCATCGGCAAAGACGGCGACATTGATCACGGAGGAAGAGGACATTGAGACGCTCGTGAAGGAGCTCGCCTCCGGCCACGTCAATGTACAGACCGTCGTCCAGGACTACATTGCCAGGTATGCCGGGTGCCTATGCCCTTGTCCGGGGCCTTTGCTGACCCAAGCCAGAGCGTATGCAGCGCACAAAGGCACAAACTGGTATGCTTTCTGGCTCCGGCTCGAATGGGCTCTGCTCACAAGTTAGCCTCTCGGAGGTCGTCTTTTCCGACGCGTTGGAGCAGGCAAAGCGTCTCGACAAGGAGAGACCCGGTCTGGATCTATCCACGAAGCCCTTGTTTGGCGTCCCGGTCACCCTCAAAGACCAGTTCGACGTCAAAGGCCATGACACCACGCTGGGCTATGTCGGACGTTCCTTTGCGCCTGCCAGGGAAGACTGCGCCCTTGTCCAAATGCTAAAGGCACAGGGCGCCGTGATTCTAGCCAAGACAAACTTGCCTCAGAGCATCATGGTAGGGTCTTGGGGGTCCTGTCCACTCTGCGCACCCTGCACACCGTGTCGTGCTGACTCCAGAGTGGTGCGAGACGGACAACCCTCTGTTCGGGCTCACCGTCAACCCCGTCGACAAGGACTACACTCCCGGTGGCTCAACGGGCGGGGAAGCCGCGCTTCTGGCCCAGAAAGGCAGTCTGCTCGGCTTCGGCACCGACATTGGCGGCAGTATACGCATACCAGCGCACATGATGGGCCTTTACGGCCTGAAGCCGAGTGTCCGTGCCCAGGCCATTCCGTTTCGTTCCGCCGGTTGCTGACGGATTGCAGAGCGGGCGCCTTCCTTACCGCGGCGTCCCGGTCTCGACAGAGGGCCAAGAGCACGTCCCCTCGTCGGTCGGCCCCTTGTCGCGGTCGCTCTCGTCCATGACGACGGCCATGAAGGGTCTCGTCGACGCCAAGCCATGGCAGTACGATTCGCGCTGTGTCCCGATCCCCTGGCGCCAGGACATGTACGAGGCGGCCACGCTGGGTCGCCGGCGTCTCGTGTTTGGCATTTTGCGAGAGGATCGCGTTGTCCGACCCCATCCGCCCGTGGCACGGGTGCTGAACGAGACCGCGTCGAAACTGCGGGCCGCGGGCCACTGCGTCGTCGAGTGGGATGCCACGCTGCACGCAGAGCTGGTGGCCGTGATGGTGAGCAAGACAGCCGCGCGGCCTACTGGTCTCGTCACTGACCGCACAGGACGCGTTCTACTCGGCAGACGGCGGCGAAGACATTCGCCGGGATGTCTCCAGGGCCGGCGAGCCGTTCATCCCCCACGTGGCGCGCCTGGTGAGCCAGGGCCATCCCATCTCGGTGTACGATTACTGGCAGCTCAACCGCCGCAAGGTGGACTTGCAGAACGCATACCTCGACAAGTGGAACGCGACCACCTGTCCAGAAACGGGCGGCCCTGTCGATGCCCTCCTTCTGCCGCCAATGCCGCACACGGCTGTCCCGCACAAGGGCTGTGCTTGGGTTGGCTATACCAAGGTCTGGAACGTACTCGACTACCCGGCGCTCGTGATCCCTGCTGGAACGGTAGAGAACCGAGACTGGGAGACGCCGTGGGCGAGTCAGCCGACCCAAGGCAAACACCCTGCAGAAGTCAAGAACCATGGGATCTGGACAGAACATGGCAAACGCATGGCGGAGCTGAACCTGCCAGTGGGGGTGCAGCTGGTGTGCCGAAAGCTGGAGGAAGAGAAGCTGCTGGGGATTGGAAGGGTTGTGGACGATGTAATCCGGAGCAGCAAGTGAGATTTGTGTCGGCGATGTCGACCGATATTCGTCACATGGATGTGTTTGTTTTTTTTTTTATAAAATTAAAACGTTTGATTAAATTTTGGCTGTTCGACTGCTCTTTACATTTGCTGCGAATTTATGACATCCAAATAGTTTGCATAAATATCAGAATTGTTTCACCGTAGAGTACATAACTGCCCTACTCTGGCTTCTTCGACAAAGTGTGCCCATACTGCTTCATGACCTCCTCCGGCGTGGCAGGCATCCAGGCACCCTCTGGCGGCTTGCTCTTCGCCTTGAAGTGGTCGGCCATCTGTCCTGTTAGCACGGCCCAGACCAACGATGCTGTGGATGGCTTACCTCGGCCATCGTCACCCAACGCACGCCCTCGTGCTTGTTGATGTGCTCGATGATGCGCTCGTGCATCAGCAGCACGTGGGGCCGGCCCGACACGTCCGGGTGGATGGTCATGGGGAAGATGAACTCGTCGTACTCGCGGTAGAAGTAGTCGAAGTGGTCCTTCCAGATGTCCTCGACGTCGCGCGGGTTCACCCAGCCGTGCGAGTTGGCCGAGTTCTTGATGAACATCATGGGCGGCAGGTCGTCGATGTACCAGGACCCCGGGATCTCGACGAGGCCGGTGTCCTGGCCCTTGACGAGGGGCTTCATCCACTCCTCGGCCTTCTTGGAGTAGTCGATCTTGGTCCACGTGTCGCCGGTCCGGAGCCAGTACGGCTGGCAGTCGTGGTGCGACATGGAGTGGTCGTACTCGATGCCGTAGCTCAGCAGGAGCTCGGTGCCCTCGGCGCTGGTCTCCCACCACGGCGCCACGCTGCCGCGCGGCGGCTTGCCGCAGAAGTCGGTCAGCATCGCCCACGTCTTGGCCAGGACGTCGCGCTGCTGCTCCAGGGTCATGTCGGCCGGGTTCTCGTGGCTGTAGCCGTGCAGGCCGATCTCGTGGCCGGCATCCCGCACCAGCGCGCACTCCTCGGGGAAGGTCTCGAGCGTGTGGCCCGGGATGAACCACGACGCCTTGATCTTGTATTTGTCAAAGAGCTTCAGCAGGCGCCGGGTGCCCTCGGTGCCGGCCCAGATGCCTGGTGAATCAGCAAGACGCAGGGTGAAGGGACGGGAGAGACAGAAGACGGACCTCTGCTGATGTCGCTGGTGCTGTCCTCGCCTCCGTACGACCCCAGCCAGCCGGCAACGGCGTCAATGTCCACACCGTAGCAGACGAGCACTTCTTTCTTTGCCATGGTGACGACGGGGATGTGGTTGCGGAAAGAGAGCTATCGTCTTCCAGTCCTGTAAGAGCTCCGGAGTGAAGCTAGAGCTTAAGAGGGAGGGGTTGTTTCTGTGGACCCTCCTGCCCCAAGCCTGCCTGCCGCCCCCTGCAGAAGACGATAGCGGACGTGGCCGGGACGGCCGCCAGGAGTGGGGGTGGGTCCGAGCGGATCGTTCCCCTTCCCATTTCCACTGCCGAGATTGTCTTTCGGCAGAGAGTGGGTGAGAACGCCGCCGCCGCCGGACAGAGAAGCACGACACAGACCAAGATCCGGCGAGGCGATCCAAGCAAAGATGGACGGCACGCGATCCGGACGCAGTCGATCGGGCGCTGCTGCCGCCTCCCTGGACGACCGGCGCTTTGCCTGCACATTCCCGGGCTGCGAGAAGCGCTTCACGCGGACCGAGCACCTGCAGCGACATGCGTTGAACCACCGAGGCGGCGACCACGCATGCCCACGGTGCAGCGCAGCCTTTAAGCGTCCCGACCTGCTGGACCGCCACATGAACCGGCATCGCCAGAAGGACCTCGAGGCCGGCGGCGAAGGTTGCGGCGTTCTCGACACGCGCAAACGCGCCTGGAAGGCCCCCGACGGCGCCGTTGTTCCGCGGCGCCCCAATCCCGTCCAGCGGACGCGCACCGCCCCCCGAGCGCAGGCGGCCGAGGAGAAGGACGGGCCCGGCGCACCGTCCCACCCGTTCCCGGAGCAGACCGCCAGCCTGCAGTTGCCGACGTCGCCCGTGTCCGAGCGCGCGTCGCTGCACGGCAGCATTGCCGCCAGTGCGTCGTCGGAGCCACGCCTCGAGACGCTGCTCGACCCGTTCCTGCCCCCGTACACCGAGGATCCGTGGCAGCTATGGAATGAGCAGCCCTTCCAGGCCGACACTGCCAGCTCGTTTAATATGCCCTACACGACCGCCCTGGACTACAACTGGCTCTTCAGCATGGCCCATCACCCCGCACACCCGGCCGACCAGACCGCCGCCGCCGTCTGCTCGGCGCCCGCGAACCCGCAAGTCATGACCCCCCAGTCCAGCACCACCGCGGCCAGCTCCCAGGCCTTCTCGGCCTCCTCGCTCGCGTCTGGCGGCCATGACGCCCCCCCCCGGGCCTTTTTTCGCAACGACCACGAACACGATCACGACCACGACCACGACCACGGCGTAGACAGCACCGGCTTCCGTGGCGCCACACCGAGCCGGCTCCCGCCGGACACCGCCCTGGCGGCGCCGTCGGCCGTCTCGTCGCGCCAGGCCGACGAGCCCCTGGCCCGCGACAGGCGCGGGTTCACGGCCGAGGCCGAGCGGCCGCTCTCCATGCTCGACAGCACGACGCTCCTGCCCAGCCTCGACCACGCGACCCACGACCGCCTGCTGGCCATCATCGCCACGGCCAAGCCCTGCCTGCCCGACAGCCAGACGAACGGCGTGCCTGTGGCGTCGATCCACGACTGCTCGCCGCTGTCGCGCACCGCCATGCAGCTGTACCTCGACCTCTTCTTCACCCGGTTCAACGCCACGTACCCCATTGTTCACCTGGCCTCGTTCCGCCCCAGCGCGGTGGAGCCGCTGCTGCTCCTCGCCATCCTCCTCCTCGGCGCCACGTACGCGACCAAGGAGGCACACCAGGTGGCCGTCTGCATCCACGACGTCATCCGGCCGATTGTGTTTGCGCACGACGGCTTCTCGGCGCGGCCCGCGCTGTGGACGCTGCAGACGATCCTGCTGGTCGAGTGCTTTGGCAAGTCCCGCGCCGGCCAGAAGCAGCACGACATGAGCCACCTGTTCCACGGGCTGCTGATCAACCTCATCCGCCGCTCCGACTGCCAGTCCGTCCGGCCGCAGGGCCCTCCGCCGGCCTGGCGTGGCCGGCTGGACGAGATCCAAAACGACGACCTGGAGACGGCCTGGGTGCGATGGGCCGAAGCCGAGCAGAAGAAGAGGTGAGGGCATCTTTCCGAGCATACGCCATTTCCTTGCTGACAACCCACACCCCAGGCTGGCCCTCTACTGCTTCATGTGGGACACCCAGCACGCCGTCCTCTTCTGCCAGAGTCTGTGCATGTCCGCCTTTGAGCTGCGCCTGCATTTCCCCTGCAGCCAGACCGTCTGGGAGGCACCCGACGCACGGCAGTGGGCGGCCCTCTGGTGGACCGAGCTGCCGCCACCCCTCTCGCCTGCTGCTGCTGCCCACGCGGCCCACGCGGCCCACGCGGCCCCGCCCCCCCAGCCCTTCTTTCTGCCGACCCTGCGTGCGTACCTGACGCCCGGAAGACCGGCCTCGCCAGCCGGGCTCAATGCCCATGCACGCGTGCTGGTCCTGCACGGCCTCATGTCCATCTTCTGGGACATGCAGCGTCGGGACCAGACCACGCTCGGCACCGTTGCCGGGTCCGTCCACGGCCCCTCCCACTGGCGCACAATCCTGTCCAACGCCTACAGCCACTGGAAGTCGGACTTTGATGCCTACTGCGCGACGGCCGTGCGGCAATGGCAGAACCAAACCCGTTACCAGAACCACCACCACCACCACCACCATCAGCTCGACGGCGCTCGGCAGCCCGACTTCCCCGCCGAGATGGCCACCTTTACCGCGTCCACCAATGCAGTCTACCACGCGGCCCAGTGTCTTCTGCGCATGGAGTTTCTCGACATCCAGATCTACGCCGGCGCCCGCCACATCCTCGGCCGGCCCGTCCAGCAGCGGGACTACCTGCGGTCGGCCCAGGTGGTCAAGGCCTGGGCCAGCTCCGGGACGGCCGCGCCCCGAGACGAGAACTCGCCGATGGCGACCGACGTGCAGCAGGCCATGGGAGACGGCGCGGCCAAAAACACCGACGCCACAACGGCTGCATACCACGCCGCCCGCATGCTCCGGGATGTCCTGCCCGAGGCCGAGTCGGACGCCATGGCCAGCCTGTTCCACGTGCCCTGGTGTCTATATCTGGCCGCGCTGACCTGCTGGGCCTTTTACCATGCATCGCCCTCGCGGTCGGCTGCCGATGTCCTGGACGGCCCCGGGCCCGGCCCCGGGCCCGGCCTCGCTTCGCCAAGCATGGGCGCGGACCCCGATTTCGACGCCGACGCTGACGAGATGGTGTGGGACTCGCATGCCGAGATGGATGCGCTGGTCAGCAACATGACCGCGAGTCCGGATTCTCCGCTTCGGCTGCGACTCCGGCATCACTACCCGCAGAGCCGGCGTCGCATCAACGGCCTGGTGTGGGTGATCGCCGATACGTTGACAAAGGTCCGCTGGGGCATTGTGCATGCAGGCGTCCTGGTGTTGCGGGGTCTGGTTCCGAGTCGCTTGATCAATCAGTACGAGATGGACCCGTAGGGGTGCGGTTCTCTGTTTTCTGTTTTCTGTTTTACGTCTTATGCTACTACGACTTGGGGTGGGGTCTTGAACGGAGGCATCTGACAACGTGTAGAGTGTTTTGTTGTTTTTCAATCAAAGCCGAAAGCGGTCTTTTCCATGCAGGGACATCCACCGGGGGACCTCCAGGGCGTCCACAAGGATGAATGAGAGGATTCGTGTACTCCGTATTTCCAAGCAGCCGCACCGAAGATACGGAGATATCTGACCATCCCCACCCTTGTCTTACGGCCCTGCCATCAGAAGTGGGGGATAAGGGGTCCCAATCCGGAATGGCGTATTGTCTCGAGCGGCGATCTGCGGGCACCGCTCGGGTCGTATAAGAGATGGGGGGGGGGACAGAAACCGGGCTGGTCAGAAACACACCGACCTTTGTGTTTCCGACATTTCCAGGCAGCCAGATCACCATGGAGCTCGTATACTACCTGATCCTGATCGCCGTGGCCATTCCGGCCTGGTGCATCAACTACTGGATTGTCCCCTACTTCACGACGTACCGGCACCTCAAGCACATCCCGGGCCCCTTCGTGGCCAAGTTCAGCAACATCTGGATTGCCCTGAGCGCCCGCAATGCCCAGAAGTTTGCCTGGGTGGACTGGGCCCACCGCAAATACGGCAAGGTCGTCCGCGTGGGCTTCAACCATGTGTCGATTGCCACGCCCGAGGGCCTGCGCATTGTCTATGCCCACGGCAACGGGTTCTTGAAGGAGTGCGTTTCCGACACCTGCTGTCGTCGCTTGGCATCCCCCGCTGACCATGCCATACAGCCACTTCTACAATGCCTTTGTCTCCGGCGTCCCTGGCGTGTTCAACGTCCGCGACCGGGTCGAGCACACCCGCAAGCGCAAGATCGTCGCCCACGCCTTCTCGCCCGGTGCTGTCCAGGACTTTGAGACGCACATGACGTCCAACCTGGTGCGCTGGGTTGGCCAGCTGGACCGGATCGCCGCGAGCCCGGACCAGCCCAACGGCTTCGCCAAGATCAACATGATGCCGTGGTGCACGTTTGTTGCCTTTGACATTATCGGCGACCTCGCGTTCGGCGCTCCCTTTGGCATGGTCGAGCGTGGCCGGGACGAGTGCCCGTCCGTCATCGAGGCGGGCGAGAAGCCCAAGATCATTTACGTGCCGGGCGCCGAGACGCTGAACCGCCGTGGCGAGGTCAGCACCACCATCGGGCTGCTGCCCCAGATCCGCCCGTTTGCCAAGCACCTCCCGGACTCGTTCTTCTCGCGCGGCCTGCAGTCGGTCGTGAACCTGCACGGCATTGCTGTCGCTGCCGTCGACAGCCGCCTGGGCTCGCATGAGGCCGCCGAGAAGGCCTCGAACGGCAACGGCGGCATTGTCGCGCAGGGCCGCCACGACATCCTGGAGATGCTCACGCGGGCCAAGGACTCGGACGGCAACCCGATCGACCGCGAGGAGCTCATTTCCGAGGCACTGACCCAGCTCATTGCCGGCAGCGACACCGTCTCCAACACGGCATGCGCCGTCTTCTACTGGATCATGCACGGCGAGCGGGATGCGCCCGGCACGATTGTCCCCCGCCTGCAGGCCGAACTGGACGCGGCCATTCCGACACTGGACGTGGCCGGCGAGGGCGCCGTGGCCCGCCACTCGCAGGTCAAGAACCTGCCCTTCCTGCGCCGGTGCATCGACGAGGCCATGCGTCTGCACTCGACGTCGGCCCTGGGCCTGCCGCGCATTGTCACGGCCCCCGAGGGCGTCGAGTACGAGGACGAGCACTTCCCGGAGGGGACCGTCCTGTCGGTGCCCAGCTACACCGTTCACCACGACGCCGACCTGTGGGGCGCCGACGTCGACAAGTTCCTCCCGGACCGGTGGCTGACGGCCACGCCGCGGCAGAAGATGGGCTTCAACCCGTTTTCGTTTGGTCCCCGTGCCTGCGTTGGCCAGAACGTGGCTCACATGGAGCTTGCGCTGATCGTCGGCACGGCCTTCCGGCGGTACGACTTTGCCCTGTACCAGCAGGTGCTGGCCTCATCCGAGGGTTTCAGCAAGAAGCCCGTGGAGAACTGGATGGGCATTCGCCGCCGGATCTAGAGCTCACGGCCAACCAGCAAGCAGGGTAGGGGGGGAATGGAAAAACGAAGAAAAGAACGAAGACATGCAATGTACATCAGCGGAAATTAGGGAAAAAAATCACAACATCCATTGTTTTATTCCTTCCTGCCTGGTCTCTCGTCACTACTGATCAACGACAAAGCCGTCTCGGTGCGGCCGCATCGGAATTGGCTGCACGAGTGCTGGCCGGATCGCCTGCGCGTTTGGCAGCAGATTTACGCCGAGCCCAGAGCCGGTGGGAATGTCGACGAAGCCGGCTTCCGGCAGGGGCACGTAGTCGACAATGTTGCTGCCCAGGGGCGTCGTTGTGCTCGCAAACACGCCGGCCTCGAAGCCGGTAGCGTACTCCTGGATGGCAAAGTTGGGAATGGCCGCCGCGATCTGCAGGCAGGCTGAAACCACGGAGTCGTATACCCAGACGGGGAAGAGATCTGTTGAGTCCGGGGTAGGTAGAATGCCAAGATGGTAGTCGCCGGTGATCAAAAACTGCGGTTGTCTTACTTGTGAGACCAAGACTCACAGACATGCTGCAGACGCTTACTTTCGAGAGCCGCCGGATATTGGTAGCATTGTGACAAGATCTATCTCCCTCCCCACGGGGCAGGTCTTTGGCTCGTAGACAGATGTGGACTGTCGTCTCTGGTCGTCGTATGGCCGGTTCCACAAGACAGAGGAAACGTTTTTTTCTAGCAAATTGTTTTCTTCTTGTCTCTCGAAACGCGGGGATCTCGAAAGCTATACAATACGCACAGAATCGAACTGCTCAACTGCAGTTCCCCGGTCAGCGCCATGGCCAACGACGTCACACCGTTACCCACCGGCACTCCTCGAGAGGAAATCAAACCTCTCGATGCCATCCATATCGAGGAGCAAATAGAGCGCGAGAGGACGGCTGAGGAACTCTTCGTGGCCTCGTTCTCGGAAAAGAAGAAGAAGAAGCTTCTTGTCAAGCTGGATCTGCACATCATCCCCATTTTATTGTCACTGTACAGTACGAAGTCCTTTGGCAAGCTTCTAATCTTGCTATAATTTTTCAGGGCCTGATCACGGTTCTTGCGGGGCTGCTCGTACCCATCCTCCTCGCCGACTCCGTCGAACACGCATCCTCGTGGCCCACGGAGGAGGAACGCAAGTACCTGAACCTCCGCATGACTCTGCAGGGGGGTGGCGAAAATATTGAAAAAGCTGCCTTGCACTTCAGCTGGAAGGCTTTCTGCGATGTCTTATTTGACCGGCAGTTCTACCTCATGGTCTTCAACTACTGGTCCAACACCGTGCCGACATACGGCATGAAATTCACGATGCCAGCCATCATGAAAAGCATGGGTTTCACAAGTGCCCATGCACAGCTGCTGTAAGTATACTGATATTTGACCGTGGTTCATCCATATAGTGGCTGACCATGAAACCTGCAGCACCGTTCCGCCCTACATTGCTGGCGCCACCAGTGCCTATGCCTTCGGCCGTCTGTCCGACAAGTTCCGCCTCCGGTCCTTCTTCATCATGATTCCACAGTCTCTCGTCGTCATTGCCTACTCGTTCATTACTCGCATGGCGCCAAAAATCAAGACGAATGTTGGCGTGTGTTACTTTGGCATTGTGCTGGCAAACATTGGCCTGTACCCCATCAACCCCGGTGCGAGCTCCTGGATCAGCAACAACCTGGCCGGCTCTGCCAAACGCACGCTCGGTCTTGCGTACATTGCGTCCCTGACCAGCATTGGCGCCATTGGCGGCTCATTTTCTTTATCGACAAAGAGGCACCTGCCTACCCAAGGGGCTTTGGCATGTCACTTGCCATGGCAGCTTTGGGTGTCGTTGCATCAGCCATCTTGGATGTTATTTACAGCCGCATCAACAAGAAGCGGGATGCGACGTCTGAGAAGGAAGTGCGGGAGAAAAATACAGACGAGCAACTGGCGGCGTTGGGCGACCGGTCACCACTTTTCCGTTACACGCTAGGATTTGCTTCCACATATGTCGCTTCTGTATTTCCAGTTATTCTGCTCTGCATCGTCTTCTCCTCCATTTTCTTCTTCCTCATATCTATCGGTGTACTCCTAAGGGTACATCTCTCGCCGTGTTCTTGTTTTCTCTCCATCCAAGACTGGCGACAATTGGTAGAGAAGCCTTTGGGGACAGCGTAGTGGCAACGGCAAACTCGAGACAGCTACCGGCTATTGGGTACCACACCAGATGCATCTGGTCGCGCGCGGCGCCGTGCACCTCGAGGAGACCTTGGCGAAGCGTCTTTTGTCGTCTCAATACGTTCTTAACTGGGGTTACTGTTGAATCACAGTGAATCAAGGCTGCGGCCGAGTTATGATTCGCTATGCCGTGGGAAGGTGCGTGAAAAAAAATTATGCTAGAATAAACGTCACTTTACAATCGTCGTAGCACAGTTTCCCAGCTCATTGGATCGTATGCACACTAGCCAGAGTATGCTCACAAAAATTCAGAGTTAGAAGAGTCAACATCTTCGTACAGGCGGATGTTGAACGGACTGGGTGAATCCATGCAAGAATCTCCATATGCCAGAGCCTGTTCGGCAAACCGCTCGACATCGAAAGAGTGTGCCAATCCAACAGACTGCAGGGCCAACACGGCTGCCAATGTCCAGGTAACGCAATTTTCGGGTGGGTGGGCGTCCTTGCTTGGCAGCGGAACTGCCTGGAGGAGCCTTTCGACGGCGTCGGTGGATGTCGTACTGGGCATCGTGCCGATGACCACGCGTCCAATGAGGCAGCCGCTCGCAGCCGGATTAACAGGGCTCTTCTTGCGAAAAACCCAGTTGCGGTCTGGGTTTAGGTCGGTGTGCGTGTCGGGATCGGGCACTGCTCCATCGCTGACGTCGAATGCGGCACAGCGGTTGTCGTCGGATGCCTCTGGCATGAGCAGAATGCCCCAGTGGTAGGCTTCGCAACCCAGTCGGGTGCGATTTTCCCTCAGCGAGAGCTCAGCACGATGGTGAAGCGTAACGGCCACAAAGACACGGCTGCTTGCTGTCTTCTCGGTGCCTTTGCCCACGCCGTTTACGATCTGAACAGTCAGCATCTCGTACGCAGTCTCCAGCGCCGTGCCCGCCTTCAGCGCATACTTTTTTCAACAGACTGCGCATTTTCACGTTCGGTGCAGGGTAGGGTAGTGCGGAGATGTGAGCAAACTATGGGAGACATGTCCATTCCAGGCCATGGACAACAATCGGTCGGTATGCCTTTCTATACATCCTGGCGCCAGACAGCAAGGAAAACAGGGCTGACGTTTCTGTGGCGTGCCAGAAACAAAGAAAACCAATCAAACACGATGGTTACCCCCCAGGAGGGTGTGGTCGCTGCCCAACGCATCAGCCGCGCGTAACGCCCGGCTCATCGTACTGCTGCCACAGAGCCCGCTCTGCGGCCAACTCTGCATTGTACTGCGGCATCGCGTCGTTCACAGCCTGGTACCAGTCCATGCGGACGAAAGCATCAAAGTAGATCTTTGTGTATTCCCAGTACTCGGGGTACCAGCCGGCGAAGCCCCAGTCGACAATGGCGGCAATGCGCCCATTGTGGACGAGAATGTTGCGCGGGACAAGGTCTGCATGCGTAAAGCGTGTCTTGTACTGCCTCGAATGTGCCTCGAACACGGCTCCGCCGTAGGTTTTCTCTGTCGACTCGAGGGGAATGCCGCCGCGAAGAAACGCGTGGAAAGCGTTGTGGCTGGTAAACGGGCCAAAGGTCTTCGGTCCGATACGGCCATCCGACAAGGCATGCTTGGTGGACGCTGACGCGACAATGTCGGGCTGTGGCGGAGGAAGGCCACGGAGCTGAGCGACAGCGTCATGCAGGTCGGTCATGATGGTCGATTTGGCGTCGCCTGTCAGCGTGTTCCAGAGCCCGGCCAGGCTGGCACCTTTCACAAGCTCCATCTCAATGTAGACTTGGCCATCAGGTGCGGGATACGTGCGGTACACTCGGGGAACGGGGATCGTGGTGTGTTCCCGCACGTACAGAAGCGCCTCAAGCTCGCAGGGGTAGCAGGGGCCTTTGACTAGGCGATGTGCGCTGACTTGGACGACATGGGGCGCAAGGGTCTTGAAGTATGCGCGTCCTAAGCGGAGGCGGATAGGGAGGGGAAGAACCCGGGTGAGAGAAAACAAAGATGCCGGCATGTGAGCATGACGGAGGCGCGACAGGGCGCGGTGCGCGATTGTTGACGAGGCGTCGTCCAAGGCTGGATGGCCAGTCGGCACGATGCCCCGTAAAATACGGTATTCGGTTAGCGGCTAACTGGGTCCAATGCTTTTTGTTACTGCCACCAACTTTGTCTCCCATGGCATTGTCACCTTGGTTTAACGCTCTATGAACCAGAAAAGTCGCAAATACGAGTCATATGGCAAGGAAACGCTGACTGGAGTATATTCCGGTATATAAGCATAGGTTACAACAACATTCGACAGACCCTGGGGTGCCCGAAAACGAGCGGCAGTTTTGAAATTCGTCGGCGAGGTGTATTTACTCATGTATTAGCTAGAAGAACAAGTTCATATCGTTCAGTCCCTTGAAGAGGGTGGTCATATTCCCAAACGAGTAGTCTAGCATTTGATATTTTATAAGCGGTATACCAGACTGTATATGTTTAATTTCTTGTTCCGGAGCAACATCACCCAAGGCTGACCAGACGTATCCTACCTCAAACGAACTGTGCTGAGGACATAGACTTGTTAAGCCGTCTGCTGCAGTTTCTCCAAAACACCCAGGCTACGGTAGTTGTGGGGAACCACTGTGGTATTCAGTATGGAAGCCTCTACTGCCGCTTCTACTATCCGCGGCAGTCTCCGTGTTGTCTGTCTCTTCGGCTTCTCGTAGATGTCGCCTGGCAATCTCTGCGTATTTGCGTGCTACAGTAGACTCGCCCAGAGCTTTGAGGACGGTAGCAGCCATGTCCACCAGGCGCCCGAGCTCGGTGATTGCAGGAGTCGGCTGTGAACCGTCGTCAATGAGAATGCGCGCGACCAGGAGGCTGTTGTAGCTTTTTGCCTCGTAGGACCATACATTGGTGGCCATGAGGGCGAGGAGCGCGAGAAGGTAGATTGGACGGCGGCCCACAACACGCATGGCAGGCACCCATATCATGTTGTCAAGGCCCAGCATGAGCGCATAGAAGAAGACAAGGTAGCCCGTGCGGGTCGCGGTCTCGTGGGACTCTTTGGCAATGGGCTGAATGGACACCGTAACGTTTGACGCGTTCAGCGCAGCCATGAAGGTGAAAAAGCAGACCGTGAGATAGGCGGCATATTTCTCCCGTGCTGGCCAATTCTACAAAGAAGACGTTCGTTAGGAAGGGGACAAAGGTGACGGTGTCTTGGACCCTTACAAGAGGATCATTTGGGTCATTCGTCGGTTGAGGAGTCATAGCCAGGTGCTTTGGGGTAGCTGACTTTTCTGTCTTCGGCATCGTGTCCGACATCTCCTCCATGGCAGCCTCGATGTGCTGTGGCAAGTCGATCAGTTTGTTTCCGTGAAAGGCCATTGTCCAGTCTGTGGCTGGGGTCATTGAGTATGGACAAAAAGGTGAGGTCCCTATGGAATACGATATCCGTCTGTGTCGCCAGGACGATTAGGATATCTTCCATGTCCACCACGGGGAACCCGGCTCCTTATTTAGTACGCACCCCGCAACGGATGGTCTTCCCCAGATTCCGTCCCCAGATTTGACGGGAGCCGGGAATCCCGTTTCTCTTTGCAGCGCCGTCGGATTTCCCGGATCACCAGTGCGGACGAAGACACTACCATACATGATGGATGGGTACCAACGGCATGAGAATAGCCCGTGCGCGATTGGTGGGAGGTAAGAACATTCGTTCTGTTGCAAAACGCGTTGCTCAAATCGGCGCACGTAGGACTCGAGGTGATGCGTGTCAGCAAGCGAGCCATCAATCACCCGCCGCCAGCTGTTCAGCAAGACATTGTTTGTGTTTAAATTATACCAGGAATGCATGTATTCCTTCTAGGGAGACGATATTGCGGTAATTCTTATGTACAGGGTGGTCTTAGTAAAATCCAATGCATACAGTCT
This sequence comes from Ceratocystiopsis brevicomis, assembly GCA_002778105.1. Lineage (NCBI taxonomy): Eukaryota > Fungi > Ascomycota > Sordariomycetes > Ophiostomatales > Ophiostomataceae > Ceratocystiopsis > Ceratocystiopsis brevicomis. Next base: position 763,301 of record PCDN01000010.1, read on the forward strand.
CTCACCGTAAACCGAGTACATGTTTCAACGAATGTGGACATAGACGTATACGCATACGTTGCAATAAGCCTTCCGATTGTTTACATATACACTGAGCCAATACTACCGATTTTGAAAGCTGGCAGAAACCATATGCAGCGCCTGTATACCTATGCAACCGCTACATTGTCCTTCTTCTCGTCTTCCTCTGAGGGGCCATCGTGCGCGGGCGACGATCCTACGATAACCATGACCTGATCATCGTAGAAATAGCCGTCCGTCGGCTTCATAGCCTCGAACGTCTTCGGCTCGTCGGCGTGGTCGGCCGGGTAGATAGGCACTGGCCAGATCAGGTTGAAAATGTAGTAGAGGCTGCCAGAGACAGCAAACGACAGGATCAGGCCGAGCGAGTACAGGTGCTTGCTGCCAGCGTTGTAGTCTTTATGGAAGGAGCCGGCAAGGCCATTAATGACGACGGCGACACCAATGGCCCAGGCGACAAACGCGCGGATGTTGAGGCCGGCCGTGTACCAGTACGGGCTCGTGGGCGAGCCGTTGTACAGGGACGGCACGTGGGCGTTACCCTTGCGGACGAGATAGTAGTCGACGCTAGCTGTGAGTGGTTGGACAAGACAAGAGAAAGAAAGAGGAATACATACACCATAACAGCAACTAGAGGCGATAGGAAGCAGACGTAGGAGCCGAGGAATGTCAGGAAGCTTTTGGCCGACGACACAATCTTCCAGGGCACTGTGGCGATGGCAAGGACGGCGCAGAGCACTTGGCCACGAACGATGCTGTCTGTCAGTCGGCGGCCCAGGGGTGCAGGAGACGCGGCACAGCCGGCTGGGGCAAAACATACTTGAAGTAGCGCGGAAAGAGGCCGCTCAGGTCGGAGCCGACGGGCAGCGCGTTGGAGGCAAGGTTGGTGGCGACGACAGCAATGATCTGGATAGCGCAAGCAAGGAAGATGGCGGTACGGGCGCCAGCATGCCAGTAGTGGTCGAGGATGGCGTTGTAGAGGTCCCAGATGTTCCAGTAGGCGGTGCCCCAGAGCGTTTTGACGGCGCTGGACGAGGCGATGCCGAGAAAGGTGCAGAAGGACTTGGCCACGACGAGGCCAATCCACTGCGGCCACGTGGTGCTGCTGGAGCGTCGGGCGTAGCGGGCAAGGTCCGGGTTTGACGTGACCTCGGGGATGATGCTGCCGGATACGGTATTTACGCCCGTCATGAAGGCCCATCCGAGTGCCGACGACGACAGCTTCACTGTTTGCAGGCTGTGCGTGTCACCGAGGCCGTGCGTCTTGCCCAGCACAAAGGCAAAGGTGGCAATCAGCACGGGCGGCGCCAGCACACTCTTGACGGTGTAGAGCCAGCGCGAGCGTGACGGGTGGATGAGCATGAAGCCCAGCTGCAGGAACCAGAAGACGAAAAAGGCGGTGATGCCCTGCGTCGACGTGCCCGACGACGCCGGCAGGTGGTTGCGCACGTTGGTCCACTTGTGTCCAAAGGCGCAGCGCAGCAGGACACTCGTCAGCTGGCCGGCATAGAAGGATTGCGTGCCGAAGTAGAAGATGGCCACGATGCCGCGCACAAAAACGAAGAAGAGCGAGCCGTACATGCCGGTTGACAGGCGTAGGTATACCGGGTAGCCGATGTGGTACACGGAGGGGCCGCGGGAGTTGAGAATCAGCATGAAGCCTGTCAGCATCGTTGCTGTGATTGCCGCAAGCGTGGCTTGCCACCAGAGCTGCGCTGTCAGATCAGAGAGAAAACACAAAAAATAAAATAAATAAATAAAACAAAGAGTATACCAGTCCGATGCTGATCAGGCTGGCCCCCGAGTTCCACGCAATGGGGTTGAAGGAGACAGCCCAGAAAAAGGCAAAGTAGTTCCAGTGCGTCCAGAGCCGTGCCTCGGGTCTGGGACCATTGTTAGCACCCTGTGCGGCGTGCGCGAGCGAGCTTCACCGAGCTGGAAAACGTACGGCGTGGGATCAAGGTCCTCGTTGCCCCATTTCCGGCTGTCTTCCTGAGATTCGCGAAAGATGCTCTCTTTCGTCCGCAGGGCGTTGTCGATTCTGGCGAGCACGGTCATCTTGGCGGCCGGGGTACAGGAAGACGAAGGGATGGATGACTGCGAAAACGGCAACACATAAATGGTTGATTCCGGCGGGGACGAGCTATGCATAAGAAAGGTGGGATTTGCGATCGGCGTACGATACCTTCCATACAAGCGACCGGCCGGCCGTTCAGCCGCCGCTGGCTGCCCGGGCCCCAGGCTTCGGCCGTTACTACGTCGGGTAGGTGTATAAGTGCAGTCATAGATAACAGCCAGCGCTAGGGCGCCACCGGCTTACGGTCATCCGCTTCCAATGCGTAGAGATGCGGTGGTCTGTCCTTCGACTTCCGCTGCCTGTGTCCTACACTCTACGACGACATGGCTGTGTACAACCCCGACGGCAGCGCCGCCGCGTTAGACACGGTCAACACAGACCCGCTGCGCGGCACGATCTACGACTTCCCGCGCGACCATGTGGGCTACGGGCGGGCGTCGCTGGACCCGCAGTGGCCGAACGGGGCCAAGATTGCCGTGTCGTTTGTGATCAACTATGAGGAGGGCTCCGAGCGCAGCGTGCAGCACGGCGACGCGCAGTCGGAGAACCGGCTGTGGGAGCAGTCGGACAACAAGCCGGCGCAGATGGGCGCGCGGTCGCTCAACCCGGAGAGCGACTACGACTACGGCTCGCGCGTGGGCGTGTGGCGGCTGCTGGACTGCTTCGAGGCGCACCAGATGCCGGTGACGGCCTTCGCCGTCGGCATGGCCCTGGAGAAGAACCCGGCGGTGGCGCAGGCGCTCATGCGCAACGGCCATGAGGTTGCCTCGCACGGGTATCGCTGGGTCACGTACAATGGCATGACCCCGGAGCTGGAAAAGGCGTACGTGCTGCGCCAGCTGGCATCGCTCAAGACGACCACGGGCGCGTACCCCGTTGGCTGGTACTACGGCGCCCTGTCGCCACGGTCCAAGGCCATCATCCACGAGGCCTACCGCGAAATGGGGCTCCCCCTGCTGTACGAGAGCGACAGCTACGCCGACGACCTGCCCTACTGGGTCGACGTGCCCGCCGAGCAGGGCGCGGAAAACCCGCAGGGCATGCTGATGATTCCATACAGGTGGGCAGCTCGCATTCTCAGGAATTCTGCTCGAAGCATGACTGACCTCCAGCTACGACTGCAACGACGTCAAGTACCTCACAGGCTCCGGCTGGAGCACCACGTCCGACTTTGAAGACTACCTCAAGAACGCGTTTGACGTCCTCTATGCCGAGGGCCAGCGCGGCAAGCCCAAGATGATGTCCATCGGTCTACACTGCCGCATCAGCGGCAAGGCTGGCCGGTTTGCAGCTGTCCGCAACTTTGTAGAGTATATTGCCGCCAAGGAGGACGTGTGGGTGACCACGCGGAGAGACATTGCTGCGCACTGGCGCCAGACATTTCCGTATCATCCACATGCACTCGTGTAGTGGAGGAATATCGAACGAATTAGTAGAAACGGACGTCGTTCCGTCGTGTCGGGCAAGTACTCTGGTTGTTGCAGGATGCCGCACATATTGTTTCGGCAGAGGTTGTTGTCATTCCCGCCAACATTCCCGTCTCCTAGGAAATTCGACACCGACACGATAAGAAGAGCAGTGAGGGATGCGAAAATGGAGTGACTATCTAGGATAGATGCAAGATAGGAAAATTGGATCGAAAAGGGCGGATGCTGGATAAAAACGGGGCTGTAACACGTCAGCCTAAGGGTTGAGGCACTCCTCATTTCATTCCCTCCTAGAGTTTCCCATTTTAGCAATTCCCCCTGTCTGACAGCGGAAGAACCCGGTAAAAAAGACGGAGAGAAGTGGGGCATAAGTGACCGTGCGTTTTCCGTGTAAACAAGGGACATTCATTCGCATCGTGGATCTCCGCGCGCGTTGCGAGTATCCTAATTTACGGCTGTACGATAGACAGTTCACAGACAATCCGCTCGCCCACCAAGAGCCATGGTGCAGACAGTTTTTTGCGAGCCGCTTACGCAAGCCGGCTTCGCGCCCTTTGGTGGCCTTATCTCGACGGACGTGGTAACCGACCGGACCGTGACAGTCAACGGCGGCACGGCGCGTCGCACACCCGAGGTCGTACCGACGGTGAACGGCTATGCGAACGCGCCTAGCCAGATACCAGGTCACACGGTGCTTAACGTGTCGCTGGCGAGTCCACGCGAGGTCCGGCCCTGGACGGGCCAGGCAGCGGCAGCGGCAGCGGCGGTCGGTGGCAACGATGGATCGGCTTCACCGACGAAACGAGTGCTGACGATCAAGATGCTTGAGCGGCACCGCTTCTCAACACAGTCGTTTGTGCCTATGGGTGCCGCGGTCCGGTACCTCGTGGTGGTGACGGCGGGAGACGCGGACAAGCCTAACGTGCAACAGTTGCGCGGCTTTGTGGCCGGCGACAAGCAGGGCGTCTGCTACGGTCCGGGCGTCTGGCACGCACCTATGGCTGTTATCGACAACGTACGACCATCCAGTTTCGGAGAAACGCACTGAGACAAGAAACTGACCAGACTCTCAGCCCGTCTCGTTTGCCATTGTCCAGCACGTCAACGGCGTGGCCGACGAAGACTGCGAGTTTTTCCATCTCGACAAGGCCATTGACGTTGTATTCTAGCCGGGAACGCATACATACAGCACTGTGTTCTAGAAGCACAGGAAGGTCACTTGTGCGGATATTGGATACGCAAAAAAGGGCAGGGGCGTGGGCTGGATGTGATGGTACATGACACAAGTGAACTTGACCGGCGAGCCTAGCCCTGCTTTGTATGGTAGAACGACAGCGTTCGGGAGCTTGACGCGATGTGAGGACAAAACAAATAAAGAGCGGACATACTCGAGCTCGGAACATCCTGGTTTGATTAAGGAATCCCTCTCCAGGTGCCGACGTGAAGCGGCCTGTCTGCGACATAAGGACGCTTTGCAGCGTGGGGTCATTGCTCTGCAATGTGTAGCATGCGTGCTCTACTGGAAGAAGGCCTTGACTACGCGTTCTGTAGGCGCCGTGTTACAAAGCCTATTACACATAGAAAAAAGAGCGTCGAAAAAGGTAAACAAATTACATAAATCGATGAAAAAGAAGTAGGGGGAACAGCAATTCCTATCGATAGCAATAGAAGAACGGTCGAAGAAGAAGTATTGTATAAATCAGAGCCCTACAGGCAGCAAAGACAGACATGGCTCACAAATGTCTATACCTCTTTCTCCAAGGGAGCCCTCATAGTGCTCTTCTCCCCATCGGATGTCACTTCCGTCACACAAATGCCACAGTCCGCCTCCAAAACTAGAGGGCCGTCGAATCTGGCGGCGATCTCCTCGAGCTTCAGTCCCTTGGTCTCGACAAAGGTGGTGTAGATGATTACGAGGTATACGATGTTCCAGGAGGCGTTGATGAGGTAGAATTTCCAGCCCAGGTTCGCCATGGCATACGACATAGCGAAGGAGAAGGTGAGTCTGTGCAACATGTTAGGAAACCGGCATACGCTGATTGCTTAGCAGACGGCGGACAACATACCCAATGCTGCTGTCGAAAAAGCGGAAAATCGCAATGCCAACGGACCGCAGCTTGAACTGCGACACCTCTGTGGCGTACAGGCTCGTCATTGGCGTGATGGAGAATGCATAGAAGCCCTGGAAGAGGAAGATGACGGCAATTGTGCCGTAAATTGCAGATGTATTGCTGCTCTCACCATAGAGCTTGATCAGGCCGCCGGTGATAAAGAGCGTGACAATCATGCCGACTGCACCGGTCATGGTCTGCTTGCGCCGGCCAAGTACGTCGAGCATGAAGCTGCCGCAAATGGCAACAACAAAGGACCAACAGCTGAGGATCACGTTGATCTGCGTCTGCGTGACAGTGTCCTTGATACCGGCCTGATCGAGGATCTTGGTGAGGTAGTAGCTGGAGCAGGGGTGTCAGTCAAGCGGCCGTGCAGTGCATGCGCGTTGGGAAAAAGCGCGACATCCGAAGACGGAGAGGGAAAAGGTACGCACGAGATGATAAAGTTGCCCCACGAGTTGATCGTGCAACCGAATGCAGCCAGGACAAAGAGTCTCTTCCTGTTTCCCTTTGTCGCAAAGACCTCCCGCCAGGGGTTGCGGGGAAACAAGACGGCCTCACGCTCCATGGCGGAGCGAATGTCGGCCAGAGAGGCCCGGGCAGCGTCAACATTCTCGGCGGCACGGCCCTGCATGACGATGAGCACCTCGAGCGCCTCGTCATAGCGGTTCTTGGCTATGAGCCAGCGCGGGGACTCGGGCACGAGCGGCAGAAGCGCCAACGCCACGAAGCTGGGGATGCACTGCAGCAGCGAGGGCAGGCGTCAGGACCAGGTGGACTGGATGTTCTGGCTGCCATAGTTGATGATGGCGCTGAGAAGGGAGCCGACGTAATAGCAGGAGAAGAAGATGCCGAGCACGCGGCCGCGCGCCCGGGGCGGCAGCAGCTCGCCCAGCAGGATGGGGGCAGAGGCGTTGGCGATGGCCGAGCCGATGCCGATAATGATGCGGGCGACAATGAACATGCCGATGTTTTGGGCAGCCGCCTGCAGAAGGATGCCGACCAGGGTGACAAGGCAGGCCGCGCAAATGGCCTTTTTGCGGCCGAGGTAGTCCGGGATGGGCTGCATAAAAAACGAACCGATGATGCTGCCCATCCACGACGCAGCATTGTTGAGGCCCGTCGTGGCCGTGTTGAGATGGAAGTATTCACTGTATGAAGGCAGGATCAACAGCCCGTTCATCACGCTGGAGTCGTAGCCAAGTGTCTGGGAGGGTTAGCACAGCATGTTCGTTTTGACGCATGTGCTGTCTTGTCTCGAGCATCCATGTACGCACTGCTGAGTTGACCACGGCCACTCCGACGAGAATCACCGTGAGCAAGGTGATGTTGCCAGGGACGGCGCCCGAGACGAACCTGCGCTCGTACGGCGGCATTGTGGCGGAGGGGGTTGGGGGGGTTGGGTCGTGGCAACGGCAACGCAACGCAACGCAACGCAACGCAACGCAACGCAACGGCACCGGCAATGGCGATGGCGATGGGTGCGGTCGTGGGACAAGAAATACGGTGATCGTGCTTCCAGTGGCTCGCTGCTAGATGAGGAATTTCTGCCTGTCCAGGCCATTGTCTTGGCATTTATACAAAGCCCATGGTTGCGGTCGCTTCAGCTACGGTAGCTAGCCTGCCGCGATAAGAGTCCAAATGCCCGGCGCCCATTGGCTTGCGGGACTTTCCTTCTACCCCAGACTGACTCGGGCGAGCTCGGTCCAGCTGCTTGCCCGGCGCCTTGGCTTGCAAGACTTTCCTGCTACCCCAGACTTGGCTCGGGCGAGCTCGGTCCAGCTGCGGCATAGCCGACAGATTCGGGCGACTTCGGGCGAGTAGCACCGGGCGAGCTCGGGCGACTTTGAGAGGACCAGGCGGACACCGATGCCGGGGTGGGCCCGGCTGAGATCTTTTTGCCACGACCACGGCCAAGACGTAAGATACTTAAGGGAGGAATATGTCGAACGCCGTGCCTTCCGTCCGTCCACAATCTCGTCTGCCGTGGATCCCTTCTCCAACGAACACGTCCAATTTTTGCAACATCTCCCTACGCACACCCACACGATGCCCAGCGCGCTGCAGCAGTGGCCGGCCTGGACGGAGCACACCAAGGCCGACCCTGAACATGCTCTAGACCCGGACTACCTGGCAGCCAAGAGAGCCGTGCTGGCGGAGTATGGCGTCGAGGCGCTGCAGAAGAGCTGGCGGGCCGTCTGCGCACAGCTCGAGGCTGTGACCGACGAGATTGTCGCGCACGGCGCCGCACTGATACCGGTGCACGAGGCGGCACACGTCGTCGGCGGCGACGGCCTCTCTGCGGCAGAGCAGGCAGAGATCAAGAAGCGAGGCTGTGTCGTGATCCGACAGGTGCTGCCGCAAGCGGAAGCGGACCAGCTCTACGCGGACCTGCGGACGTATGTTGCAGACAACCGCGCCAACATCACCGGCTGGCCGGCCGAGAGCCCGTCCATGCTGAATCTGTTCGACTCGCCAACACAGAACGCGGTGCGCAGCCACCCGGAGCAGCTGCGTGTGCAGCGGCAGCTGAACGAGCTCTGGCATGACCGCACCAGTGACGACGCGTCGGACCCGTCATCGCCAGACCCCCTTGTCTACTTGGACGGCGTCCGTGACCGGTCACCGAACCAGGCCTTCCTCGGCCTCGGCCCGCACATTGACGCCGGGAGCCTCAGCCGCTGGGCCGACCCGGATTACCGGCGGTCGTACGGGCGCATCTTTTCGGGCGAACCGCTGAAGCACGACTGTTTCGACCTCGGTGCACGTAAGAACGCCAAGCAGGCGCTCTTTCCGGCCCCGGCCCACTCGACCGTCTTCCGGTCGTTCCAAGGCTGGACCGCCCTGACACCGACCGCAGCACGTGCCGGGACAATTCTGCTGTACCCGGACGTGCAGACGGTCATTGCATATGTGCTGCTGCGGCCCTTCTTCCAGCCCCCTGCCGATGCGAGCCAGATCATGGATGCGTCCAAGTGGACAAGCATCGACCCAGCCGACAGAGACGGCTGGTTCCCTGGCACCCGCAAGTTGGACAGCCAGAGGCTCAGCCGCTCTGGCCACCCGCACCTCCGTCTGGAGGAGTGCATGGTTCACGTGCCTGCCCTCAGCCCGGGCGACACTGTGTGGTGGCATACGGATGTTCGTTCTGTTCTCCCTTTTGCTGGCACGGTCCCCCTCCCCCCCAATCAAACTCGCTGCTGACAGCCATGCAACTCCTAGCTCTGCCACGCCGTCGATCCTGAGCATACCGGCACCACAAACGCTTCGGTTGTGTACGTTCCCGCCTGCCCCAGCACGGCCGTGAACAGGGCGTATGTCAAGAAGCAGCTGGCGGCCACAACCAACGGCCAAGTGCCTCCCGACCGCGTTAGGGTTAGGGTTAGGGTTAGGGTTAGGGTTAGGGTTAGGGTTAGGGTTAGGGTTAGGGTTAGGGTTAGGGTT